>JAUBOC010000127.1:20652931-20665333 GCA_032275365.1 Anablepsoides cearensis | reverse complement strand
AGACAAATAATCTAAAAACAAGATTAATATTCTGACACAATCAGTTCTTGTTTAGTAAATCAGTCTCAAAACAAGATGTAAAAGACTTTTTGGCTGGATATAAGATTTTAAAACTTGGTTAGATGGACAGTTTTTGCAGTGTATAGAAGATGCCAGATGAAGTGAAACACTCAGAACTTTATTTTATTCTTTGCAGGGATAAACTCCAGCCTCAGTCTAAAGTTCCTTTGCGAGATCTTCAATTAAAATCTGGCACCAGTTCTAGACCCGCTTCTGAGCCGACGCCCAGCCTCCATTCAGATCCACCCGCCGCCCTCATCCTCTCCAGTCTTGGCGTCGCAGAGAAAAGCTCGTCTGATTCTTGTGACAGCCTCTCGCTGACGGATGTCACCGTCCCTCTGGAATCCATCAAACCCAGTAAGTTTTAAAATCAGAACTGGTTTGATTTTAGTTTAAACTTTGAGGTTCAAAATGCTTATAAGTTATCATTTCATTTGGATATTTTAATCCCTTGCGTGTAATTTGTCTTCCATTTCAGGCAGCTTGTTACCGGTGACTGTATTTGACAAACACAGTCTCAGAGTTTTGTTCACCTTCGCACACGACTGTCCTCCATCCAGACCTGATGTTCTGGTGGTGATCATCTCCATGCTGTCCTCGGCCCCCATCCCCGTCACCAACATCCGTTTCCAGGCAGCTGTGCCCAAAGTAGGTGCAGTTTTTATCAATTTTATTTAACTCAGTTAATCAAATCTAGTTCTACTCGCTCAGTCTTTAAAGTTTCTGTATAATAATTATCGCCCGTGTTTTTATTGTGACGATGATTTTGTGTTTTCTAGGTGATGAAGGTGAAGCTGCAGCCTCCTTCCTGCACCGAGCTCCCAGCCTTCAACCCCATCCTGCCTCCAGCTGCCGTCACTCAGATCCTCCTGCTGGCCAACCCTCACAAGGTGCTCCACTGCTGCCGCCACAAACTCAAGAGGCTTTCAGATAACATTCGAGGAAGAGGCTGAAGCTGAGTTAACGTTTCAACAAGGAGAACATAAAATCCACAGAGCAGAAGCTAAAAGGAGCACATTAGCTAAAGGATAAAAGGAGTAAAACATTAAACATTAAAACAAGCACAAGGTTAGCTAAAGGTTAAAGCAAAAGACTTGTTGAAAGAAGCAAAAAGCTAACTAGAAGATAACTAGAGGTTTTAGAAGCTAATAGTCACCATGTAAACACTAGCTAACACTAAAAGTAGCATAACACTGGAAGCTAAAAGTAGAAGAAGGATAACAAAGTTCAAATAATCAAAATTAGAGCTAAAAATTAAAAGCTGCTAATTGTTAGGTAAACTTTAAAAGTAGCTAAAAGCTAATAGAAAAATGTTTGCCAAAACTAAAACCAGCATAAAACTAAATCGGAGCCAGTGGCTAAAGCAGATTTAAGAAAAACATAGATTTTTTAAATTAACTAAAGATATTTTGATGTTTTTGGAGTAAATGTTATCAAATAAAGTGAAGCATTTAGAAAAATATAAAAGTTATTAAAACTAAAGGCTTCAGCATTTATGAGCTGAACGATTTGATTTACTAGTGGCTAAAATAGCACAAAGTATGCAGAAATACTCCAATAATCAAAGAGCAGAAATAATTTATTTCCTCTTTGTTTACTTTAAGGTAAATCTCATCCAACCAGATTGATTTGAACAGTTTGTGTTTTTCTTTCAGGAAAAAGTGCGTCTGCGCTACAAACTGACTTTCAAGCTGGGCAACAAATGTTACGATGAGTCCGACGACGTCGACGAGTTCCCCCCTCCGGACTCTTGGGGGAACCTTTAATGGAGATCGACGAGTCGCCCATCATCTGGTCTCTACCTTCCTTTGGGTCCGAGTCGTCCGTCAGCGACGATTAACGACCGACGACTTGACGACGAAGTGTTTTCAAACCCTGCTTTGCAAATAGAGACGGACATGAGAGCAGCTGTGGAAAAACCCCTCCGTTTACCTGGTGCCTTCTTTGTCCATCGTCTCATTGTTGCTGATTTGAGTATCTTTTCTGTTTCTCCAACACTTCCTTTAAATATGAACTCAAACATCAGAACTGAGGGAACACGTGAACCTTTAAATACTGAAACTGCAACTCGTGTATCTTTGAGCGAGTTGTGTGAATTAACAGCTGGTGTCTGTTTATACGGTTAAAACAAACTTCCTGTCGTGCTGTTAAGAGATTTACGCCTGATTATATCTGCAAATAGTTTGAGAAATAAAGAGTAATAAATAAAAACCAGTCATGTTTAACTCCTACATACAAATAAATCTGTAATGTTTTTGAAGAATTGATCTGGAAGGTTGCAATCAAAGTATTTTGGAAGCACATTATTTTTTAATGTTTGTGTTTTTCCACAGCAGATGGTTTGTTTCAGATTTGAGTGTTGAAGTCGCTGAAGGTTTTGTTATATTCGGTCGACATGCTGAATACCAGAAAATGTTTCATTTTTTTTATACATTTGTTTTTTTTCCCCACCTTTCTGTGAAGCACTTGATCTCTTTCCTTCCCTTTTATTTCTGCACTTTTTTTAAGATTAGAGACATTTTGTTTCACTCTTTTCTTTTCACAATTTAAACTCTTTTGCACTTTTTTTGTTTTTGCACAAATAATCATTCCCTTTCAGTCATTGAGTTTCTTGTCTTTTTACTACTGATTAACCCAAAGAGGGACTCGTGAGGTCCTAAGTTCACGTCACCTGGTTTGATCCTGCCACATGTGCCTGAGGTTCCAGTTTTTGTTTTGCTCTGTACATAAATGATTTCTGTTTTCATATGTTTGGGTTTTTGTCTGAACAGATGCTGTCAATCAAATGACATCAGATGCTGTTAAATAATGTTAATAATATCCACAGATGTATGAGCAGAGATCTATGAACACCTTTAAGAAAACTAAAATAAAAGAATATTGGAGAACGATGGACTCTGCTTGAAGGTAGAATAAACCTGGTAAACTGCAGAAAAGAGTTTTGAGTATTGACGGCTCATATCGAACAGATTAGACAAGAACTTATGTTTTTCTGCTTGAAACTGTTGCTGAAGTCTCCATTTTTGACTCCAAAGCACAAACATTGTTCATGAATGTACAGCAGATGGATAGAAACTTATAACGCTTGTAACAAACATGAAAAAAAGCTGCTTCTTTTTTTAAATTTATGATTCTTGGTTCAGTGTCCTCAAACACAAGATTCATTTTTGTGAAACCGATCAGAGTAAAACAATAAGGTTTGCATTGATGTTGAGGTGAGAAGTTGGCACAAAAATTAGCATTTAATAGCTCATATTTTGTGGGGGTTATATAAGGTCCTATGGCATAAACAAAAACTGAATATATTACTGTACAAACATTTTGAATTGTCTAATTTATCATTTTCCTCTAAAAAAAAGACATCTTGAACGCAGTGAATGACAAAACTAGTGCAACACTTTATGTCCAAATGTTTTATTTAATAAATTGGAACATTCTGTTTGAGCTGATTACGTTTTAGAAAATGAATAATTGTTGGAAAGACAGGTGTTTCATACTCTTTTCTCCTAAACTGTGTATTTATTTCATGAATTTAAAGGGCCAGTGACATGAGATTTTTTAAAATAAACATGAAACATTTTTGGAAAGATAACATGTTTCAAAACAAATTTCACGCTGCTGAGATGAACAGTTGAGATATTTTCATGCAAAGAAACAGGAAGTGATGTCAAAGGGGAACGTCTGTATGTAAACAGAGCGGTGTTACAAAAGCTAACATAAACTGTAGAGAAGAATCTGATGTTTCTTTCGATTATTTTGAGTCACTTTTTATGAGATGAAGGGTTAAAGTTTATTATAAACTTTATTTTATTAATGAGTTCCCCTTTGATGTCACTTCCTGTTTCACTTTGGCTGAGCCAATATAAAATATGCCAGTTATGTGACAAAATGGGTAAAATCATGTGTACTATGCTAATTTTCTTAAGTATAAAGATGTTTTCTTTGTCTTTTTGTGTTTGAAGGATAGGCATGTCACAGGCACTTTAAACTCTGAAGGAACCCGTGGAATGTAAATAAAAACAGAATAAACTCATTTAAAATAATGCAAAGTGGGAATTACTTTAATTAATAATCTTCACAGGATGTGTAATACACTTTTTATTTTCTAAAGACATATTAGGTGATTTACTGTGCAGCCCAAAGTGATGAGCTGAAACTGATCGTAGCATAAATGTGACCTGAGGAACAAAAACAAAATCAACCAGGACATCTCAAATTGTTTATTTAGGAAAACACTGTAAAAACAAGAAGTGACAAAACAAGCTTTTTTTTAATACAAACTTCATTTAGACCTGAAACACAACAGGAAACAGTAAAGGCATGCACGACTCAACAAATCATTCAATGCTCATACAACAGAGCCTAAAAAAGTTAAAAATCAAAGAATGTTTAAAACTACTTAAAAGAAGATCCACAAACGAGTATGCATGAGCTAAAATATGACATGTCACTCTGAACGTGAGCAAAGCCTAAGGAGAGGTTGGAATGTGACTGAATAGAGTTTAATTTTTTTTCTTGTTGTAGATCTGGGCCTGTATTTATCAAACTTCTTAGAGTGGAATTTTAGACTTCAGTGTTGAAAATTTCTTAGATTTGCTTCTACTCTCAGACTTAAGTGTAAAAGTTTAAGTGTAAAAACTGGTCTTTATCGGAACTCTTCAGTCTAAGATTCACTCTTTTTCTCCTGAAAAGTGAAGACAGCTCCAGAGGACTCTGAAGTGGTTAAGAGCTGTAGGGGTCTGAGAAGACAGAAATCACAGCTGTGTTCTCCTCAAGAATACTAGTAGTTTAGGGAAGAGGGAGAGGAGGAGGAGGAGGAAGGTGCAAACTCAAGTACCTCAGGCTTTGAGAGGTAAAAAAAAAAATCAAGCTGCAGTTTTTGAAAAAATCTGCAAGCTTTTCTTTGTTCATGATGTAAATGAGGATTTGTTATGTAATTTATGACAACCAGTACAACGTGACACGTATGAAAATTATTGTGTCAAATGAGAACTTATTTTAGGATTTTCACAGTTTTATCCTGAATATTTCCCAGACTCTTGAACATGAAATCTGATGCAGTGATTGGTCCATGTCAGGGGGTTTGTAACGACATCAGCAAAGTGTGGTAAATCAGCTGACACTTAAGATTTACTCTTTACACTTTGCTTAAAGTGAGACTGAGATGATTGATAAATACTTAACAGCATACTTAAGAGTAATTCTAAGAAGTTTGATAAATACTGGCCCAGACGTCTCAATCTCAAACTACTGAAGTTTTAACCTAAAATGGTTTGTTTTGACCCAATATTATAGCAACAGCTCAATTTAACATTTTACAGCTGGTTGCAGATATTGTGGTTTATAGTTGCAAGAAGCTAAAGTAAAAATCAATCTGCGATGTGGAAATGGAAATGATTTGATTTATAATCCACGTTAATAAAACCTCCTTGGATCGAACACTTTAAACTCCTGACAGTCGAAGACGACAGTAAAACAGAGTTAGACAGAAAGCTGCACAGGTGAACCCGCTGCTCGATCACCGTTACTTCCGGGGAGGTTGTGACCCTGGAGGAGGAGGTGGGGGAGAGGAGAAGGGGTACGGAGGTTGCCCCATGAAGCTCATGAGCGGGGGCTGGGGTGGGGCGAACTGCTGCGCCATCAGAGGCTGTGGACCCCCAGCCTGCGGTGTGGGAGGAGGAGGCTGGGCCTGACTGAACTGACCCTGCTGCTGCTGCCCGGACTGATCCTGACCTCCGCCAGCCTGACCTCCTCCATTGCGGGAGTGGTATCCCCCGCCGCCGCCGCCACTGCTGTTGTTGTAACTCTGGTACTGATCCGAATCAGAGTTGTAGTTGTTCCTGTGGTCCCGGCTTCTGTCCCTGTAGGAGGAGGAGGAGCGGTTATCGTTGCGGTTGTCGTGGCCGAAGCCGCCGCGGTTGTCTTTGCCGCCTCCGCCAGTGCGCATGCGGCGATCGCACTCATCCTGGTACATGAGGTTGGGGTTGTTGGAGCTGCTGCCACGGTATCGCATCCTGCCCCCTGCGTGGAAAAAAACAAACAAAAGCTAAGAGTTACTTTTCAGACATGAGAGGAGACGAGATTTAAACAGTTTTTCAGTAAAAGGTTTTCGACATGATCGCAACCGACTGGTTTTTCTCCTGATGTTTCACAATCCTCAATCCTGGCATTTATAAAATCTGCGTACGCACAAAACGAGCCCAGAAACCTGCACTTTTCACGCCAAGGTTGTGATTATAAAACCCAAACATGGCGTGAAAATGTGCGGTTCCTCACAATGGGCCTGAATTATCCCCCTGATCTCATCAGATCCTGTTTGTTTCATGAAGCCATAAAATCCTTCTTACCGCCTCCTCCTCCACGACCGGAGTCCACCAGCTGAAGCAGTTTGGGGTTGATGGCTTGCCGAGCTTCCTCCAGCACCCGCACCAGATCTCGGGCCTGCCGCAGGTTTCCCGGGGTGAAGAAGGTGTAAGCCGTGCCCTTGTTGGTACTGCGGGCTGTACGTCCGATACGGTGGACGTAATCCTCGGAGGAGTTCGGATAGTCATAGTTGATGACAAACTTTACGTCTTCCACGTCTTTTGATGGATTGATTTCAAGAGCATGGTGGGAAGGAAGAGAAAGACAAGCCTCAGGAGGGGGAGTGGCTTTTAGAAAATATTGTATTTGGAGAAGTTTAATGAATATTGCACTGAAATTAAATATTTTTGTTTTGAAATATTAGGAACTAAATAAGAGTAACTTACCTGCTTTATCAGAATTTGTGCAAAAATCCAAAGATTCGTTTCAGACTAACACACTAATGGCTTCAAAGTGTTTTACTCACTCAGTTTGGAGCGAGTATGACACTGATTTGTAAAGAAACCAAATTAAATCTCACAGGTCAAAGTGTGAAAGGACAAGGAGTCTGTTTCTCATTACAGAAGACGTGGGGCTCTGACAGCACTGCTGATCAATAAGTCTCCCATCTCCCCTCCATCATGACAGAAGAAAGACTTTTAATCTATTACATGTGCTATGATTATAAAGTGTTGTTTTTGTTTGTTTTTATTAGAAAATAAGCATAAAGGCAGTACCTGACTGTATGGTGAGCTCATGGAGGAGTTAAGGCAAAGGGGGTGCTGGCGGTACTTACCCCCTTCAAGTTGTTTTTACAAATGTAGTCAGTCCCCCCTGATCAGTCCTGGTTCAAAGGGAGGGGGTGAGGGAGAGGGAGACAGGGTTCGTCCCTCACCTTCTGCTCACACCAGCAACGCCAGACGGGAGCAGAACCGTTAAACCCCAAGAGACACCCACACAATGGCTGGTTCTGTTGCTCTCTCGTCGCATTGCAGGACCCTCCTCAGACTCTGGCCAGGACTGGATCCAGACGAGCCCGTCTAATTCTCTCCCCACCTGTCTGTCTGCTCTTTGGAAGCGATGGACAGACATACAGGAACCTCAGGCTGCTCCCAAGGAAGGCTCGCTGGATTGGGTTTGCAAACTGATAATAACGGGCCGTGGGGAGCGGTGGAGGGGGCAGTGGAGGGGGTTCTTATTTACCCAAGAAAAAGAGGGGCGTTAATCCCTCCAAAACTAACAGCTTGTACTTTAACGTGACTGAGGGGGGCAGTGACAGCAGCACAGACTGTTACAGCTGCCGTGTGCTGCCAAACCCTGAGAGGAGAAGAGGGGAAAAGAGAACAAGGATATAGTCATAGAAATTTTAACAAATTAAGACACTTTACTTATCCCCCCTTCTCAATTTTTTACCAACAGATCAGATGTGAAATTAGTCATGAATTTCTTCTTGATGCCTTCTTGGACATGACACCACTTTTACACATAAACCCATACGTATTTAATTAAAAACGGGCAACATAAGCAACACCAGTGAGTTTGTACTGACACCACATAGGAGACATAAAAAAAAGGTGCGCAGGAGGTTCTGCCCCACACACCTCCTTTCAGGCAGCGTGCCAAAGAGCCCAGCTTGAAGGAAGCTTTTTAACTGCGGTAACAAGAAACAGACTATAAACCTGGTGGATCGGAGGGTCCGAAACCTGCAACCGGGATGCAAAAGTCTCTCAGACTTAGTGTTGAACTCTGATTGCACCTTCTGTGTATCTTCACACATCTGGCCAATAGTTTGACTTTACAGAGTAACCACTTAATAAAATAAACTAACAATACAGCAAAAAAAAAATAAAAAAAACTCTTCAAAAACTTTCTCCAACTTGTATTATGTCCCAAAAAAATGTTAACAGTTTAAATTTAAATGCATCAACTGTAGCATGCATAATAAAAAAATTAAAAAACACTTTTAAAAATGTAATATAATAATGAAATATAGTATAAAGTGCTAAAAGCATGAGTGCAGAGACATACCCAGACCACGAGAGGCAACGTCAGTTGCAATCAGAATGGGAGCTTTGCCACTTCTGAATTCTGTGAAGTTAAATAAAACATAAAAATAAATAAACTCAGACAGCAGACTAGAGGTTTTTAAACAGGCTTCTTCAGTTCCAAACAGGTTAATAGGTGCAAATTAACAATTCAATTCAAATCACTTAATTATCCCCAAGAGGCAATTTGAAAGCGAAAAAAGTAGTTATAGTCGATAGGGCTGGATATCGATTCACATCATCCAAATCGATTCAATTCACAATTCAGTTTGATTGCAGCTTCATTGCACAGAAAACCCATGGGGAAAAATCTCATGATTATGAATCAATTTTCCTAAATTTGAACAAAAATCGACCCAGATTGATTAAATCGATTTTTTTTAACTCAGCCCTAATAGTCAACCCCCAAAATCTGCAGGGCTTCCATTCATAAAGCACCTGCAAAATGGGAAAAAACATATTTTGGACATGTTTAAAAGATAAACTGTGGCAAATTTTATTATTTAGACTCTATACAAGTCTTAATTGGCTGAATAGATTTGTAATTAATGCAGTCTGAATATAGACAGCGTGTGGCTACGACAAACTGAAGGAATTACATGAAAACAGTGTTTAAGATGCTTTCTGACCTGTAAGCACCCAGTCTCTCTCTGGTTGGCTCTTGTCTCCATGGATACACATGGCTGGCCACCTATTAAACAGATTCACATTAAAGAAGACCAGTTCACAGGCTGGGAACTGCGTCACATGATCACATGACTCTGTATGCAGACAGACGACAATCAGGCCAGAATAGGCAGGGAGTTTTCACCCGTCACGTCTCATCCTCCGAGTCAGATCATCGCATCGCTTTTTGGTTTCCACAAAGATGATGGTTTTGTTCTCCTTCTCAGCCATTATCTCCTCCATCAGCTGGATGAGCCTAACGCAGAGAGACGCTTCAATTCAGCAGTGTAACACCACAACTATTCCAGTTCAGTAAATACTATGATTTAGGTCACGCAGAGTATTTTCCACTGCTTATTCTTACTTGTTGTCCTTTTCAGTCTCCATGCAGACATCAACTATCTGCAGGATGTTGTGGTTAGCACTGAGCTCCAGAGCACCGATATTAATCTGGATGTATTCCCGCAAGAAGTCCTCAGCGAGTTGACGAACCTCTTTCGGCCATGTCGCGCTCCACATAAGAGTCTGTCTGTCAGGCTAACAGGGAGAGGAAGAGTTAAGAAACAGGAAATATGTAAAGATAATAAGTAAATATCACTGGTGCCACTACCCTACCCTGATTTGTTCAACTATTTTGCGAATCTGCGGTTCAAAGCCCATGTCCAACATGCGGTCAGCCTCATCCAGGACCAAGTAGGTACAGCGACGCAGGTTGGTCTTCCCAGCCTCTAAGAAGTCAATGAGGCGACCAGGTGTGGCGATGCAGATCTCAACACCTTTAATAACACGTGATCAGCATGTAAATAATGACATATGATACTGATACGGTTATTTGTTTGCTTTATGTGTAAGGAAATCTGCAGATCATGAGGCTCTATACCAGGGGTGTCCAAACATTTAGTTACATGAAAAATCATAAAGTCAGAAGGACTTGAGAGCCAAAAATATTTTTCCTTTACCTGCTCAAAAATAAACTAACCATTGAATACTTTAATTAAACAAATAAAGTAGTGAGAATTATTGCTGGAGATGGATGAGTAAATTAATCTAGATCCAGAACTTTAAAAGTGTTTTGCAGGTTTCCTTTATTGACATTTGTTTTGCAATTTTCTATGAATTGGAGAAAAAAGAACCCAATCTAGTGAATTCTGATCAATAAAATCAGGATTTAAGTCACTCTAGCTGGAAATGCTTGCTGTATTCAGACCAATTTACAGCAATAAATTAATTAAAAGCAGATTGGAGTGCAGCAAAATCAGCTTTTCAGTAGAAAGTCACTAGATAGATGTGGAAAAAGCTGAGCCTGGTTATTTAAAGTCAAATAATAGGTGTTGTTGCCAATATATTTTATTGGAAGAAGATTTTACTTTGGGATCATTTTTCCCTAATTAAAAGTAGAAAGTCTCCATCTACATCAAACACCTGTGCCGAGCATAATTCTTGAACAGAGGTCGGGGGCCACACAAAATCAGTTCAGGGGTCACAAATGGCCCCCGAGCCACACTTTGGACACCCCTGATCTACACGTTTTGGTTTACCGAACTGTCTGAACCCACCCCTTTCAAGATCCCGAATCTGTGGTCCTTTGGGTGCTCCACCATAGACGCAGGTGCTTTTGATGCGGGAAGACTTGCCGTAGTCAAACGCCACCTGTTGAACCTGCTGAGCCAGCTCTCTGGTCGGAGCAAGAACCAGACACTGTTGAAAAGATAATGAGGAATGAGAAAGGAATAATGTTCTGGCATTGTGCACAAAATTACTTAGATACAACTCTTCCCTCTAAGATGTTAACTCACTATAGGACCATCTCCCCTCTCCAGATACGGCTGGTGGTTGATATGTACAATAGCAGGAAGAAGGTACTGAGAGATAACAAAACACAACAAACATTTAGAACCTCTACCATATAACAGTAAAACCAATTAATGCCGCCATTTATACAATTTATAAATACTTCATTATGTCATGGAGTCACCTATTGCTAGTAATGCAAGCCTTTCCTATTTTCTTCAACCCACCCTCCAAAGATTACTTCAAAATTAAATTGTGATAGTCTTCTAAAAAATGTCTTACAGCCAGGGTCTTCCCAGAGCCAGTCTGTGCAATTCCCACCATGTCCTTGCCACTCAAAGCCACGGGGAAACCCTGGGACTGGATCGCTGTGGGCTCCTTGAAGTTCTGCTGCATCAGAACATCCATCACATACTCTGTTGGGTAAAGTAAGGGAAAGAAAATTTAATGTAAGAGGTTAACTGTTTCCATCAAAAGGTCAATATGAGAAACCAAAGACTATTTGGAAAAATTGGAGCCAAAAGCTGAGCAGCCTGTGGTTGCTCAACTTTGTTTATTGTATCTAATAATTTAAGTTACGGTATACATGCAGTAAAATGAGTTAACTCACGAGGAAAATGTGCCTGATGAAAAGCAGTCACAGGCTTTGGACAGCCTGAGCCTCTGATGGTGATCTCCTTCTTCCTGCGGAACTCCTCCATGTCGTACTGGACACAGCAACAAAAGAGAACGTGAACACAAAACAAATAAACCCTCTGTGCTTTTTAAAACGTCTGCATGTGACAGAAGAAGACTTACCTGACCCATTCGCTGGACATCTGGATGTTCGGAATAGAAGTTCTTCTCAAATTTAGGCAGCTCGTCGAGGTTCCACCTCTTTTTGCGGAGGCGCTCACCTGGATTACCAAACTTCATGGGCGGGGGTCCACCACGGCTACCCATGCCCCCTCCAAATCGTGGCCTGAAAAAAAAAAAAAAAGAGTGAGAGATAAGGATCACTCAGGCTGAAATTTTCATATCGGTGAATCCCTAACAGAAATACATTATCTCTTTATATACGACTCAAAATGATTAAAACACACACAATAACATAGTTCATATATAGGAAATAGTTGTAATAGTGTAATACCCATTTAAAACCACCATCTTTCTGCTCTTCATTTTATGACTTTTTTTATTTAGTTTTGTTTTCTATGACATTTTGATTTTGTATGAATCGTTTTTTTTTTTTTATTGGATGACGTGTTGTTTTGTATTAATATTACAATTCATGATGGAAACAAACAAACAAAACAATGCCAACAAAGCAACAGAAGTGTGAACAGATTTAAGTCTACACATAAAGTGGAATTAGAGAAACAAAAGTCAAAGAGACTTTAGAAGCAGACAGAACACTGAATATGATATACTATATTACTATACGTTACTATCCACTGTCATTATTCAACTGAACAATCACTTGCACTACTCTGCTGTAATTGCACATCTGTGTTTCTTG
>JAUBOC010000127.1:20638805-20652904 GCA_032275365.1 Anablepsoides cearensis | reverse complement strand
CAGCGGGACAATAAAGGCTATTTCTATTCTATTCTATTCTATTCTATTCTATTCTATTCTATTCTATTCTATTCTATGAAACAAATGTGAACAACTAATGCAAGACACTTAGCAAGAGAGGAAAAACATGAATCTTCCAGTTATTTAAAAATAAAAACGCAATGCAATTTTAGAAGTTCAATCCAAATTACTAAAACATTGCATTGATCAACAATATTTCCAATAAAGTAAATATTAGTTCATCATGTCTGAGTTGTTTCTCTTATCCATTAAATTTGTTGTTAAATAGTTTTATTATATAATTGTTACTTCTAATCCCATAATAACGTTAATAATTGTCATTGTTTTAATCTAATTTTAAATGGAAAAAAGGGCCTACGCGCGTTGTTTTGTTTACTTAAGCATGAGAGTTCAACCTCAAAACAATCATGGCAGCGCTTCCTGTTGAGTCCAAATATTATCAAACATTAACTCTTTAGGTTATGTTTGTTCTGTGAAGGAAAAAACTAACCTGTCTCGTCCACGATCTCTGTCTCTGTCTCCATATGAAGAACCCCCTCTCATTTTGGACGGTGAAAATATTCCTCTCTCTGCAGCGTTAGCGTTAGCACAACAACAGCTCGACGGCTCCTGTTAAAAAAGCATCAAAAGAAGTGTAATTTTAAGCAAGCACGACACAAAAATTTTGCTATGTATTACTACACGTGAATTAAATGTTAACTACGTATTTACAAAGGTTCCTTGAGTAATTGCTATATGCGTCACGAAGCTACAGCAAGTAGCTCGTTCCCTCCCGACTCTACGATGTTACGGCGTCTACGTAGCGTATCTTTCAAAAAGCGTAATTACGTACATATTTTTACTAAACAACAATGGTGAATGTGATTCGTGTAAACGTTAGGTTCTTCTGAAACCTAGTCAAAAATAAAGTCATTACGTTAAAGAAAAATGTAAGTTTTAACCTTACACAAATCATGTTTGCATTTAAAAAACCTTTCTGGAAATATTTTGTCATTTTGCTTTGGTAAATTAGAAAATAGACTGAGAATTGACACAAAAGATATCTACAATCCAACGCTAGGGAGCGGTAATGCCTCGTATCGCTGCGTCATGCGGTAAAACGAAGAAGACAACCGGAAGTTCAATTGGCATAACATACAGCTGGATGAACGCTCTGAAGTTAGGTTATTTTATAGCATGAAAACTAGCTGATTTACAAGTGCATTTCGCTTCAGGATATGCCTTTGTTAATTCAGAGTAAGGAACTTGACCGTCTAAGATCGACGGCGGAATTGTTCGACAAATATCCACATTTACAGGTGGGTTTCCAGGGAAATACACAATCCTTGCTGTTTAAAAACAAGTAATTAAGTTGCCCTATGCAAATAACTTGTAAGTATTTACTTAAACTTGACCTTGTGTTTACATCGACAACAATTTAGATGTAGTTACAGTTTTTTGCGCAAGCATGGTAAAATGATTAGTTACTAAATGAGACTTAATTAAATAGCAAACACATCATTCAAAATAATTAAAGTTGTTTATACATTACAGTGCAAAAGTTAAAAATCACATCTAATTGTGTGAATGCTGATTCAACGTTCACATTATTGTTTTTATTATTATTATTTTTCTGTGCATTGTTGTCAAACTACTTCTCCATACATTCAGCTCATTCAGGGATGTACTGTTTCACTTGTAATGTATGACACTTTTACATTGTTATATAACTAAATATATCCTTATACAGGAAAATGCGAGAACGTTTCGCTCCAGGCCTCTTGTGGATGTGGACCCAAAGTGCCTCCTGTACGTTCAGCAAAGAGAGTTAGCAGCAACAACACCAGCAGACAGTGAGTCCAACTGAAAGAGAAAATTTACGTGTTCGGTCACCTTATTACATATTTGTACCAGATAGAAAACACAGCAATATATGAATGTTTGAATGTGAAAAGAGTTCATACAACCACACAGATTTATTTGCTCAGTGCTCATTCCTGCGTTCAGCCCTGATTCAGGGAACAAGGATACTTTTATAACCTCCTTCAGGCCCTGACTTCGCCTATTGTCATTGCGTCATCAAAAAGGGCCACACTACAGCTGGAGTCAGGTCCTCATACAATTTCCTGTTCTAATGTTAAAACAACGGTTCAATTAAGTGTTGAAAGTGTTGCCTGCTGCCTTATAAACGTTATAAAATAAGATCCTGCAATGTCTGATTGTCCTGAGGAGGACTCTGTTATTTCCACACCAATTTTAGCTCAGTGTTTGTAAAGCTGAATTCGTAGATGCTTTTGTGATTTGCTACGTTTGATTATACAATTATTTAATGTATAACAACATCATGCTTTGTTTAACCCTTTTCAGACTGTGTTTCAGTCCTTGGATCAGATGATGCTACGACCTGCCATGTGGTCGTCCTACGACACACCGGTAATGTTCCTTCTACAAAACACATGCTGTCTCTTTAGCCTACCTTCTAAGTTAAATAAAAAGTAGCTGTGCCGACTATGATGTGATTTTTTTATTCTATAGGTAGTGGAGCTGTTTGCCTTGCTCACTGTGACGGCTCCAACACCTGGTCCGAAGTCCTACTCATTGTAAAAGCTGTGGCGTCGCTGAGTAAAGTCTGTAAAGAGGGCAGGTATGACGCAGACCAAAGTTATAATAGTTTAGGATTTTTCATTATAGTTATATTTCATTGTGACTTTTTTCTTTTAATTCAGTTAGTTTTTATTAGTTTTTACAGTGGATTTGCTAGTTGTTATTAGTTATTATTGTATTTTTAATGCTTAACTTTAGTTTAGTTTTTATTAGTTCTAGTATTAGTTTTTTTATATAGTTTATTTGCCAATGCATCCAGCGTGTTATGTTCCTGTGAGTTAACTAACCAGCAGCTATTTGGTCACTAGTTAAACCGGTCCATTATAGCAACACCTTCCTAAAATAATTGCGTAACTCATTTTTGCCAACTAAGGACCTGGGTGATTATTTTAGGACAATGATAATAGTTGTCTCAACCTGGTGCTTCCTGTTTGTTTTTCACATGAGCTACTGAGAGAAGCTAACATGTCAAGATAGTAATAGGCAGCCATCTTGTGTGAGTTTGATTCATGCAGATTTTCCTTTGAGAAGTATTCCACCTGTTTTATCACCTGTTTCCACTACAAGACACTTGCTTTTATTTTTCTCAGTCATATTCAAAGAAATCCCAAAGTAGACGTTGCTGCTTTCTCTCAACTTTTGTTGTCGTCATTTAGAAGGTGATGCTGAGCAGCAGACTGTAAACAAGTGATGTTACAGATCACAGCTAATGTGGATGGATGCTATTTTAATATTTTAAGTCTCATTTATTAATTTGCTTCCATTTCTTATCTTTTCCTGTGTGCAGATTTGAGCTCCATGTTGTCGGAGGATTTAATGATGATGCAAAAACGTCTCATAAACTCAGCTTTAACATACTGGGTAAAAATCAGACACCTTTTCTCCAAAAACAAATCTGTTCCTGAACAAAATCTGAGCTTCGTCAAATTTAAATCGATATTTTTTAACTTTATAGCAGCATTTCAGAAACAGAGGGAGGAAATTCATCTGGAAACTTGTTGCATCACAGGTATTATTATAATAATCTGAAAGGTATTTATATTTAAACACAATCTGGCTTCACCCAGTTAAACTCTTTTGTGTTGCAGAGATGAACGACATGGTTGAAAATGGAATTCATAGACCCGTTCTTTATGGAATAGGTGAGTTACAGTTGTGCTACGCAGATATGCTCTGCTCCTGTGTTGTTTTTTGTAACGTTTTGGTTCATTTTTGTATGTTTTTCAGGTGTAAATGTTAAAACCGGGGAAGTGTTTCCTGCCTCCTTCCCTCATAAAGGACCTGCAGAAGAGCTGCGATCAGCACGCACTTTCTCTGGAGGACCGGTAAAATCAAAAAGTCAAAAATGCTATTTTTTATTATTGTCAAATAAAAATCAGGGCTATTAAACTAAACCGCTCCGGGGGCCACAGTTAATGCAGACCAACAGCTGAGGGGCCCAACATCCATCAATTAAAGTCATTATGTAAATAAACCAAGTATTACAAAGATCTGTTACCTTTGAAATAGTTTATTTTGCTGCATTTAATCATGAATACAACATACAGTACCCTATAAAAGTAGTGATAATAATACAATATCAAAAACAAAAGTAACACTTTATGCCTTCTTTACCACAAATAATATTATGACATCACTAACTTGCCAAATCTTTAAACCAATTTTATTTCCCCTATCATAGTTTTACCTTCAACTGCTTGTAATTTTAACTGCCTTGGATGTTGATAGAAATGTTTTTTACCAGCTTCTGGACAAGAGTCTGACGTTTCTGTAGATACCAAACATGTCTATGTTTAACTAAAACGACATAATAATTAAAGTAGAAATCCAGGGGTTTGGGCTTAAGAGATGAATGAACCAATTGGCGGGCTGCATTCTTCCATTCTTTATTTTTAATGCTTTTTAATCGGATTAAGGCAAAAGACAAAAAATAGTTGGGTCTATATAAATTTAATTTAAAGTCATAGTATAAATCAGAATTTATTTTAGTTTGTTTTCAAAGCATTATTAACTTTTCTGCTGAAGTGGGAGAGTCTGAAGAGGTAGGGGTTCTTAAAGAGACAGAGTCTAATTTTAGGATGTTTAGATGATTGTAAGTCAAATGTAGTTTTGATATATCCAGCGTTCTTATAACTACTGAAGGTAACATATTACTTGATGGAAGTATAGGGTTGAACTGTGCCTGAAAAATACAATATCTGCCTTTTAAAAATAGTTCTTGTTTTGTGCAGATGGCTGACATATACGACTCAAACCATGGACTTGTTAAACTCGGCCCGTGCAAGTGGTCTCCTAATATGGACATTGCCTTCTGGTTGTCACAGAATGATGACACCATTTTAAAGGTAGACCCAGATGTACTGAGACTAACGTTTTACTAGCTAATATAAAACAAGCTTTTTGGTTAATATTTTCAGTACCTGTCTACGTCCCCGATGGCTGAGCCGCCGCACTTTGTCCAACACATGAAGTCCACCATCCAGTTCCTTTTGGCGCACCCGTACTCGGACATCCTGTTTCCAGACGGTCAGCCGCAGCTCTACCGCAGGAACCAGGACGGCGACTGGGAGAGGCTTGTCCAATCATAAACTCTTTTTTTTTTTTGCAGATTTTTCTTGTTTTTTTTGCCTATTTCTGCCTCTCAGCTTAATAGGAAAACACTGTGACCCTCAGATCCACCGTCTGTTTGTTCTTCATGTTCTGATTCTGTTTCTAACGTTTATTTCCATTCCTATAAGTTCTGAAGTTTGCACCTTACTCCGCCTGCTGCGTTGCTGTAAATCCAGGTCGATGTTCTTTGTTCTGTGTAAAACATCTTTCTTATTTTGTGTGAAACTTAACTCATTTTTTTGCTTCATAAACAGTGACTGCTTAAACACGTCCAAAGCAAAAGTTCAGTGTTTATTAGTACGTCAGAAAAAAAACATGCTTGACCTCTGATTCTGAGCTACTCTGGTGCCAAAAGATCAGACTTTGAAAATACTTTAAGCAAATATGATTTTAATAAAAACCAATGTATTACAGACAACACCTTATGGTAAAAGGTGATTACAGCCTTTTAATATTTAGAGAGCCAAACTGAGAAGTGTGCATTTATTTGAAAAATCTTTAATTACACAGGTATGGAATAATTATGGGTTGTCAGTTTGGTGCAAAAACAATGAAAATTTGATACTGGCACTTTGTTTAAAACATGACAAATATCTGAAAATTGTAAAAGTGTTCTGTGTAAATGCACCTTAAAAGGAGTTGCATGTAATTTCTCATACTGTACTTGCTGCTGTCTATAAAATGTCTTTGTTTCAGAAAACGCATGTGTTCTGATCACATTCTTTTACAAGGGATGATGATGACTCTTGATGAATTCAATCCAGTTAAGTTTTAACAGGTTGAGTCATTGTAAACCAGTTAAAATCTGAATACATGGCCTTCTTCACAAGTTGTGTAATTGTAGAGGCTGTGATGTGCTTTAGGTGTTTGGTGAAACCTGTTGCAACTTGTGAGCATGCTGGTTGCAAAATAAATGTAAAGCAGTAAAAGTTTGAGGTGTTTATGCTTGGAGTTTCACAAATGTTAAGAATTTAAAAGAGCTGAAATATTTGGTTGATTGTTTGCAGACAGCCCCACCAGCTGCACTAGAAAAACTAGTAAACAAACCCAAATAAATTTAAGTAAACTACTTAAATGTTAATGTTTTTTCTGTGAGTCCAAATATTTCAGTTTGTATGTAATAGAAACTACATTCCACTAGCCAAAATTAATTTTACAAAATTAAAATACTGGTTTACCATTAAAGTTTTACTTTTTATGTGAACCATCCATACCTGCCAATCATTCATCCTCTACGCCCCGCCCACTCAGGTTTTTTTTTCTTTTACGTAAAATATTTTTGCGTAAGAAATTGTACGCAGGAACTAACCTAGATCGGTGGAAATCTGTCGTGCTGAGTGCTGAATGGAGTTTGACAACCAAAAGGGCCAAGTCGTGTGAAGTTATTTCGCTTTGTAACTTTCAGTACTTTAGAAATATGTAAAATTGTACGTCGTCGAAGGTCTTATTTTAATTGAAATATGGGAGAAAACGTAGAGCTGTGTTCGTTTTAGTGATGCCGTCCTTCAGGTTGGGAGAGAAAATCACAGCTCCAACCAAAAACTAATTTTAGAGCCGCTAATCTTAGATTTTAGACATAAAATGTTACAGGCGTTTCTGAGACGTGTCCGTCGTTTCCCGTGGTTCGCGAATGTCACCCTGTACGGCTGTCTGTTCGCCGGAGGAGACCTGGTCCACCAGCGGTTGTCTCGAAGGGACCAAATGGACTGGGACCAGACCAGGAACGTCGCCGTAGTCGCCTTCAGTTTTCACGGCAACTTCAGTTTCTTCTGGATGCGGTTTCTGGAGCGCAGATTTCCCGGAAACTCGGCAGGGATGGTGATGAAGAAGCTGTTCCTGGACCAGGCGGCGGCGGCGCCCCTGGCTACAACTGTGTTTTACACAGGTCAGTGAACGCATCACGGTAGTACAACTCCTGGAATAAAAATATGAATCACCACCCTGTTAGTGTTAGTTAGGTTTGTATAAAGATACATTACATACATGCCACGAAACTATAACTTCACTATATAAATATATATTTAACTATAAATGTATGCAAATTTTCACAAATCTGTTCTCTATACAACATTTGCATTTCTAATTCTACACATCTTTGTATTCATCTGATGAATACAGTTTTACGCTAAATTCCCAAATATGCCATGTAAACACAAACTGAGCACTTTACAATGAGAACATGTTTAAAACAGCTTTTAAAAATTTTATTGCTCTTCTTAAAATTGATTTGTTTAATGTGGAAGATTTATATTATCAGGACATTATAAACTCATTGTTCAAAATGTACGGTAGTTCTATCTTGAGAAATAAAGCAAGACATTTAGGTATAATTAAGGTGCAATCTGCAGCTTTGCTATAAATCAAACTAATATTTAACTTGTTATTATTTAATTACTAGAGTAGACAGAGTACAGTTTTTGCTTTTCCCATTTCCACACAAAAGTTAGACACTAAAACCACACTGAAAAGAATTTTTTTTTTACATTATATATATTTTATATGTTAACTACAATTTAACCAATACATAATAGCCCTACGTTGTTTATATTTTTCACAATTAATCAAAAACAAAAAGTTATTTTTTGTCTCAACTGTACTCATATAAAAAACTTAAGGGTAAAGTTGAGACACCATTAAAAATGCTGGAAAGCCAACAAATCAATCATTGCCAATGCAATAAACCGTATATAAAAATAATTATCAGTATACGCTTCAATTATGCATTTCTTTTATTTGCATTGACTCTAGCACAGGTTAAAATGTAAAAAACAGCTAAACAAATTAAAATTTTAAAAGATACATTGTAATTTGTTGATTATTAATATACTGTAGTATATTGGTATTACTAAATGTTTTACAGTTCATATGAATGGTTTGCATCCAAATAATAGCTTATTTAGGTTTATTAAATTCAAATGAATGAATGAACATAAACTGTTGCTGCTAAACACCATGCAAATAAACATCACTGTTCAGACAGTGTGTCTAAACTGTACCCAGGTGACCATGTTGCATATTTCACTGGATTATGTAATGATGACATGATGTCATGAAATATGTTATCTTTTAGGGGACAAAATAATGTTTGTCTACCCTACTGAATGATTTATTATAGTAAACTTTTGGACATTTGGTGTTGATGGAAAACCGTCTGTAAACGATTCCTGTGTGAAATCTTTTGTGTCGTTCAGGCGTCAGTTTCCTGGAGGGTAAAGAGGACATCTTGGAGGACTGGAGGAATAAATTTCTGAATACCTATAAGGTGGGTCAGAGTGAAAACTAAAACACAGACATGTAACTGTTTAAACTCCATTTTATAATCTTTCTGTATTCTTATTTAATGCTTTTAGGCTTCATTGTATTTAGGTTTAAAACAAAGGAGAAGCTTCTTGCACTTGTATTTAAAAGTGAAGACAGTTACTTGTATTTTCACGTAGAAGTGATTTTATTGCAAATGTTTTTGGTGGATGTCGGCTGATGAAGTTAGCTTATAAAATAACTTGTGTTCTTTGTGTGTCTTTCAGACTGGACTTATGTTCTGGCCTTTTATGCAGGTAAATATTAACATTTTGTGTGTTGGACTATTTGCATGTGCTGGAGATAATCAGAGCTCCAAGGTCCAGGCAGGCAGTAAATGGTTACACAAACCTGTTCTGTTTGCATTTGTTAATTAATTTTTCTGTTTTTTTTTTTTTGTCAGTTCCTGAACTTTGCCTTGATGCCCCCGTACATCCGGACCGTCTTCACCGGCTGCTGCGCCTTCGTTTGGGCCATCTTCCTGTGCTTCTCCCGTCAGACCGGTGATGGCACAGCTGCAGCCGCTCTGGCCTGGATGTTCCCTCCTAAAGGAGAGTCAGCAGAGGAGACGGTGGGCTCTAAGCTGAAAGAAGCTGCCGCAGCTAAACCCCAGCAGTAGCAGAATCAGCTGTTGATGAAGGGAAACGAGCCGGACACAGCAGGTCCAGTTCTGTGACCCTGTGTTTCATATCTCAGTAACACTGCCAGGCTGAAATGTCCATCTTTAATGCTGCAAGGTCTGATTCAGCTCTTTGAATGTACACAGACAGCACTGCAATATTTAACAATTAATAGGAAGAAATGTGTTGAACAGTCATCTTATTATTATTATTTTTTGTTTCTCATCAAGTTTTGTGTTTTTTATGTACTGAATCACGTTAAAGAAACTTGAATCACCTCCACTGTGGATTGGAAGCTGAATGATTAGTTTGATGTTTTACCTTGGCAAAGATAATAATTTAACATGGCTGCGTCAAATCCTGGTACTTTTTAACTTTTAAAGTGACATGTAAAACTTAGAGTTCGAATAGCAACTTAATTTTATTTATTGAAATCACAAACCTGTTTTTCAGGCTTTAATTGATAGTTTTTTTAAGTTTGCAGTTTGATTGAGGATTACTTGAATGTTAAAATGCTGCCTGCCTGTTTCACATTTATAATCCAACATATTTGAACAAAGATTAAATGTTGTGTTTTAGAGAATTTACATTTATAAGATTTAATGAAGATTTTGTTTATTTTAAGTCTTTTGAAGAGTTTAATTTATATAAAAAATGGTGCAGCTCAGAGAAAAAACTGCCTTTTAACTCATTCTTTGTTTATATCCTTTATTTAAAGAGTTCATGATGCTGTAAAAATATATCAATACTGGAACTAATGTAACTGAATTGTTATTGTTTATTAATCTATAATGGAAGAGTATACACAAGTTTATCATCTTAATATTTAAACTGTGTTTTGGGAGCAGGAATGTGACCTCAGTGTTGTGTTTAAGTGGTTTATTTAAATGATTTGAGTGATTATTTGTAAAATAATGTGCAAATTTGAACTGGAAATTAAAAGTATTTTACAGTCTTGTCTGATAAGTGTTAACAAATCATTCATGAGCTGGTGCCTGAAATTTCTGACTCATTATAACATCAGTATTTCTTCATATTCAAACTCATTTTATCTATTTATTCTTGCACCAGTTGTTGATGTTATTGGGAAATAAAATAATACCCTTGTTTTGTGTTGTAATTGTAGCTTTCAGTAGCTTTTTGCTACTTTGAACAGCTACCTAAACTTTTGCTACTTTTAGTTAGTGTTTTGCTAGTTTTAACTTGTTAGCCATTGGTTATTTTAACTTTTAGCTATACTTCTAGTCATGTTTTGTTTATAATCTTGGCTGCTGTTTTTAATCTGTTTAATAAGGATTTTAAAATAAAAACACAAAATGATTTCCAGCTCCATGTCGTGTTATTATTTTTTAAATAATTTCTACTTGTCAGCAACTGTTTATTTTTTTTTTCTCTGAGCGCCAGTGCGCGTGTCTCCCATTCTCTCCATCCCCGTCCGCACTGCGCATGCGCGCTGCATCCCCTCCATCCTCCAGGACTTGAAGGCTCCTCTGAAGATGCTCAGCGTCGCGGGTCGCTTGTCACTTGGTGAAACCGAGTTGTCCTGAAGACACCAAACACCGGGAGCCTTTTCGTGTTTATTGTTTCTATCCTGAGATCCACTCTCAGTTTTCTGGGCGCGCGTGAATTCTTCCGACATGGAACTGAAGAAATCTATCTCGGACACCGAGCGCGTGCTCAGGAGCTACGGCGCCGTGTCGGAAACGGCGTGGACGACGGACAAAGGTGAGAAAAACACGCACCCCGAACGCGAGGAGCGTTCCCCCCCGCCGCGAGCCCGAGGGTCGAGCAGGGGGAACGGGTCCGGTTTGTTTCAGCAGAACCGAGTCAGCATCCGGCGCTGAAACGGTTAAAAGTGTGACTCACAGAAGGTTTGAGATGTTTCCCATAAAAAAGGCCCAATATTTACCCACATGCACGCTCTGTTTGGCGCGTGGAGTAGTTTTAAAGCCTTCAGGAAAAGAAGATTAAAAACTTTAACTCATTTAACAAACAAGCGGAAATCAAATATAAAATGCAGAGATAGAAGAAAACACCTGGAACTCTTTATTCTGTTAGGAGTTATTTATTACAACCCTGCTGCTGCCTTTGAGTCAAAATGACACATGAAGTCCATTATATATTTATAGTGATTTTTACCTAAAGACAGCAGGAGGGTTAACTGAGAGAATTGGTTGTTTAAAAAAAAACATTTTCACATTGATTTGCTTTTTAAGCCTGTTTAGTCGACAATTATTGTCCTCGCCTGACGCCAAACTGGTGACAAAAATGTGTTGTTGTTTTTTTAGCTATTTTTATCTGTTAACAAAATATCTCTCAAACCACTGGACAATAATTCAACTCAATTCAATTAAAAAAATATTAATTTCATTAAAAAACAAACTAACCATAAACAATAGAAAACAAAGACATAAATCAAAATAAAATGAAAGGTGTAGAAGTAGAATAAATCGTATGTCTGCCCCTTTTATGCCCAAAATATATTCAAACTAAACATAATTTACAAAACAATACTAAATAAAAATAAAAATAGAAACATCAACTCAAATACCAATTCATATAGCTTCACTTTACTTTTCCAGAAATAGCTACCAGTCAGCTAAAATGAACCAACAAACCAGTTAAAAATGAGCTAAAATTAACCCACAAATAACGTAAGTTGGTTAATTTTAGCTGACTGGTGTGTTAATTTTAGCTCATTTGTGGGTTAATTTTAGCTGGTTGGTTGGTTAAACAGTAAAATATTATAATCAACCAAATCATAGAATTTCAAAATTTTCAGTTTGCTAAATAATGTATTTATAATGAAACTTGCAGCAACAACAACAAAAAAAAAAAGGTAATTACTGTGTGTGCATCACATTATTGTTTGGAGTCATCGTGATTCAAGAAAGCCGACAATTGACTTTTCACCCAAACACTGCTTTAATTTAGTAATTTTCACAGATATTCAGCTTATATTTGTGGTGGTAGTAGCTGAGAGTGATGCCCAACACATATTCTGAGCAAAACTGGAGTAATTTTAACAAAACTTTTAGGAACTTCTTTCAAATGACCTTTAAAAATGTCAATAACTCAGTCAGTTTTACAGATATTTGACTAAACTTTGATGTGGTAGCTTGAGTCATCCATATCCATGAGACGTTTTCAACCATCTGAATTCAGCTGCAGCATAAAAACCAATAAAAAATGCAGAAAGGCGGTTTGTTTCCATCGGGACAGATGTGTATGGGCCGTTGAGGTGTTTGTTTTATTTGGGATTAAAACAAATCTCAGGAGTGAAGAAACTTCCAGATAAAGTCTGAAAAGACGTATGGTAACACGGTGGTTATTTTTAGTCTCACATCTATTCAGCGTTGTTTTTCTTTCTCTCATACATATATTCGATTCGAACAGCAAGGCCGCTTCCTGCAGGTCATACACGCATTAAAAAAGAACAAACAAATAAGGGTATTTCATTTTTCTGTTTTGGGCGCAACATGTTTATATGTATTTATTTTTCCTGTGGAGAGAGGTGTGGCTCAGCAGCAGTGGTGTGTTCAGCGTGACTGCAGGATGTATGTGTGTGTGTGTGTGTGTGTGTGTGTCACTGATGTTCACATTTCATGTTCCATGCTGTCAAATCCTGCGTGACTGCTGCAGACGCTTCAAGCTGTTTTTCTCTAATTATACCTAAAGAAAATAGACTTTACTTCTAATTAAATGGGGGGTAATTTAACTTGAGTCTGTGAGAACTGGTCTTTGATCGTGTTATTTATCTCTACTGCAGCCGCTTTCATTGAGAATATATTTCTTGTCTTTGTTAACGGTGACATAAAACATTTATTACTTCTCAGAGGAAATGTTTTTGTCCTGTAGATGAATGAGGAACAGAAACATCAGGCCTGTTTGGAGCTCAGACTTCACAGTAAAAACATCAGACTTCTTTTATGATTTACTGTTTTGATCAAATGAAGGTGGAATCAGCTTTGCTGCTGACCTTTACACACACATTTTTATTTGTTTGCAAGTTGAACATAAAAAATATTTCTCTTCATTTAGAGAAATGTTGAACAGGTTAGTGATAAAATCAGTTACATTTTATCTTTTCATTTAAAGATGCTGGTTAAAACAAAGCCACGATAAGATCATCCTGCCTGATGCTCCAAACAGGAAATCATCAGACTAAATGTGAAACAGTGTTGCCTGCAGAGCAGCTGTTTCTGCAGCTGTTTCTGCAGCTGGAGCAGAAGCTACACTTTCAGCGGTCAGAGCATTGATTAGTGCATTAAGTGGTTTGCTAATATTGTTATTAGAGGCTGCAGCTTTTGTGTGCGTTATTGGCAGAAACATCGTGTTAAATCAATGCACTGAGGGGGAGTCTTCCTCGCCCAGAATGAGGAACAAACTTCTTCGGAATTTTTTTTTTTTTACGTCTGTAATTTTTTTGGTTCACTGCCTAAAAGGTTTATTGGAAAGAACTGTTGGTCTGCATTTTTTTTTTAATTTTCTAATTTACGTCTCTCTTTCACACAAGCCGATGTCTCTGTAAATGTCATCCTCTCGGCTGACGCTCTGTGAAAAGAGGCGTCGCGTGAAAAGAGCCAAGAAGTTTGAAAGAGCAGAGAGTCAGGAATCAACTTATTCAGAATTTAAATCAGGTGGATTCCTCTCTGCTTTAGAGTGTGCTGAGGATGACTCTCAGCTACTACCACTCTGCATTTTAGCTCAGTATCTACAAAACTCACTCAGATATAGTTCTTATTTTGTGTTGGCTAATGTTGATTAGCTGTGGACTTGAAAACAATCAAACAAAAAGGGGGTAACACTGTACAAAAAAGCTTAACTACTAAGGAACTATACTGAATAGTTAATGACTAGTTACTGGGTAGTTATTGAGTTGTTATTGAGTAGTTACTGGGTAGTTATTGAGTAGTTATTGAGTTGTTATTGAGTAGTTACTGGGTAGTTATTGAGTAGTTATTGAGT
>JAUBOC010000127.1:20611542-20631765 GCA_032275365.1 Anablepsoides cearensis | reverse complement strand
TATATATATACACACATACATACATACATACAGGTGCTGGTCATAAAATTAGAATATATATATGTGTGTGTGTGTGTGTGTATAATTTCATGTTTGCTTGTTTAGCGGTTCTTGTTGTTGCTTTTATGTTATTGTGTATATAAAGTTTTGAAAATCAAAAAAAAAAAAAGTACGGAGTAAAAAGTATGGACTTTTAATGGGAGGTGATCTCCACAAAAACAATTTTCTAAAGGCCAAAATGACTATAATGTCATAATAAAATGTTAATGTTAAAAACTTTAGGATGCACTAAGCCAGAGATTTTTTTTTAATACTCACAAAAGAAATAAATTGTATGCAAATATGGGATCAATATTACTAATAGTATCGTACTAATATAGTACTAATACTACTAATACAAAAGGTAAAACATGTTAGCTCATGCTAGGCTGTTTACTTAATTAATCCAACTTCTTTCTATGATCTTTCTCTCAAATCCATCAGGGTTATCGTTAAACACCTTAAAGACTACATAATAATAATAATAATAATAATGTCTGAATAGTTCAAGTGTACTAGTTTTTATGAAACAATGATACAATATTTTTCTTGTGCATGAATTTTTTTTTTTTTTTTTGTCCTTGTGTGTAAAAATAATAACAAAAACAAAACAGTTTTATAATGTCACCTCCACTGGCCATAAAAGTTCACAAAAAGGCCTTGAAAAGGCCCACGAACCACCAGTTGATAATCACAGTTGTAGCTTCTTATGCAGCTCTGGACACATTTTATTCGTGAGCCAAGTAGCAGAAATGACCCTTTTGATTGTAAAGGTTGCAGACTCCTGCACTAAGCTACATATATATTTATACTTCTCATCCATCCACAGTTAAATTCACTCTATCCAGGTGATACAACTTAGTTTATAATAACAAACTGGAATAAAAACAAGTCAAAATGAAATAGAATGACTAGGGATGTACAATATGTATCAGGATTAACATTGGTAACTGCCGATGTTTGTAAATTTTTACCATATTGGTGTTGGTCTGATAAGTAAAACTGGGCCGATATTATCAGCTATTGATTTCTGCCATATCAGCAGTCTGATCGTTTTTTACATTATCGAAAAAAAAGACATGCGTTTATGTATGTTTATATGTAATAATTTGTGTTTGTGTAATATTGGTAAATATTGGTTATCGGCAATTACAACTATTAATATTAAATATCAATATTGGCTGAAACTTTCATATCGTTGCATCTCTAGTAACAACTTTATACTTCTTGCCTCTTTTAAAAATATAAGTAGTAGAAAGTACAGATAATTGTTTGAAAATATAAGTAGAAGTAAAAAGTCAGCTGAAAAATAATTACTCAAGTACAATTTTCTACTTAACAGTAGCAAAGTATTTGTAATTACTTTACAACTCTGATAAAACTAAGTTAGCTGTTTTTAAGTGACTGTGTTGCCCCCGTCTTATCTTACCTTTTCTTTCCAACAGAGAAAGAGAAAACCAAGCAGCACCGACAGCAGGAGGAGGAGCTAATCCTGAAGATCCATAAACTGGTGCAGAAAAGGGATTTCCTGGTCGACGACGCCGAGGTGGAGAGATTAAGGTGCAGCCTTCGCATGGAGCACAGTTAATATCCAGGACTTAGTCTCTCTGGTGGCTGTTTACAGGGACACTGCTTTACTCAACTAAACTTATTTTTAAATTAAAAAACAGGATTTAAGTGGAAAAAATATGACTGTCGTAGCAAATTAAAAACAAATCTGCCAATTAAAAAGGACAGTAAAGTTTGCAGTTTTGAGTTACTTCTGCAATAGATGAAGCAAAATATCACGATTCACAGGAGGAATTATAATAAATGAATTTACAGCTGATTAGTTTTTAGTCAGTCTCGTTCAAGATGTGGGTCACTGATCTAATCAGATAATAGTTGACATTTATCCAGAAGCTCTCATCTGAAACCCATTTGTGTTGGACCTCAGGGAACAAGAGGAGGACAAGGAGATGGCCGAGTTCCTCAGGCTGAAGCTGAAGCCCCTGGAGCAGAAGCTTAAAGCTTCACAAAGTGAGTTCAGATTTACTCAAACATTCATTTCCCCCCACCTCAACCTATTCTAATGAGTTCCACTTTTTCTGTTTTTTGATTGAAAGATCCTCCAAAGCCCAGGAGACAGATCCAGGATCCTCCTCCGAACAAACCCTCCATCACCAAGTCAGGAGCGGCCATCATTAAAGACTGCTGCGGAGCCACCCAGTGTGCTGTAATGTAACTGAAACTGACCCTTTCTGTGTCGCAACACTCCAGTCACATGACACGACCACTTCCTGTTACTCAGAGAACCACAGATAGCTGCGTCTGCCCTCGAACCTGCTCATACATCAGATTTATTCTTCACCTGTAGGCGTGTTTGGGAGCTGAGTATTCGAGGGGGATTTTAACGTGAGGAGCATCTGTTAGTGATATTTATCAGGACTGGACATGAACAAAACAGAGCAAAGGCCTCAGACTGAAGTGTAAATAAAATCTGAGAACTAGGTGTTGATTTAGTTTTCATTCCTTTATGCTGCTTTTATTTAAA
The DNA here is from genome assembly GCA_032275365.1 of Anablepsoides cearensis. Taxonomy (NCBI): domain Eukaryota; kingdom Metazoa; phylum Chordata; class Actinopteri; order Cyprinodontiformes; family Rivulidae; genus Anablepsoides; species Anablepsoides cearensis. The sequence goes on along the minus strand of JAUBOC010000127.1, from coordinate 20,629,193 downwards.
GAGATAATTTAGAGTTCATAGATGTAGTCAGTATCTCACCTGCAGAAGACATTGCTCAGAGGGAAATACTCATGGAGGAATAAAGCTAACAAACGTCTGTTTTATGCTATTTTTAAGACAAGTTGAAGTCGACTAGTTAATGAACGACAGTCTGAAAGCTTAATGTGACAAAGAAAACACTTCTTCAGGAATCCACTTTAAGCAGTTCTTTATGGTTATTTGATTAAATCACTTTCATAAGGACTTTTCAATTTAGTGTCGTTCTGAATGTCAAGATATTTGTCTGAATTATTCCTAAAAAATGTCCCCTTTTTCTCCAAATTGTAAACATTTTTTAGTCCATCTGCTGCAGGTATGACACTGACTACAAGTACTCAAAAATGTTCATTGATGAAGATGATGTGTCTGATGTACAAATAGGCCTAAAAGCACAATGTCCACAAAGGAAATTTGAGGTGGGGTAAAAAAAAAGTAATAATTTAAATCTTTTTTGCCCAGTTGAAGAAAATAACCCCCTGAAAAAATGGTCAACTGAACAAAGCTTCCCAATAAATTGTTAATATTGATGTGTAAGTAACCAGTCTGCAGACTGAATCTTCCTGTGTTTTGAACTAATATTCTTAATTATATTTAATGCAGAAATAAAATGCGGCCTAAGGTTTTCAGATACTTTTGTCATGCTTCAAGTAACGAGTACCACAGTTTACCGCCTATATACACCTACATAAGACTGGTTTGTCATCCTTTCATCTTTATGCAACGTCATCTCAACGAATCATCAACTACCTGGAAAAACAAACTGTCACAGTACGGCATCATTGTTATTGTGGGTATTAACACTGCAAACAACGCGCATCCTCTGATTTTAGAGTTTTTATGCCAAACACAGAAAGCAATGCAACTTTTGTACAGGCCTGCGACAGACGGCGTTCGCTCGAGTGTATGTAGGACATTAGTGACTTGCATCAAAGCAAAGTGTCGTTCGTTGTCACCTCTGAAAACGTCTGTAGTTGTAGTGAATTTATGAAGGTCCTGATATGCAGAGAACAAGCGGAAGCTACTTGTACATACATGTTTAAATAAAGAGCATCTTTCAAGAACAAAGCGAGGTGTCCCCTTTTTTCTTTTAAAGTATTCACACAAAAACAGAAATGATGCTTGTGAATTTTATTATGTTTCAATGTTTCCTACATCCACTCCTGGTGCAGGAAAGAAGGAAAGCAGGTGAAGACGGTTGTTGAGCAGGTAAACAAAAAGGCAAAAACTCAACAAAGTTCCTTAAACTCTGCTGCAGAACTGAAGGAAAAAATCCTTTGTTGCATTCCATGAACTAAAAACTATGCATTAGTGCATATTTCAACAGAGACAGAAGCGTCTCACTGATCTGACCAACAGGAGAACTCAGTAAAGGGAGTTAGTTGTCACTGTAGCTCTTTGGATGAAATCACAAAAACATAACGCCTTCATGTGGCCGAATTTAAATCAGTTTAATTATTTTACGTCATCAAAGTGGTTTCCTGACAGTCGATAAAACACCCGTTTTTAAAAACCTTCTGCTTCACGTTTCCGGATGGCAGGTGGAACCTGTTCACACCAAATCCAGTCTGACAAACTCACCTACTTCAAAACGGACTAAACCTTCAAGAAAATGCAAATGTAACAGATTAAATGGGCTGCTACCCATTCTCTAAATGCTTTCTTTCCAAACACAAACAGCAGCCTTTCGACTTCAGCGACACCCGAGTCGTGTCCGACTTCACAAGCAGCAGATATCTGATGGCGTTTCAGCAGCTGATTTGACGCAGAACACTGACGCGAACACTTAACAAGTTTAAAAACTAAAAAAACTAATCCACGTGAGAGGGTCCGGAGGAAAGATGGCCCTTTGTTTCAGCACCGGGGCAAATACAAGCCATTGTAAAAGCCCGGCAGGTTCCAGGGAGCCGCAGAGGGGCCCCCTGTGTACATCAGTCCGTTCAAGAGGCTTCCCCCAACCTCCTGGTTGGTCCTCAAACCCATCCCCCCTCTAGTCCCGTCTTCCTGTCCCCTTCTGAAACTCACACAGATTTAAAAAAACCCTGGAAACTCAGGAGCTGCCCCTCCTCAAACTCTTCAGCGGCGACGCTGCTAACGCCAGCAGCAAAAGGTTCACCAAACCTTCAGCTCTTGCTCGGCAGCTGCACAAACCAACGCCGGCTGGGAGAACCACGGGTCGTGGCAGAAATAAAGACTGATCTTAAACTCCTCACCTGTTCCTGTCTGCTGCTCCTGGGATTACACCTTGCATAAACTCAGTTATGCACACCTTGTCCATTTCACACCACCTGCTCCAGTGTAAACCACACAAATAAAACACACACACAGACACACACTCGCACAAGCTGCTGATTAGAGACAAACAGTTTCTACTGCTTAAAGACACGGGACAGGACTGATCGATGCAACTGTTCAGGCCTTCATTAGAAGAAACCAAATCAAAGCTTTTGCTATTAAGTTTATTAGATATTAAAAATAAAGGAGCAGCCTCTGGTCCAAGAAAATCTTCAGATCTAAAACCTGTTCTGGATGCTAACCATTTAATGAAGACTATTAACATCTACTCATTTAGCAACAAATTTAGGCCAAACCCGTACTCCATCCTTTGTATGATACAGAAGGAACTAAAAATATCCTTTTTCCTCTTCATCACAGAGACGACACAGACCTTGTTCTAGTTTAAAAATCAGAAAGAACCAAACAAGCAGGAGATTATCAGCTGATCGCTCATCACATCTGTAATAAATGACCAAGAACAAAGCTCTTAAAAAGGTTCAAATTATGTTCTAAATGAAAGCTTCTGTCTTTGAGGTGAGGGCAACTTTGATGGTTTCTCTTTAAATCATGGTTCACTGACAGAAATCTTACCTAAAACTGTTCTTTTCTGTCAGTTGTACAAACTGAAACTTCTCTGCACAGTGACAACTAACTCAGCCTCAATCTGCAACCAGACAGCAGCGGCGGCTCTAAACTGAGGGCGTATTCTTAGAAAAACAGATCAGAGTGGAGAAAATTTGTTAAACAAACGCTGCAGAAAATCTGCAAGAAGTAGATCACAGCTTGGTGAGCATCAGTGGAGTATTTTAAACTAAGAAACAAACAAAAAAAAAAAATAGAAATGCAACACAAATGCCACCTGAGGGGTTATTTCTGTGTACAGTGGCTGTTTAACTCTTCCATTCAGAGTTGCTGGATGAGTGTAAATGTGTGTGTGTGTGTGTTGGAGGGATCAGAGGCCTGCTGTGAAGGAGAAGTTAGCAGCTAGTTTGATTTTGCTGCGGCTGGATCTCCTGCCGGGGCTGCTCAATGACAAAAAGCTCTTTGTGTCAACGAGTGGAGGAGTCCCAGAGCCGTCTGTGGTGCTGAGCCGCTCGGGTGGATCGGAGGTGTCGTCTACAGATTCACTCTCTAATACCACACACACACACACACACACACACACACACATCGTAGATTAGCTTCAACATTAAAGTACCAAAACAAAGGGTCAAATTACACATCAAAACCATTTAAAACCCAACATTAAAGCCGACCTGCAGGTAGACGCGGTGGAGGAGTTCTTTCAAAGTTGATCAGGTCCATTTGCTGGAGGACGACGGGGTCCGGGTGGAGCTGAGGTGATGGGAGGCAGGACGGTACCGGACCGCACAGCAGGTCCAAACATGGCGGTAAAAACAGCAGCTCGGATTCTGCAACCGCATCACCACCTGGTGTGTAAATAAATCAAATCACGTGCACAGATGTCCCAAAACAGTATCTCAGATTCTGACAAAAGTTGAAGCATATTGTATAATTTTATTTTTTTAATTTGTAAACCGTGTCAAAATTACAAAATGTCAGGAAATCAGAAGAAAAGAACAGAGAGGAGGTCTTTCACACTGCACAGATCATCTGTTACTAGTGTTTGCTGATTTTAAAAGCACATTTTAAGTGTTTGAACATATGGATCTGAAATCTGTGCTGAATCGTTGCAAATTGTGTAATGATAATTGTGACGGCTTCAGGAAGTCAAATTCTATAATCAGTCGTCTAGATCATTGATTCCCATCCAGGGGTACATGAGTATATTACAGGGGGTACGTGGAAAAAAATTCCCAGGTGTGTAAAAAAAGTATAAAAATAGGACTGAGATATGTAGGGCCCTATGACTTCCACAATGCAGAAAATGCAAAGGGAATCATGAAACTGACACAAAATGGAATCCAGTATATAATGTGGAATCTCATGGTATTTGATGTATTTTGGACGCTGCTGCTTCCTTTACCTGGTTTATTTATTTAATTGCTTATTCACTTACAAGGCAACATTTTTAACTTTGTTTAATTTAAGTTGAAAAGAATAAAATGCCTGAGAATTAAACGTTCTAGTGGTTTAAATAAATCAGCTGTTGTACATAATAGTTTTAACTGAGGGGAACTAGCGGAATGACAGAATGGCTCAGGGAGTACACAAGTCTAAAACGTTTGGGAACCACTGGTTTAGATAAATCCTTGTGAGACTTGATTACCTGGACTTTGTGTTCCAGACGTGCTGCTGATGGGACTGTCTCTTGGACTCTCAGCATCGTCTCCTGCTCGGGGGCTGCTGGGGACTGAAGACGCTGTCTTTGCTAAAACACACAAACGATCTATAACTTGAGCATAATTACAGTTTTTAGGACAGACCTCGAGAAAAGACAATTCTAACTTTTACTCCTGTTATGGTTTAATGAATCAATAATCTGAGCTGATGATCTGGACTTTAAAAGGAGCTATAAGACTCTTACCTTTCATATCGTTCTTTAAAACAATAATCCTTTTATGACCGTGTCCTTTGATCCAGACCACCTAACAAAATAACACAAAACCAAGTCCAGTTGAGGAAATTAATTTCTATCATCCAGAGAGCAGAGAGGTAAGCAGAATAAATGTTGAATGTAATTACATCCCACCTGTGGAATAGCACTGAGCAGCTCGTCAGTGCAGACGTATCCGTATGAGCGCGGTTCAAGGCTGCAGCCTGTAAACTTACTGTAAGCCCCCTGGAACTCAGTCAGGAAGATCTGGTTGTAATGGTAGGTGTGGAGCAGAGCGCGGACGTTACGGGCAAACTGGTAAAGCCTGGTTAGCCTCACCCACTCAGACCAGTGACCACTGGCAACATCATCACTTTCATCCCGGTACAGCTGTGACAGAAGAAAAATCAAGATGTGAAACATTAAAGAGAAAAAAGAAATAAATTCTTACGTTCTTCAGAGATGAATCTTTTTCTGACCTCCACGAGGAAAGGAAGGCTCTTGAGCAACTCGCTCAGCGAGAGGAAGCCGTATTCACATGGATTTAACTGGGCACCATGAACAGTCTGGTAAAGGTGACTCAGCTCCTCCACCTTCATGCCCTCGGCGACTTGCTGGTTTTCCTGGGACATGAGCAGAGCCAGCAGCTGGGATGTCAGCAGTCGCAGAGACTTCCTGTTGATGAGCTGAACTTCCCGGCCCTCCAAGCCATCCACCACCTTAATTAGAACAAACAAAGTAAAAGGCAGCTTTTTGTTTATGTATTTCAATTAGAATATGAAGCCCTGCAAACCTTTCAGACTTAAAGTTTAAAGAGGCAGGTGATGATTTCTGCAGCTGTAAACAGAAATACTCTCCTTTTACAGCAGGGATGTCCAAAGTGTGGCCCGGGGGCCATTTGTGGCCCCTGAACTGATTTTGTATGGCCCCTGACTTCAGTTCAAGAATCTTACTAATTTGTTTACAAATTAGTCCTCCCAGCACAGGTGTTTGATGTAGATGGAGACTTTCTATTTATTATTAGGGCAAATTTATCACAAATCTTACAATAACAAATATTGGCAAAAATACCAATTATTTGTCTTTAAATAACCAGACTCGTAGCTTTTTCCACATCTATCTGGTGACTTCTATTGAAAAGCTGATTTTGCTGCACTCCAATCTGCTTTTAATTAATTTATTGAATTTGGGTGAATACAGCAAGCATTTTCAAAAAAGAGTGACCTAAATCCGGATTTTTATTGATCAGATTTGACTAAATTGGGTTATTTTTTCCCCAATTCAAACCTACAAAATTGCTAAATTTCTTTCAGTAAGTTCAATTCAAATTAATTAATCTAGATTAATTTACATATCCATTTCCAGCAATAAATCTGATTACTTTATTTGTTTAATTGAAGTATTCTATGCTTAGTTTATTGTTGAGCAGGTAAAGGAAAAATATTTTTGGCCCTCAAGTCCTTCTGACTTTATGATTTTGGCTCATGTGACTAAATGTTTGGACACCCCTGTTTTACAGTGATAAGGGTGGGTGGGAGGGAGAGCAAACATGCAACCACACTGTGTAGCCACCTGTCAGGGAACGGCCCAGCTGTCCACTCACTCAGAGTTGGAGCATCAGACTGAAGGTAGCTGTTAAATTTCTGAGTCAAAAAGACTTGTTCAGATTTTACAAGAAACTTGTTCCTGGCTCGTTTGTTAACATATTTTAGCACCTGTTCCAACCTTTCAATCATAAAACTAAATTTTTTATGAGACATACTCTCTGCATCCACTGCAAGTTTAATTATATTTGGAATTTTACCAGTTTTCTTTTCATCTACCTTGACTACGTGGCAGAGTTTGGTCAGAAGAGCGGGCAGGGAGGCAGCGTCGTAGTCCTGCAGGCGTAGACCGTAGCCGAAGGTCTTGCTGTACTCCACCAGCAGCTGGCTGACGGGAAGACTGAAGTTTTTCTGGGAACGCAGCAGCTTGACGAGCTGGGCGGCCAGGGCTTTGACGCGCTCAACCTCAGTCAGAGTCAGAACTTTCTCCTCGCCGCATTCCAGCACCTGAGGAAGGACGGGAACGCTTCAGTGAAGATAAACTAAGACTAATTTGATAAAGAATTTATAAGCTCTTAAATTAAAGCGTGATGTTAAGATCAGGGTTCCCACACCTTGGGCAACATCAAATTCAAGGACCTTTCAAGGACTTTCCAGTAGCAATTTCCTCAAACTCACGAACCACACGCATCAGCAATTACCTACTGCTACCACAGAATGTTACCAACAAACAGGTTTAATATCATGTAGATTCAATGAAAAACTGAACAACATAGAAGTTGTTGAGTCAGAATCAATGTAATAAAGTGGATTAAATGTATTCCCTACATTCATACCTACAATACATGAACATGTAATTATTTTCTGGGAGGTTGGGCAGCTCAGTTTGGGAGGAGGGGATGTGAACATGTCCAGACCCTCGGTGAGGACAGGAGGAGCTGTGCTGCTTCACCTGGGCTCAGAAAGAAAGACCCGCCCTACTCTGCTCTGATTGGATAAAACTATGACTATGGCTCACATTATTTGTTGAAAACCACGTCAGTTTACTGTAATCCTGAGTTATCCACCGCAGCTAATGTACGTTTTTTTTTATTTTTTTATTATTATTATTGTTATTTCTTTATTTATTTTCGACATTTGATGAAAATCAGTCGTGTGAATAGAGAACTTCAATCCCCAAAAAACATTTAAGGACTTTCAAGGACAAGTGTAATTTCTGGCTGTTTTCACAAACTTTCCAGGGCCTGGAAATCTTTTTTTCAAATTCAAACTTTCAAGGGTTTTAAGGACCCGTGGGAACCCTGTAAGATGATACTAGGGCTGCGCGGTATATGCGATAGACCTAGTTGTCCTACGGTAGAAATCTATTTTACTTAAAGTGATGGTTATAACATCCACTTTATTTTGATATGGTTGAAATTTTAAGAAATGTTTTTGTTTGTTGTTGAAACCATTTTGTAATATATATAAAATATTCTTTTGTAGCAAAAAAGCTGGGTTTGATTATGATTACAGTTGTCTGCAAAATAAATGCTCTAAAAATTACATTATCTTTGCTTTTTATGATAATTTTATACCGTGATATGAATTTGAGGTCATACCGCCCAGCCCTAGACATAGAAAAATGTATTTCCTGCCAACTCTAAATAAGTAGCCTGAGTGTGTCAAAGCTACAATTAAAAACCAGAAATAACCAAGTTTGCAACTCACCATCAGAATGTCAGGGATCGCCTCGAAGAGCTCCACGAGCTTGGTGAATCCGTAGTAGCTGAGTTTGCACTGCCGACCAAAGTGGTGATGGTAGGAGGGTATGAACTTACTGAAGGGCATTCGACAGTGAGGCTGATGACGGAGGAGGTCCACCACCTCCTTCCCAAACTGCTTGGTGTGCTCGATTTCCTCCACTGTGCGCTCTGTCAAACCCAGGTTTGATTAACAAGCAAGAGATCACACACATCAACAGCTTGAATTAATAATTCTGAAGGAAACATTAAAAGTAGCAGCAGCTCACAGACACCGACCTCTTTTAGGGACAGAGATGACTGTGTCTGTGAGCTGCTGTGTGACGGTGATGGTGGTGTCTGGGATCTCCGTCAGCAGGTCCATCAGGTCACAAACACCGTAATCAGTCACCCTCCAGTCTCTGGAGAAACACCTGGTGGAAAACATTCAAGAACAAACATCTTTTACTTCAACTGTTTATGAAGAGATTCAGATCCACGGCTCAAAGACTGACCAGTGATACGCCTGCATGAATTCTTTAGTCGCCACTTGCTTGCTGGCTTGAAACTTGAGCAACTTCAGGAGGTCTTGGGTGAAGCGTTTCACCTGTGCTCTGTGGGTAAGGGTCAGCAAACGCTTTGTTCCCATGCCCAGTATCTGTTGGGAAGGAAAGGAAAACACAATATAAAAAACACGAAGAAGAAAAGTTCAGATTAGACTCATTTATTAGGAGCGGGGCTTCATGGAGAACCTGCAGGACGTGAGGGACGGCCTCCAGGAGCTCCAGCAGCTTGGAGAAGCCGTAGTCAGACACTCGGCACTGCTTGGCGAAGTGATGGTGGTACGAAGGGATGAATTTGCTGATGGGCATGAGGCAGTTCGGCTGGCTCTTTAACAAGTCAATAACTTCTCTGCTAAACTGGATGAGTTGAGGATTACCAACTGGACTCTTGCAGCGTTGAATCCAAGGCTCTGGAAAACATGAAGACTATGTGAGATCAACTTTGATGAAACAGATTTAGACTTAATCGAAATTTGTGATTCTGCACACCAGAGTTTTGTGAAGGTGGTTTGTTGTGGATCCACTTGATGACTTTGAAGCCGTTCTGAGCGGTGACAACAGAAATGCTGGGAATGCAGGTTATCAGATGCTCCAGAGAAACGGCGCCCTCTAGTGTCTCATTTCCAACCGGCAAAGGGCTAAACTTTGCCGCATAGCAGTCTGGAAAACTAGAATAAAAATAAAACAAATCGCTCTTTTTACAGCTGTTTTATGTGAGGAAAAAAACTTACAAATGCATTAAAGAGGCGGGTGTTACCTGAGTAGTGGGAGAGTGCCCTCGTGTGACTCCAACAGACTGTGGACCTCAGAGGCCAAACTGCTCAGTGACGTCACAACAAAGGGGATTTTATAAGAGTCGGGATCAAAGTCAGCCTCACTAAAAAAATTTAAATCTCAAGTCAGTGACAGAAAGAAAACATGTTTTACATAAATTTTAAGTCATTTTTAAAAATTTTTATACCTGAAGTCTTGCAGAGCGTAATGCTGTCTGCAGACAGGCTCGTGGTACTCCAGCTCTTCAAACACAACAGGACTCCCACTTGCTGAGGAGGAGCCTTCCTGGGACTGAGAAGACCCGAGCGGGCTCTGGCGAATTTGGTTGTTGGATAAAAGGCAGGCGAGCCTCGAGCCCCCCTGTTCCCTCACTGACAGCACATCTGGCAGCCTGTACAAATCGCTGACGGCGAGTTTACGGGCGTACCTGGATGAAGAGAAGAAAACAACTCAATTGTTTATGTAAGAGTTGAAATGTAAGAGAAAAAAAAGCATGAATTGAGACGAGAACGGACTTTTTCTCATAGATCTCAGTGAGCTTAAACAGAGGGAGGCAGTTTGCAGGTGCATCCTGAAGAATGCAGATGATCTCTGTGCTGTAAAAATATTGAAGGGAAATTTAAAATGTGAGGATTTATGTACTTTAAAATGACTTTTTAGGCAGTAATATACAGACTTCACCTGAGCATGGAAAGAGATTTGTTGTTTCCACCTGTGATCAGAGACGCCTGAATGCGTTTGCCTCCGATCTTGTAACGGTGTAAACCACTGACGGCGCTAATGGCGTGCTGCAGGAACAACATCTGAACTGTGGCCTTCAGCTGATAATCAGTGTGGGGGCTCAGCTCAACAGCTTTCACCTAGACAAAACAGTTTATACAACAAAAACGAGTTAAGAGATTATTCCTTCAAGGCCGTTACAAAAACACCAGCATCTGGTTCATTTGGACTCATGGGTGCACAATTTGTATAATAAATTCCCAGAGTCAACTTTACCTGCCCGTATCGAGAGAAAGTGTCGTGCAGCGTCTGCTGCAGTTCTTTGCGAGACATTCTGTAGTCAAGGTTGGCCACCTGGATCTCTGCTCCATCTGAGAAAGGCTCAGAAGAGCCTTCAGGGCAGGAGCCGTGAAAGGAAAGCAGAGGTGAGGAACGGCTGGACAGACAGGGGGAGCCACTCCTTTTAGTTGGAGGAAAGAGATATATTTTAGGCAAACTTGTCATTAAATTGATTACAACGAGGCGATGAGCGTGTTTGTACCTGGAAGACCAGGAGCCCTGAGACATGACGAGAGGACTGAAGCTCATGTGCAGGTTTAACTTGCTGAAGGCTGAGGGTGTGCTGATGTGGAACTCCCCTGAGCTCCTGTCCCTTTGCTCTGCAGACAGCTGGGTCGCGCTCCGTGGACTGGAACCCTCTCTTTTACACAGAAAGATGAGGATTTAAGACCATTCTCATCGTCACATTCAGTGAAATCTACTACAGCACATTAGGGTTGGGCGATATTGGCAAAAATATTAATCTATCAATTGTAGTATTTAGCCCAGGGGTGGGCAATCATAGTCCTCGAGGGCCGCAGCCCTACATGTTATACATTTTTCCCTGCTCCAACACACCCGATTCAGTCACTACACTACATCTTCCAAGATCTGCAGTATGGAAGAATGAAACTGACCTAATTAGAAATAAAAGCAGAAATGGAAAAAATGAACCTTTAAATAAATAAATACATTTAAAATGCACCAAATAAATTAAAAAGCAGAACTTTACCTCATATTTATTTTTCCAGCTTAGTTCCAATAAATTATATTTTTTAAACACATAATTTAAATTTTAATGATTTTTTTAATGTATATTTTACATAGTTTTTCTTTTTACTTGTATATGCATTTGTGTAACTTGAATGGTTAAATTTAATTATTTTTATAATTATGTCCAACAAGTCTTTTTATTTCTATGTGTTGCTTGCGCTACTGCAGTTTAGCTTTAAGTTTAAAGTTTAGTTTAAAACAAAGGCAAGGAGGAAAACATTACCTGTGCATTTATTTTAAGTAAACTTTAACAAAATATAAAATAATTAATTATAAACAGACACGCAATGTACAAGTAAAAGGAAAAACAATTAATACATATTAAAAAAAAAAAACAGTAAAATTTAAATTATGTGTTCAAATATATATACATACAAATTTATTGGAACTAATCTGGAAAAGTAAATATGAACATAAATTAAAATATAAAAACAGGAGATAAAGTTCTCCTTTAATTTAATTGGTGCATTTTAAGTGTATTTATTTAGTGGTTCATATAATTCTGTTTTTTTTCTAATTATGTCAGTTTTGGTCCTCCATACTGCAGAAGCCTAATAATCATCTATTCATTTATATCAGGTGTGTTGGAGCAGAGAAACAAGTAAAACATGCAGGGCTGAGGACCTCGAGGACAAGGATTGCCCATGCCTGATTTAGCAAATAAAGATTCATATGACAATTTTTCCCCTGGATGACCTCATATTCTAATCTCATGACCAATTTAAATCTCCTTAAGTGGGAAAGAAAATATCCGTAAATATCTGTTCCAAATTGCCTGGTGGTATTAATTAATCATCAAGTGCCATAAAAGGATCAATTAAAGTCTTTCTGATGATACGATTTTGCCCAACGCTACTGCACATAAAGTAGATACTTCACGTTAAAGATAACTGTCTTTACCTCTTCCTGTATATGGATTCTCCTCTGAGGCCAGGCTGAGGCAGCTGCTCCAGAGAGCCTCTTTCATTAACACTGTGAGGTGATGACGAAGCAGCCCGCCCTCTGTCCTGAGGGTGCAGGCCCATTCTGGACCTGGTTTCAATAAAACCCGGCTTCTAAACAGCAAAGGGGAGAAAAAGTTACTTTTACTGGACCTGGTTCACGTCTTCTCAGAGAGGATGCAACAGGATGATTAGAAGGGATTAGTAAGATTTGTTAAGATGGTCGGGACAAATCACAATGAGAAAAAAACTGAAGTTTGGATGAAACTAGGAATGCACGTTTAGAATAATCTGAGATTAGACAACTATTATTATACAATTATGCCCGTTTAAATACAGCAACTGGAATAAATGTGCAAAACATTTTTAAAACTTATTAAAATTCATCACTCCTAGTTTATCCAATTAGTTTTCTCCCATCTTTAATATTGGATTCTTTAGCTGTAATTAGGCACAAAACAACAAGCCAAGTCAGATGCCAAGGCCAATTTTTAATCACTGCAGGCTAAATTCCCACAATATAACTAAGGGGATAAAACAGACTTACAGTATTTATAAGGCAGAAGTATAAAGTCAGACATAAAATCAACAAAATGCACAAAAACTACGGCGGTAACTCTATATGACCAATGAACATGAAGAAGTCAGAGGAAAAAAAAAAGTCTCATGCTAGCACAGGCAGACACATGAAGGCAAGCATGCAGTTAAAGCTGTTAGTCATGACACTTAGGCGAGGAGAAGCCACTACGATGGACATGCCAGCCCAGACAAGAACAGAGGGCAGAGGAGGTTGAGGGGAAGCAGGCACAGATGAGACTGCTGACCTGATGGGGTTTGGCTGGAGCACCACCAGGAGGCCCACTGGACCCCCTCCTGGGGCTGTAGGGCCTCTCCGGCAAAGCGCCAGAGGTGGGGCATGGGCGTGATGCTCGCCGTGGCCTTCTAGGCGACCTGGGGCTCTCCAGAGGCAAAAATGAGAAAGATGGTATGGAAGGGGGCGGGGCAAACTGTGAATCCTGGGTTTGAAAAGTCTGGGGTTTGGTTTGAGGCAAGGGGTAGGGTTGAGACTGTAGCTCAACGACAGGACTTGCTTCGTTTTGGGGTCTTGGGGAGAAAGAGAGGCTGATTCGATGGCCAAAGACATCCTCGTTTTCCATTCTCTTGCGGGCCCGTGCGGCCGCCTCGGGGCTGCCGAAGCGGAGGACTGCGGTGCCCTGGGACATGCCGAGCACCTTGCCGCCGCAGTTGTCTGAGAGGCGACGGAGCCTGAGCTTCACAGAGTTCCGCAGGCTCTTATCACAGATGATGGGAAGGTTGTGCACATAGAGGAGGTTGAAACTGGGCTGAAGGAGGGGAGGAAGAAACATCGTGCCCGTATGGTTTGGACAGTTACATTTTCATAAAGATAGAATAAGAAACTGAAGCAGTTTAGACAAGAAAAAAATGGCTTCTACAGTTTTGACAGCAAGTTTTCAGACCCTTGTAAATTCTCCACACTTTGTTAGATTTTAGATCTATGTGATGGCACATACATCAAGGCAGTGCTTTAGGGCTTTAGCTCATTTTAGAACTTATCAGTGGATTAGCACTTGCTAAATTTAGAAGCACTAACTGAGGTCTATAAATGTTATTGATCAACATTATTGTTAACAGCTGAGGGTGAAAACTGTCACATTTTGTTCATATGTGTGTCTCTTATCCACCAGGTGACAATATATTAACAATATATGAACCCAAATACAGCTGGTGAATATCAATAAGTAATAGAGCAACATGACAATATGTGACTCATGTTGTCTGTTGAAGAATGTTCATGGGTTGACTGGGTTGTTTTAGTGCTTTAGAATTAGCTTTTGCTAAATTTCTCAGTGTGTTAGTGCTTTAGAATTAGGGGACATAAATATTTGGGTTAGTGTTTTAGGGCTAGTGGAACTATTTTTTAGATTAGTAATGCCCACCACTGATCAAGGCATTATTTTGTGGAAAATAAATTAAATAAATAAATAGTTTAAAATGCTAAAGTAAACAAACCTTAATGAATTTTTCAATCGTTTGGCTGCCCAGCTGAACTAAACAGACAAGTTAATGAGCACTATAAATACAGAATCTTCACTGGCTCCATATCAGATTTTGCTTTTCCTTTAAAATCTTGCTCCTCATATTTAAAGAACTCAATAACCTCGCCCTTCAGAACTTCTCCACATTCCTACACGCTCAGGTCCACCACCTCGTCTAACCCCTACCTCACCATCTCCATTTTTAAATCATGGATTAAAACACAGGAATATTCACCTCTATTTAACATTGTTATATATGATGTTTTTTGTTATTTTAATTTGTCGTTTCATTCCTTTTTGTGTTTTACTGCATTATCTGCTGTACTTTAATCGTATGATGTCCTTGAGTGCCATGAAAAGCACATTCAGATAAAACAACGACCAGCCTTTTCTAAACACGATATGGCTGCAAACACAAGAACCCTCTTTAGGTTGTTCCCACATGAAGCAATAAAGTTTTATTAAAATGCATGTTTACAAACAAAAAAGCATTGCAAAACTAGCAGCATTGTTAGAACATGCTTTGAAGTCTGTCAGACTGGTCTGCTTGAATTAACCACAGCTTCACTAATTTAGCTCTGACTAATTACGACAATTCAGATTCAGATTCACTTTATTGTCATTCAAACATAACATCAGGGATGCAAAGTAGAATGAAAATTCAAAAGCCGCATCTCAATGAAAAAGGCTTGAGTGAAAAGATTAGGTAAACTGCTGAGATAACACAGGAGGAGCTTTAGCAAAAGTTTTAACTTTGTGAGTATTTCTTTTGGACCTGTTGGCAACAGACACCATGTATGAAAATAACTTGGCTCTATTGAGCTTTTCATTCTGGATGAGCTCAAAAAAATTTAAATTTTAAAAAGAGAAACGTGCCAAGCATGTAAGATCATTTCCAAGGAGGACTTCTGGCTGCTAGAAGCATTTAACAAAGTATTAACTGAAGAGCCTCAATATCCTCATTTAAATTGATTATTTAAAAAAGGTTGACATATTATTCAAAAGCTAGTTTTTTAGCTGTTAAATGCATTTTATTGTGAACTTGGGGTCTCTAGGAGGCAGAAAAGTTGAATTTAGTCTCCGCTTTATATTCTGTTTTGGATCATTTTTCAGACAGTTCAGTTTTCTCTATTTTCTATTATATTTTCTGAGTCTATTTCATCAAATTATCTGCGACGGAATCACCAAATAAGGTCGTTTCCTCGTCTCAGTTCTCCTCTGGTTCTGGGTCAGACTCTGGTTCTGGGTCAGACTCTGGCTCCAACATGCAAATCTGGACGGACAAGTCTTTTGTTGTTGGCATTTTTTAATAAATAGTAAATATAATGTTTTTGCAAGCTAAAAAATGTAAGCCCCCCCCCAACCAGAGTGGACCGGTCTGGAAGCTGGAGGGGGTGGGGCTTAAAGCATCTTAAAGAAACAATAACAAAACCAACTTCTTAACCAAAGATAGGAGGAGCAAAGCATTGTAGTTCCTCTTTATAAAGACCCCAACTGAATGATTAAGGTCGTATTCAGACCTGCACATTTGGTTTGCTTTAATCAAAGCAGAGTTGGTTTCCAGCGTTGGTCCGGACCTTTTGTGCAGGTGTGAATACACTCATGTGAACTCTGGTGCGGATCAAACAACTGGACTGAGACCTGCTTTTCGAGGTGGTCTCGGTCCGCTTCCAAACGAACTCTGGTGCGGTTCAATTTAGTTCCTGTCTGGTGTGAATACAGACCGGACTTGAACCGAACCAACTGCATAAAACATGCACCTTTTTGGACTTCACGGGCCACCGTTGCCGAGCTAAATAAACTGAAATCATACCTGTTTCATCGTCTCCTGCTTAGTCGTGCTGCTGCCAGCATGTTGTGGGTCAGAACACGAAAATCACCTCGTCTCCTTTGGGCTGCGGCACAATTTTACCAACGCCACTCCAAAATAAAATATCATCGCAAAAACACCATTTAATTAGCTGTTTTTGATATTTTAATTGGTATTGTAGTTACATCAGAACTGCAGCACTTCCTGTTTTTTTTCTAGGTCTGTGCGCTCAGCCCCGCCCCTATCCTTTCTGTCCAATGGGAGCAATGATCGTCACCCTCATGGCTTTGTTTACAACTTATAGTTTGTTTGCAAAAAAGCACAATGTGAATGAAAACTGCACTAAAGGAAAAAAATAAAGTCCACTTTGAGTCCAGACCAACAAGTGGACCAAAGGACTTTCCTGATGTAAATACACCCTTAAATATTAAAAGGAAGGATTTAAAGGCATGATATGTTTACTTTAAAACGTTTTGCTTTTGACATCATGAAGAGTTGTGTCTCAAGAAATGGTGGTGGAATTGTAAACAAGCCTGAAACATAAAAATGTGAAAAACTCAAAAGGGTCTGAGAAGTCTGACAGTACTGTAGCTTAGTAATGAACAAATACAAACCCAAACTGCCTCACTTTGTGTTTTGAAGAGTTCACACTGAAATGAGCTCTCATTGAAAATTCTGGACAGTAAATACTTACCTTGTGTTTATCACAGATTTATATAAAAATTTATTTTTATTTAAATCTGTGATAAACAAACACATTTAGACTCCAATATAACTTCTAAATCCCTACCTGTGGTTTCACGAGCGTCCGCTGTGGCAGATCAGCTGTAATCTCTTGAAACGCCACGTGACGGTGGGCGTGCTGCAGCAGAGCTGAAGACGTATGGCTGCCATGGACAAGAATTATCTGGAAACCGTGGCGATGACGCAAGTCGCTCAGCTCGCTGGCAAAATTCACATCCGCTGTTAAAAAGAAGAAATTACACTTTAAGGATGGATCCGTTCATGGCACCATGACTTATTGACCTAAAAACAAACTTACAGGACACTAAGACAACAGTCGCAGGCGCAGTGTGGGTCTCAGCGAAGCGCCTCAGACTCTGACGCAGTTTGTCATCTGCAGCATTCTTGGCTGTGGCGTTAATATGTGCAACTGTAACCTGATGAGAAGGCAAATCGGTTCCGTGTGTTTGGAACCGTCCAACATGTAAATACTGGGGCTGAACCATTAATTGCATTTGCAATAATCTGGCTATATGTTAAAACAAGATTTTCTAACTGCACAGGCTGCGATTTGACCGGTCACGTGAGTTATGCATGAGCTGAGCGGAGCAGTGTTGCCAGCTTAGCGACATGGTCACTAGATCTAACAGATTTTTAGACCCCTCAAGCAACCTTTTCCCCCCAAAAAGCAACTTGTGACAAATCTGGCGACTTTTCCCAGTGTTTTTGGAGACTTTTTGAAGCTCTGACGACAGAACTTTCCAAGCACTTTTCTCTTTTCCTCTGCAAGCAGTGAGCGGTGCGGTGAGCCCCTCCCCCTTCGCACACACACACACACAGCTGCAGTCAGCTGAGAGGAGTGCTCCTACCTGGTTTACAAAGCAGGATATAATATA
>JAUBOC010000127.1:20600866-20611442 GCA_032275365.1 Anablepsoides cearensis | reverse complement strand
TTCGCACACACACACACACAGCTGCAGTCAGCTGAGAGGAGTGCTCCTACCTGGTTTACAAAGCAGGATATAATATATATATTTAAATGTAATGTTTTTCTCTGATTGTGTCTCTAAAGTAAATCCCTGGACCCAGCTGTGTTTGACTCACAGACCAGTCGCTGCTTCACCTCGTCCTCCCTGTGCCTCATATCTAAACAGTCTGCAGATTAAATTTAGGATTCAAAATAGTTTAATTTATGAAATCAATCTAAAAATTGAAGTCATAAAATTATTTTTATTTCATTAAGTTTAATTGCAGTTCTAAACATATTTAGTGTTTTTCTACACTTTTTTTCTCTTTAAACACCTCTCCTATAGCTCAGAACACAATTATTGGCAAACATATTAGGTGATGATGTAATCTAGTGACTCGAGTTTGATTTTTCTAGAAAATAACGAGTTGGTAAAAGCAGATGTTTATTCTTTGTTTTTTGCACTTTCTTTTTTCATGATGTTGGAAAGCAGTAAGCTTTATTTTTTTATATTTATATATTTTTTTCAATTAATTTATACAAGTTCAGACCGTGTTTAGGAAGTTCACTTAACATGTTTCATGAAACAAGAAAAATCAGAAATAGTGAAAAGGTAAAGCCTGATTTGTTTGCTTTATTGTAATCTGTTCTTTAAATAAATCTTTATTTATTGCTTCTGTTTGTTGAAAACTACTTGAGAAGATGTTAAAAAAATAATCGCATATTAAACCGCAATTTATTGATAAAAAATTCAATTCGATTACTTTCTAAAATCGTTCAGCCCTAATAAAGAATAGTTTAATGTAAAAACAACACAGGTAATGCAGATACCTGGCAGTTGTTAAGCTCCTGGATGACCGCTTTACTCTCCTTGCTGATGTCGCAGACACAAATAAATTCTGCTTCGCGGTGTCCCTGAAAGAATCTGTTGCGAATATGTTGGACCACGGCTTCAGCCGAGCGCCCACTGGGTACACTGCAGTTTTCAATGTCCCAAAATACTCCGACTGGTGGGATGTTCTCAGGACCACTATTCTCTGAAGAACCTAAAAAAAAAAAAAAACAAGAACAACTTGAGCACCTTAGCAGCATAAAACATATTAATGAAAATGTTTTTCTGACAGTAAATCCAAATACAAAATGGTTTTTAATTCTACTAACCATATTTATGGCCAGTTTTCCCATGTGTGATGGATGGCATCGGCGCTATGTTACCAGAGGATGTGCCACAGCCATTACATATTGGGACAGGAGCCGTCTGAAGGGTAGGAATATTGGGCCACACTACAGACTCTGAAGAAAAATCAGTCTTAGGCTGTAAATTACAGAGAAAAACAACAAAAAGTAAGACAACTGAATATATCACTGATAGAAATATTAAGTCATAAAACACAACATTTGTTACCATAAACACAAAATTACAGGATTTTATACATAAATCTGATCATCAATAAGTACAGATTTTTAATATCCACACGTTCAAATACAAAAATAAACACAAATTAAGTGAATAAAGTGAACCTGAACCAACCTTTAACAAGCACTCCTGACAAAAGCGTGCCCCTTTCCCACAAACAGTGCGTTCAATATTTAGTTGCAAAGAATTAGAGCAGCAGTGTGCCGAGGTGGTTGAAGTAGTAACGGTTGTGGTGGTTGGGTGATGGCAGGGTACGCTTCTCTGAGATGTTCTGAGTGACGGCTTGAGGTCCACACCACAAGTGTTACAATCAGAAGACCTTTGCAAGGGTGGGAAGGAAACAGAGGAAGCCAGGGGTGCAGGAGAGGGAAATGTGCCAGGCTGACTGCAGGGCGGAGGCACAGCTGAGCAGCTGTGGCCAAGCCCTGAGCAGCAGGGGAAGTAGGGGTGTAATGAGAGCGGCTGAGAGGTAGCAACAGAAGAGGGCAGATGAGGACTGAAACCAAGACTGACGGTTCCATTGCCACAGCTCAGGTTATGGTTATACTGATAAACAGACGAGGCTACAGAACATGACTCAAACCTGCTACTAGTGATGGGCCCTCCTGAACAACTTGGGGCCGTGTGAAAGGTACCAATGCTGCTGCTACCCCTGCTACCCAACAAGCCATAGCCGTCTGTGCTGCAATAGTCACAGTGGGTGAAAATGCTTACTTTAGGGCTAAGCCCCTCTTGTTGCTGCTTTGGTAGGGGCCGTTTTTGGTGCGAATCTTGTGCAAGATGAGGAGGTGGCAGCAAGCAGGGAGGAGGCAAAGAGAGAGGTGCCAGAGGAAAGGATTGGGATAACTGGGAGGGGGGAGAGTGGTGCGGAGGAGGGACATCCTTCAGTTCCAGAACAGCCTTTCTGTTGTCCATGTGGTTATTCTGAAATATTAGAAACAAAATCACAAATTTAAAAAAAATGTGCCCAGATTTGGTAAAAACAAAAAAAGACACTCTGGTTTCCAGCTGTCTGTCAGACACAAATAAAGAAATGCTTTGTCATGGGTTAAAAAAGTATCTAGCAAAGTTGTGCAGTAGGGCTGGTTTTAAAAAAATAAATCTATTTAATCAATATTGATCGATTTTCGTTCAAATTTGGGAAAATGGATTCATAAGTCATGAGATCAGTTTTTCCCCGTAGGTTTTGAGTGCGATGAAGCTGCGCATTTCCATGTTGTGTGTCACTCCTGGCTTGCCGTAGGTTTACATCGGGTTGACAGTCAGTGCTAGCTCCCGAACCAAAACTACTTTATGTAAACATCTGACTGAAACTGTTCTCTGCATGTATAAATGTGTGAAGGATGATAGTCTAACAAAATCGTTTAGCTTTTACCAATATTATTTTTAACTTTAAGAAACATTTTAATGTAATTCACAGTGATGGAATGTTGTAGCTGAAGTTCTCTTTTTCCTTCTTGTTAATATGTTTTATTGAACAGAAGGTAACAGAAACATGAAATATACAATTTTCATACACTCAAAAGACTGGGCAGAAGCATACTTACAGTATCCCACCTCTTCTACTGCAAACTTATTCCCATCACTTCTTAGTGATCAGGAAAATTATTCTTATGTATCCAACAACACTTTCTCCTGCAATTCTTTTAGTTTTAAACCCTTTGAAACGTGACAGTTTTGTTTCAAGATTAAACTCCAATTTACAAGTTTCTATATCAAAATAAATGTGTTGATATCCTTAACTAATTTACAAATCAATCAAACTTAATCGTGAATCGTTGTGAATCAAATCGGGCCCCTGTGAATCGAATCGATTTGGGAAATCTAAATCGATACCCAGTGTCTCCTGTTGTGACTGATCAGTTGAAATATACATCAATCTTGTTTTACCCAGTCATGCACAGCCACACAATTGTTAAAACTTTGCCATAATACTCCCTGTATATACATTTCTTCACACATCTTTTATCTTACAGCACTACATTGACGTGTAGAAATGAGAACCTACGACTTTGTTTGACAGATGTGGGAAAGTCGTCTCATTTGAGGCAAAGCAGTCTTTGAGCTTCCATAGCAGGCTGGAGGTTTCTGTTTTGGGGTGAATGAGCCATGGAATGGGTCTAGAGCCACACTTGGTTTTCTCCTTTCCCAACCCTTCCATCACACGTACGCCAGGGGCCTTTCACCATACTTCCATCTCTCTTCTCTCTCATGCTTTCTTCAGGGTAAACAAAACAGAAACGTTTGCATTGAGTTCACAGTTAAACAGGACACTGATTACAGTTGGTGACTAAGTCATGATAACACAGTCTGGGGTTAAAGTGCCTTAGATGGTTTCGTAACAACAGCATTAATGAGTTTCTGTTCCTTAGCCAGCAATGAAAAACACAGTTCAAGTTGAAAAAACAGTTCAAGTTGAGTTAGCTACAAGCTAGCTATGCGGATGTGCTTGTTATAGGCTCGAATTTTATAAACACACGTGTTATTTAAGTTAACTAGTGGGGTTAGTCAAATTAAAACAGACTGAAATTAACATTTTAAAAAACTTAACGTCACTCTATGTAGCTAGTTTAAGCTAGAAGATCCGGTCTCTTGTTGATCCTAATACACATAGCTGATCTTCAAACCACCTAACATTACTGATTTTCGCCGCAAACTGGGAAAAAAGGAGGTAAGGAGGTAATTTTACAAGCTTATTTTGTACCTGCGAACGAAACGTATCGCCTTTCTCACATCTTCCTGCCTTTGTGTCCGTCTGCCCCGGAACGCGCATCTTTTTGTAATGAACTCTGCCAAAAAGCGGAACCAGCTGTCGTAATTCGTGTTGTTTTTGTTGTGATTGTCGCAACACTAACTCTGCGACATGTTTTCCCGCTGCGGTTTTGCTTTTTATGCATAAACACCATGTCTTACTTTTGCAAACTTCAATGCAAGTAAGTTAAGGTATCTAAGGTCGGTTTGACAAAAATATATACCTATTTTTCCATGTTTGAATGTGCCTCACTAACAGATGGACTACCGCGTCATTAGCGCCCTCTAGCGTCCGTCAGCGGATCAGCACCCACACTAAGTCTGGGTTCAGTAACGGGACAGCAGGTTCGTCCATCAGCTGTTGTTGTGAGGGAGGTGGGTGAACAATAGAATTATTCTGGGTTTTAAGCTGTGTTTTATTTATTTTTTCCCATTTCGTGTGTTTTCTCTGAGAACCTCAGACGGAATTCGGGGTTGACTAATTAACAAAAGGCGACACCTCAACCATTAATTAGACGGAGTTTTTATTGTCCGTGATGGCGATCGCCTCCGTAGCCACAGAGTACGTCTTCTCGGACTTTTTATTAAAGGATGCCACGGAAGCCAAGTACAAAGGAGTCCGTCTGGATTTGGCTTTGGACAAAATAGTCACGTTTCTGGCGGTGGGGCTGCCTTTGTTTCTCATCTCACTCGCTTTTGCTCAAGAGGTGTCTGTAGGTGAGTTGTTTTGTGGGGAAATAATTATTCGGACACCAGGGGGGGGAAACAGGTGTGGGAAGCTGTGGTTTTATTCTCCGCCACACGCCCAAACAGTCGCAGTCCTGCTGTAGCTGCTGCTAATGCACAGGGTCAGTCCATGATAAGCTTTATATCATGTAAACTTTCTGTGCAAAACAGCTGGAATTATGCAAACAAAAATGTAGGAATACTTCACTGATTTCATTTTGATAACAAAAACTTTATCCATTAGCAGGTTGACTAATCTGTATAATCCATGAGTCATAATCAGTGTGGTGCAGAAGACAAACCAGTCCTCCATTAACATCCATTAAACTGTGGAATCTGTGTTGTGGTCAAGAACATCAATTTCTTCTGAGTGCAGTGAAAAATCCACAAATGACAAAATAACCCATTTGTTCTTCAAAGTGCAATAATATGTGTCAAATAATAAGCATTTTGCATTGAAAAAAGCAGTTTAAGATAAGATAAGGTCTTTATTGTCATTTTACTGAGCACAATGAAATTTATACAATGAGTTTAATTTGGTTTTTGCAAGATTTATTTGAATAAAAGTTAGATTCATTCATCAATGGTGCAGAAAGTTTAGAGCTGCATGAACAAATCTGATATTTATGTTTAAAATAGTAATCCCTTAGCAAAAAGTAGTATGCAAGTATCCTTTAAGTATACTAATTTTAAACTAAATAAACAAAATAAAATAAAAGAGTATACTTCCAGTTTACCTTTTATGTACTCATCTGAGATATACTTAACCAAGTTTATCTGAAACTGTATATACAAAAAGTTTAAGTATACTTAATGTATACTAATGTTTGGCCAAGATAAAATTTAGTAGTACACTGAAAGTATATTTTCACACAGACTGGTTTATTTGTTGTATATTTCAAGATTAAACTGATATCCACAGTCTCTTTATAGAACTGTCTGAGTATTTGGGTCATGCTGACCACCCAGCGTAGGGTAACCAATTATCGACACAAAGTCTGCTTCAGTCCACTCACAAACGATCGGGTCAAGATGGAGGGATGACGAACCCTCCTGTGACTGTCTGCCAGCTCTCACTCTTTATTTTCTTTTCTCAGGGACACAGATCAGCTGCTTTGCTCCTGCTAACTTTTCCTGGAAACAAGCTGCGTATGTGGACTCCTTCTGCTGGGCAGCAGTGCAGCAACAGGCGGGCAGCTCACAGTTATGGCTGCACAAGGTACACAAAGCCTTAAAGGAAATTACAGGTCAATAACGATGAGCCGCTCAGATGATTGAGAACACAGAAAACACCCACATTCCTGTTTCTAATTAGTCTAAATATTTAAACAGCGGTCACTGTTGCTCCACACAAGGTTAATTATGGATCGCAATAATTCTCAAAGGCAACACTCTTACAGGAGGTCGTAAAAATATTCATACCTCCTGATAATCTGTCTTTTCATTTGTTGCCTTACTAATAAAATTAATTCAAATATTACTCTGAAGGTAAATAAAAACAAACAAAATAAACATTTTGCCACAAATGGCCCCCGGGCCACACTTTGGACACCCCTGTTTTAAAGAATTTAAAACCACCAGTTAAACGCCTCTAAGTAGAAACAACAGAGGAAGTTATAATTGTGTTTGTTAGCTAAATAGTTTTCATATTGATCCATGAGAAGATCCAACATGCTTTTCTGTAAAGCTAATAAAATATTAAAAAATCGTTTTTAATCTTATTTGACACGTTTTGCTAATTTGTTTGCATTTCTTTCCGACCTCCTCAGTTCTTTCCGTACATCCTGCTCTCACTGGCCATCCTCATGTACATCCCCGCCCTGATCTGGCGTTTCACAGCAGCTCCACACCTTTCGTCTGACCTCAGCTTCATCATGGAGGAGCTGGATCGCTTTTATAACCGTGCCATCAAGCTGGCCAAAAATCTGGCTTCTCTAGATAGCAAACCTGCAACCCCGGAAGACCAGAGGTGAGCACTTAAAAAATGAGCGTTCAGCGTTTTCTTTGTGTTTTTGGTTAACCCACCTGCTCTTCTGCTGCAGTGCTTTGGAGGTGACAGAGAGCTGCTTCAAATACCTGCTTGTGGAACAGTATTTGAAGACCAAGCGCTCCTCTCACAGCCTCGTGGTGAAGTACGTGGTCTGTCGGGTCCTGACTCTGGTGGTCCTCCTGCTGGCGTGCCTCTACCTGGGCTACTACATCCTGCAGGCGTCCCTCACCGACGAGTTTCCCTGTGACCTGCGGACCGGGGTTCTGAAGAACGACAGCGCGGTGCCGTCGGCCGTCCAGTGCAAGCTGGTGGCGGTGGGCGTCTTCAGGCTGCTCAGCCACATCAACCTGTGGGTGTACGTGCTGCTCGTCCCGTTGGTGGTGTACGCAGCTTTCGGGCCGGCCCGGCAGAGCTCCGGCTTCCTGCGGCCGTACGAGATGCTGCCTGGGTTTGGCGCTTTGGGTGTGATCAGACCCGTCTACAACGACCTCAGCATCTATCTGATGTTCCTGCAGGAGAACCTGAGTGAGCTGAAGTCTTTTAAGTGTCTGCAGGTGAGGCTCTGCAGGTCACATGTGGCTTTTTTATTTAGCACAAAATGTAATGAAATTTGTGTTTAGTAGATTATATCTTTGTTGTAACGATGCCTCTTATTGGCAGCTCCTGGTGGTACAAGAAGTTCAAAACAAGTGTCAATAGTGACAGCAAAACAATCTGTTCAGCAGTTTTTATAAGACATTTTGAATGTGTAACCCACAAATGCATGTTCCTTACAAATGTGGCATCAATTTAAAGGGAAATTAACAGACTTTCCAACAGTATAAGACACTTACTGCAGGTCAACAGCTCAGGGGCCGAACATCCACCAATTATAGTCATTATGTAATTAAACCACATATTACAAAGATCTATTTTACTCTATTTAATCCTGAATACAACATACTGTACGTAATAAAAGTAGTGATGATAAAACAATATCAAAAACAAAAATAACACATTATGCCTCCTATTTAACATAAATATTATTTTAAAATCTCTGACTTGCCAAATTGTCAAACCAGTTTTATTTTCATTTTCATAGTTTTATTTTCAACTCCTTGTAGTTTTTAAGTGCCTGTGACATGCATATCCATGAAATACAAAAAGTCAAATATATTTATATTTAAGAAACTTGGCATAAATACACTTGATTTTACCCATTATGTTACATTATTGGCATATTGTCTTTTGAACTTAGTTCAGATAAAGTGAAACAGGAAGTGACATCAAAGGGGAACACTTCGAGAAAAACTCCCTGGTTTTTGTTTATTTAAACATTATTTGAACTACGACTCTTTATCATCTCTCCATGACAGGGATTAAAATAATCTAAAGAAACATCAGATTCTTCTCTGCAGTCTGTGTTGTCGGCCTTTGTAGCAATGCTCTGTTCACAGGAAGACATTCCCCTTTGACATCACTTCCTGTTACTTCACATGCAAATATCTCAACAACTATTCATCTCAGAGACGTGAAATCTGTTTTACAATATGTTATCAGTGTTAGCTTTCCAAAAATACATTCATATTTATTACAAAAATTGGATGTCACACACATTTTAAGTGTCTTGGATTTTCATAACTATTATTTCCCAGCTTGTAGTCAAGATTCTGACATTTCTGTAGACATTAGACATGTTTAACTATAAGAACTTACAGTAATTAAAGTAGAAAACCTGGGGTTTGGGCTCAAGAGATGAATGAACAAATTGGCGGGCCTTTGATAATTGCGGGCCAGATGTGGCCCACGGGCCGCCAGTTGAATAGCCCTGGTATAAGATGTATTGTAACAAAAAACATAATTTTCCTTATGTTTTGCTCAGTTTAAGTCTATAAACAGTTGATATTTCTTGTTACCAGGTGCTGGAGTTGCTACAGCAGGCTGGCGATGAGGGCTTTGACACCATGTGCCTGCTGCAAACCCTGGGCCAGGTGAAGATCGACGTGTTAGATAGTCAGAAGATTCACACAAACAATGAAGAAATAAAGAAACCTGAAGAATAAACTAGCTAAAGTATGGAGCAATCCTTAACCCCTTTTAGAGATGATCTGTTGTTTATATAAGTGAGGACATAAATGAGAAACTATATCTTCTGCTTGTGTTTTCTTTCAGATCACACTGAAATGTTTCTGAGCAATTCAGGCGACGACGATGATAAACCCTGCTCTGATGGAAGAGAAGAACAGTAAAGAGAAATTGTGCACTTATTTTATCTGAAATGCTGGATGTTTATAGATCCACAACACTGTAATTCCAATGAGAATAAGAGTGTTGATTTTTTTTAATTTGTATTATTTATAATGTTTTACAATTTTTAAGATCAATTAGGTCTGTTTTTATGAAAATAATTCCCAATGATTTTCTTGTTTTATAGTACACACTACTTTTGTATGATTTAAATGGTCCTTTGATCAAAGTTGTGTTGTTTTTACTGAAAGCAGAACATTAAATAGCCTGCATCCTACCTCCAACTATAAAACAATTTAAAAGAAATGGTAGAAGTGTTTTTGTTTCTTAACTATGAAGTGAGAGAGGAAAAATGGTGGGGTTGTTATTGCTCTGAACTTCAACAAATGAAACGCTGCTGGTTTAAGGGGATTTTCTGCGTGCGGTTTGCATAAATTCTGTTTTTAGTTTTTTTCAGAGCCTCAAATATTTCATCAAGTCTAAAGACATACATGAGCCTAGTCATACTAAATTGGCTCTATGCATGAACATTATATCTTTTGTTGAAATTGATTGGGAAATGATCTGATCAGCTTTGCAATGTTAAAGATTTGTACTTTTATGTGTACAAATAAGAGCAGCCATAAATTGCATATGTATGTTCTTGGGTAGTTATGATGAAAGGATCACTATCTTTACTAACCTTACAACAATGTAGTAATATAACAACTATTTAAAATAACTTTATATATAATAATAAAAACTAACAACTAATAAAGTTACAACAAATTGAACATAAACTATATCAAATGGTGCAATTTGCTCCTGTATTTTTCCAGATAAATTGACATGCAATGCTGAAATGCAGGTATGCACTCTATGTAAACAAAGCATTTTTTATCTGCATACTTGACTCCATGAATCTGTGCATAAATACAAGCCAATACATAAAAATTAAAAACTTCTTGATCACAAACAACTCTTCCATGAATGCGCCATTGTTGTTTAGCCAATTCAGCTGTTTTTACAGCTAAACATGTGTGTGGTTGATCACAGCCATTCATTTGAGAAAATATGTGCCAGTTCAAGTCATCTCAGTCCACCAAACCATAAAAAATAAGGTAATCCAGTGCAAATACAGAGTTCTCTGTCATTTTCCCCATATAAATTCTGATAATATGCATACAAATTCAATCAAATTAAAATTGTATTTACTTTCATTACACTAAGATTGAATATGTTTGTCTTTATAAAATGTATGTCTGTAAAAAATAAATAAGCTACTACATAAGGATTTTTGTATACAATTAATAAAAGAAATTGAACAAATGTCGCGACAACAGGCATCCTCATAATGATTGGTGGAGATGGTGTCACAACTCCCGCCCTCAAGCCTAGTTAGCTAATATGATTGGTTAGAAGTATTGTGACGTCGCATCTGATATCCAATAGACTTTTGAAACGAAGGGTTGT
>JAUBOC010000127.1:20580865-20600766 GCA_032275365.1 Anablepsoides cearensis | reverse complement strand
AGTTAGCTAATATGATTGGTTAGAAGTATTGTGACGTCGCATCTGATATCCAATAGACTTTTGAAACGAAGGGTTGTTTGAATTTGGTTGGTGAGTCTAGTGCTAGCATATCGTAACAGGAGATTAGTTCGTACAAGTCTAACAACTCAAAATAAGCCTTAAATCGAAATATATTCATTTAGTCGTATGTTGTAACACTTTATTTGAAAAGAAGGTGAGTTTGGTCTATTTGATGCGGTGATGTTTATTTGGATTTTATCCCGTTAGTTAGCTTTTTACATTAGCTAATGTAGCTAAACAGTTAGCTAAGCTATCTCTTTTAGCTTCGACTGTGTTTGGTTATTTTTTAAGCGTTTAAATAAGCATGGAAGTATATATCGTTTGTCGTTTTGGCCTTTTATCTGTGTGAAAATGTGAAAATTGTGACGTTTTTCCTCTAGTGTTGTTGCTCAACCCTTGTTAGCACATTATGCTAACGGTTGTGTGAGGACTTCCTCTCTCAAACTAAGACAACAGCAACATTCGAGGCTCTGTTTTTATCCGCACCTCCTTTTTTTACTTGCAGACATGGAGGAGTCGACAGCACACACATTTTCTTCCCTACAGGAGGAGCTATTATACTGGAAAGAACAAGCCCACATACAGCAGCAGAGGTAATTACTACCAGTTTCTTTAGCAGCTTCCAGCCCCTGACAGATGACATTTGTGCAATACTGTTTAACCATACACAAAGAGCATGGCAAATATTAGGCTGATCTGTGTGAAGTCAAAGTAACGGGTTTGTTTTCAGGGCTGAGGAGGTTCAGGAGGAGCTGCAGGAGTTTCAGCAGATGAGTCGAGACTATGAAGCGGAACTGGAAACAGAGTTAAAGCAATGTGAAGGTCGAAACAAAGAGCTGCTGGTAGACAACAACCGACTTCGCCTGGAGCTGGAAAGTGTAAAGGTATAACACATGCTGATCATTGTTTTCCAGCTCTAAACACAAACGCTCTGGTTATTACCGGTAGTTACATTTAGTAGATTAGAGGCTGTTCTTTCACACACGGCTGGTTTTTCCAAACTCAAAATGCTGACTATATGCGAAGCGCCCTACGTGATGGCGACTGTATTGATTGAGCTGCCTCGTGATGCAGTGTCATTTTTCTCTTCTGTTCGCAGGAGAAATTTGAGGCCCAGCATTCTGATGCTTTGAGGCACATCTCAACGCTGGAGGAGGCTCTGGCAGAGACCACAGCAGTCAGAGATCACCTGCAGAAATATATCCGAGAGTTAGAACAGGCCAACGATGACCTAGAAAGGACCAAGAGGTCTGTGTGTCATGGATTTATTTGCGTTTATTACCCATCTGCTTTTTTGTCAGCAGTTATTGAACAAAAGAGAAAACAGTATTGAGCTATCAGGACAGGACACACCGGAGAGTTTGCTAAAAAGAAGCTGCTGCAGAGAATTGGATTAGGCGTGTTTTGACCTTGGCATGAGACACATTTTCTTCCCCAATATGTGCAATGAATAAAAATGGATGTCCACTGTGCATGTCTCAGAGCTACCATCATGTCTCTGGAGGACTTTGAGCAGCGGATGAACCAGGTCATTGAGAGGAACGCTTTTCTGGAGAGCGAGCTGGACGAGAAGGAGAACCTGCTCGAGTCTGTCCAGAGGCTTAAGGATGAAGCAAGAGGTGAGCACGCTCTGGATGTTTAACCAGTGGATTTTCATTCTGGTTTAAATAAGTTTCCATGCAAAGTGTTGCACAAAAAACACTCTCAGTAACATGAAAACAGTATGTTCATTAAACGTACAATTCTCATGCAGAATCACATTTGATATTTTTTCCAGTAGGTGGCGCTGGACTTAAATTTTTTCTTTTACATGAAGTGCAACAGAAACACCTGCATTGCATAGATGTCCATAAAGCTTTTGTTTGTTTGATGCCAGTCCATAAAGCTTTTGTTTGTTTGATGCCAGACCTTCGCCAGGAGCTGGCAGTACGGCAGAAGGAAAGGCGACCGTCCAGCAGCCTGGGCAAAGACTCGGATCGTGCAGATTTAGGGTGCTCCTCTCCAGTGAACCCGTCTATTCCCGTCACACCGTCCAAACCCATCAGCTCGTACTTCACACCTGCCTCCAGCATCCGAAGGGGTACCAAGACATATTTATGTAGATATGTAAACAGTTTATTTCTTTTTTTAATTTAATGATCCTAAATCTGATCTGTTTGGTTTTAGGAGATGGTCTAACAGGGACCCCACTTACCACATCCGCCAGAATTTCTGCTCTGAACATCGTTGGGGAGCTGCTGAGAAAAGTTGGAGTAAGTTTTTAACTTTCTTTGCAAAATACCTTATTCTTCAACTTTACACCAACATTTTTGTTCTTTTTTTTTGTCAGAATTTAGAGTCAAAGTTGGCGTCTTGTCGAGACTTTGTGTACGACACATCTGTGAGCAGACCGGCCCTCGCTGCGGGTCCGTGCAGTCCTTCGGCTTTAGAAGCAGGACCCGACGTCCGAGCCAGCAGCTTGAGCCCTCCCCCTCAGTACGACAGGTGAGGGCGTAGAACTGCAGCATTCTGCATGTGTAACATCTGGTGCTGCTTTATTGATTTTGTTCCTTTAAACCCAGTTCCAAAAACGTTGTAAAGTCCCAAATGTAACACAGTGGAACAGCGGTAGTAGTTGCATTAATAGCAGTGGTGGGCACAGTTCCCCAAAAGCACTAATAGGGGAACTAACTTCCTGATTAGTGCTTTAAGGCTTTTGCTGATTTTAAATTCATTAGTGGATTAGCACTTGCTAAATTTAGAAGCACTAACTGAGGTCTTTAAATGTTACTGATCTAGATTATTGTTCACAGTTGAGGATGAACACTGTCACATTTTGTTCATATGCGTGTCAAACTGAAGGCCCACGGGCCAAATGTGGCCTGCAGGTGACTCCCATTTGGCCCACCAAGAACACCAAGTGACAACATTCTGCACACAGTAAATATTGTCTCATGTTGACTCTGAAGAATGTTTCATGTGTCAGCTGGATTATATTAGTGCTTTAGAATTAGCTTTTTCTAAAATTTTCAGTGTGTTAGTGCTTTAGAATTAGGGGACATAAATAGTTGGGTCTGTGCAACTAATATTTAGATTAATGCTGCCCACCACTGATCAGTAGTATAAATGTTATAGTTTTATGTAATGATTGCTCTCATAAATGTGTTTTCTTTCTAGTTTGGTAAAGCGACTAGAGTTTGGACCAGCTCCTCCAAGAGTGCTCTCCCAGGGTCCCCAGTCTCCACAGGGAGGAGTCAAGATCCTGCTATAAGATGGTAAAAAAGGCGAGCCCTCCTTCCTTCCTACTCAAACTACAAATGGAGCAGTCTTCCCTTGTCTCCTGCTTTGTGGAACTATATAAAACAGGAAAGGTTTCCTTCCTGCATCGAGCCTTTAGGCTAACGTTATCACAGGAAGCAGGACCATATTTTGTGCGACACTAAGACGTGCAGAACGCAGCTCTCAACATATCTTCCTCTGTGGCGTCCAAGACAGTCTGCGTTGCCCATGAAACTCATTTAGTCAAGCTGCTGCATTTACCCATCCATTATGACCTATATTAGGACCAGCTCTATTAATTATAAGCACTAGAAGATGATTCTTTGGTTTAGGGACCAAGAAGGTGTCATTGGAATTGTAAAAAAAACTCAAATGAGAGTTTTATCTATGGCCAACCAAAGCTGTGATGAAAAGTAAAAAAAAAAACTAAGAAAAATGTTTGGTTTTATTTCTCCAACTGAAAAATTAAATGTTTTCACATTTTAACCATAGGCTTCATTTAAAAAATTTGAACTAATTTTAATAACCTTTTAGGATTTTAGACTTAAATTAGCTGAGGAAAAAAATCACTGTTTGTAAGATTTGCTTTGCTGTGAATCCTGAACTGAGCTGTTTAAAATACTGAAATACGTCAGTTTTTTTGTGAGTCATTTTATTATGTGCATCTCACAACTTTTTTCTATTTTTGAGCAAGATCTAAAAACGTATTTTTAGAGGAGGTTTCAACAGTGACAATATGGAAAAAAAGCAATAATAAATGTTAGGTCAAAGATGAGCACAGTTTAGTTAAATCTATAGACATTTAGAGACTTTATTGAACTTAATTTTTTTTTTTTTTTTTTTTGAGGAGTGATGGCTGTGCTTTTGGCTGAAACATGTTTTTCTGTTGCTGAAGTCTTTGTACTCTTCCATATCCCTCTGTCAGCTCAGCACTCTGTAACCTGTGTGTAAATCATCATGTCCAGATTTGGTTCTCTGTTTGCTGCTCACCCTCTTGGGTTAACCGTTACTGTGATCCTCAAACTGTGTTTTAAACTCAGCACCTCTAATACTGCTCATCTATATGTGCCTGGGGTACTCTACCCATCATTACTCTGCTGGTTTGCAGGTTTTTTCTTACAGATAGGACTAATATGAAGTAGTTACTGACAAAGACAGAAAATAAATAAATACAGTTAAAGATACTTTTTTTTCATGATCTTTATTTCTTGTGCTGGTGCTTGAACAATTAAAGTGTACAAAAAGGGTGTCATGTAAACATTAGTTGATTATATATTATTAAAAGAGCTGCTTTAGAGTGATTTTAAGAAACATGTACAGTGAATCTGAACAAAGATTAAAAGATTAAGTGCTGCTTGATCCACATGTGGCTCATGATTTAAAAAAAAAGAAAAGGTGAATTTATTATCCCTTTGACTTCCGATGTTTAATAATTACTATAATAGAAAAGATCTAAACATTTGGGCACAGGAAAGGTGCAAATCATGTAAAAAAGTGGCTTTAGAAAATCTCTCTGGGTTAAATAATGGTTCGGGTACAGAAGTCAGCACTGATTGGAAGCAGACAGTGTTTACATCTGATCTGAATTTATTTCAGTGCTGCTCTGAAGCAGTAACAGCAGTCACAGGCAAAAAGGACGACAGTCATAAAATTATCTGGATTTACTCGCCTCCGCTTTAAGTTTGAAGTAGGTAATAATTAGACACCTATTGGTGCACAAAATATTGCATAAAAAAGATATTCAGTGCAGTCTAACAGTGAAAATCAACAGAGCTACTAAAACAAGTCCTCTATTAGATATAATTTCTTTCTGATGGCTTTGTGGGAAGAACGTGTTTAAAAAAAAGATCAATAAAAAAACTAGAGGAAATGAGAAATTATTTGAAAGGTTGAAGACAGCAAAGCAGGTTTTTGACCGTTCCAAGTGGCTGACTTTGCCCTGAACTTTTAATTCTGCCATCTTGTTTTTCCAAATCATTCCTTACTCGGAGGACTTTGTTCCGTTGAAGTCGCTTTGGGAGTCCACTTCCTCCTCTGAGGCGTCCTCAACCACCCTCCGGCCTCCGCCCATACGCCGCGGCGCGCTGCCGAAGGACGGCTCGTTTCCACGCCTAGAAACGCCACAGACAAGCAGAGTCAGTGAGAGGAGGTGATGGTGTCGGGGCTTGTTAGCTCTGGGTCTGAACGCTACAAGGAGGAACAATGAAACAGAATGTACGGGTTAGCGCGCTGGTTATCGAACTCATTCAACTCCTTGCTCAGGAAAATGAGTTTGGTTTATAACACTTAAACCCAAGCACTGAGAAAAACATGGCCATCAGAAAACCAGAACTTGATCGTTTCCTTTTTTAAAATCACAGCTCGATGAGCCACATTTCCCTCAGTTAGGCTCAATGAAAGAAATGAGAGGATTTAGAGTGCACGGAGGATGAGAAGGTCTTGAATGAAAAATGCCAACGGGGTAACTTTAGGCGCAGAGGTACCTGCTGTGTTACTCCTTAGGTTCAGGGTTGCCTCTGCAATAAAGAGGGACATGATAGTTTTGATTTTTACTCAGTAAAAGGTTTGCTTCCTGCTCAGGGACTAAAGATGTAACACAAAGACTGAACTGAAAAGGAGTTAAAGTTCAAAAAGAAAACTATGGAATTAGTGAATGTACTTGTACAATCTTTTAGGCACAAATCTAACAACTGAGGAAATTTGAGGAAAAACTCTTAGATGTTCAAACAAAAATTAAGAATTTGATACACACAAAAAAAAACACACATTAAAAAAGTCTGAGAAGGCTTTTCCTATTGGACAGAGATTTCTTGAGTGACATCAGTGACCCGGAAGACAACTTCCGCTAGGGCTAGGCAGTATGACCTCAACGTCATATCACAGTATAAATTGAATCCCTTCACGTTAACTGTATATATCGAGGTAGAAAATTATCATAAAACCAAAGATGTAATTTTTAGATAATTTATTTTTCAGAAAACTAATAATAAAACCCAGCATTTTTGCTGTAGTGCAAATGAACATAAGTACAAAAGAATGTTTATATATTGCAAAACAGTTTCAACAAGAAAAACATTTCTCAAATTTTCAACCATATCAGAATAAAGTGAATGTTATAACCAGTACTTCAAGTAAAGTTAGTCATTTAGACATAAAAAAAATCTAAGTTGCCTAAAATGTTATAGAGTGCCTAAAATGTTATAGAGTGACAGGACCTTAAGGAGCTTAAGGTGCACATAGTCCTAGTCATAAAACAATTTCAGATAACTGGAATGACAATGTGGTGAAGCCAAATAAATGTAACATCTGCCTGCCATACAATGAGCTTCTGCCTGCTGAACTCATCAGCTGCTGCTCTGCTGCGCTCTCATCTTCATCATCAGAGCAGAGTCGACTGTTACATTAGCAAGATAGATTTATGACTTAAAAAAAAAAAAAAACGTTCATTTAATCATCTGTGGATAACAATACATAACATTTTTTTTCTTCTCCGACAACGTGGGTGTGGAAAAAAATATACGGTTAATGCTTCACTCTGCACGATGTGCAGCAGGAGGGAAGGGGGAAATGATCCTGCGGCACGACGTATCTTTTCTACAGCGGGAGGGGGAAATTAAGGATTTATTTTCTCGTTTCAAAACGCTATATTTCTTAATTATATTTTGAACTCATATTGTTTCTACCATCTATCGCATATACCAGCGCAGCCCTAACTTCTGCTATGACCCGAAGCAGGGTATGTTTACTTCTGGTGTCATTTTGCCTCGAAGATCTCTCCGGAAAATGCATGGATGCTCATGATTTTTACGAAATTGCAAATTTTGCTTTTCAAACAACTTTTTAAATGTTATTTTTTAAAATCAAATTCTTAATTTTTGTTTGAACATCTAAGAGTTTTCCTCAATTTTGTAGGCATCAATCTAATTCCATAGTTAACCTTCAGAAAGTCTGAAGAACTGTTCTTCCAGACACACCAATAGATAAGGCAAAAAAAAAAAAGACTGACTCCTTGGAAGTCAAGTATATAAAATAAAAAAGGTTTAGAATAACTTGCACAGTACTGTACATATCATTGAGATGTCTGCTCCTGTCCGTCTTTGTTCTGTTCCAGCAGAAACGAGAGAATAACTGTAGTAAAAATCGTCCAGTCTCTTTCGATGCATTGTCCTCACCTGAGTTTGCTCTTGAGAGAATTGACCTCGCGGCTCATGGCGTCGTTGGCCTCGGTGGCTTCATCCAGCTCCCGCTGCAGCTTCCTGCGGGCGGCGGTCGCACGCTGAGACTCCTCCTCAGACTCCTCCAGCTGCCGCTTCAGCTGCTTCATGCGGGAGTTTGACTTCTCCGCCTGGAGGAAGAAGACACAAACTCAGTCTTTACCAGTCTCTTTCCTGAACATGATCAGGATTAGGTTGGGTTAGTTAAGTGTTTATACCTGATCTTTGTACTGCTCTGCCTGTTTTCTTTCATCTTCCAGCTGTATCAGCAGATCTTTAAGCTTTTTGTCCTTCTGGCGAGCGCTCTTGGCATTTGCCTGCTTGTCCCTAAATTGAGATAGAAAAAGAGTTGATGGTATTGATTTCTAAAATGTTGACGTTCCTGTGACGTGCATATCCTCCATTTACAAAAAGTCAAAGAAAACATCTGGATATTTAAGAAACTTTACACAATATGGCATGATTTCATTTTCTGGCTCAGCCAAAGTGAAACAGGAAGTGACATCAAAAGGAAAACTCTAAAATAAGAAACTTCTTGGTCTCTGTCTATTGAAATAATTTGAGTTCTGACTCACCTGTTAGTAACTCAAAATAACCTATAGAAACAGCAGATTCTTCTCTACAGTCTGTAGCAGCTCTGTTCATGTTTAGACATTCCCCTTTGTCATCACTTCCTGTTACTTCAAATTCCAGAGGACTTTGAGGGATTATTTGTTTCCAACCTGTTCTCCTGCTCCAGCTGCTCCTCCAGCTGAGCCACTTTAGCCTCCAGCGCAGAGATGGAGGACTTGAACTTGGATTTGACCTGGTTCTCCATCTCCTGGAGTTTGGCCTTTAGCTCCTTGTTCTGACGCTCCATCTGCTGCCGAGCGCTCTCGTTCTTCTGAGAGGTGCTGCGCTCCGTCTGCAGCTCGTTGTTCAGCTGCTCCACCTGGTGATGAGACGGGAACAAGGTCAGGGCGCTTCGTTTCACTGCGACTCGGCTGGGAGAAGCTCCTCCCAGACTCGTCACCTGCTGCCCGCTCTTCCTCAGCCGGTCGTTGAGGATCTCCATGTTGCTTTGTTCCTCCTCCAGCTCCTCCTCCAGCTGGGAGATCTTTGCCTCCAGGCGGCGCTTCTCGTCTGCCAAGGCTGATCTGAGCACATTAGACCACAGCAACAAACATCAACACGACTCGTTCTCTCGGTTTACTCCACCAGTTGAGGCTAAAACACAAAGCTTCTACCCACTTTCCAGAAGTGTTGCTCGCCAGCTCATCAGACAGCTCGTCTCTCTCAGCCTCTGCCTGCTTCCGGGCTCTTTCAGCTGCAGCCAGTTCCTGGATTAGAGAATCAGCTAATTATTTAGAAAATCAAGTCAATCTGCAATAAAACGGTGAACAGGTTAGTGACGGGATCACCTCCTGCAGCTGCATGAGCTCAGCCTCCAGACCCTTTGCTTTCCTCTCGCTCTCCTTCGCCGTGGCCAACACCTCCTCCCGAGCAGCGCGGGTGTCCTCCAGCTCCCTTTGATAGTCCTTCATCTGGGCCTGAAGGGAGCAACAGAAAATGGGTTGTGTGAATGTGGATTCACCAGTTAGACAATAACGTTCTGGTTTATGTTTTTATTACCTCCACCAAGGGAGGAGGTAATAAAACGTATGGCCGGATTTTCATGAAATTTTTTACCTCAGTTGGGTATTGGCCAAAGGAACACACCATTAAATTTTGGTGATGATCCGGATCACCAAATGTGAATCAGACGTGTTTCGCGAATCAAGCAGGCTATGCAAAGTAATTACGTTAGTAGTAAACAGGAAGTAGAAGTTGCAAACTTGCAGGGACAATAGAGAGAAGTCATCAAGAATGTGTTGCTACCATCAGGAAAATACTATTTTGTAATATTAACTATTTTCGGCGATTTTACGTCTCTTCACCTAACGAGAATAACTGAAGACGACACACCGACATCAGGAGAAGGATCCTGCTGCAGTCGCTCTGGTACCGGGACCGTTCAGACAGCAGGAACAGCTGATCAACCATGTGAGGTAAAGGTTTGCTACATCAGAACTTATTCGGCAAATGTGTATCCATCTCTCCTTTTGCGCATGAACTCTTTTTCGAAAAACCCAAAAACCTCCTCAAACCAGCATCTCAACTTTTTTGAATCATGCTGTTTCCATTGCAGGCTAGGGGAAACAGCAAGGTTTGCAGTCTCAGAATGCTTCTAGTTTATTAGATTGCAAAGAGAAAATGCTAAAGGTTCACATACTGCTGCACACTTTGTGCTATTTTAGTCATTCATACATCAAAGCATGAAGATGCAGAAGATGCACACTAAGAGTTTTGATTCTTTTAAAATTTATACCAGTGAAGAAACACCAAGACTAAAGCCGTTTTTCTCTCACCTGAAGCTTGCGGAGCTGCTTGATGGCTTCGTCTCGTCCCTTATTGGCCGTCTCAATCTGTCCTTCCAGGTCTTTCATGTCCGTCTCCAGCTTCTTCTTGGCGGCAGCAGCTTGAGCTTTCTGTTTTCGCTCGTCCTCCAGCTCCGTCTCCAGCTCACGAACCTGCAGTCAGCGAGATTTACAGTTTGGGTAAAATCTGCTGGTTTGAAACTTAAAAACCTTCCGTCCTCCTTTGTTTACCTGCTTGACGAGCTGCCTCTTCTTCTCCTCGCCCATCTCATCCCGTCCCTGGAGGTCTCTTTCAAACTGGGCTTTCAGGGCCTGCATGTTGACCTCCAGACGCAGCTTGGCATCCTCGGCCGCCTGCAGCTCGTCCTCCAGCTCCTCCAGCTGGGTCTTCATCTCTTCCACCTGGGCCTCCAGGGCTCGTTTGGACTTCTCCAGCTCGTGAACCTGCCATCAGAGACGTTTTTAAATCTCTCTTTTGCCTAAAACACCACAGGATTGAGAGGCAAATAAAAAAAAACCACCAACATTTTTTCCCACATCGTCCTTGGAACTGATCAGGTCCTCCATCTCCATCCTCAGGGCCTTGTTGGTCCTCTCCTGCTCCTCTCTGCCATCCTGAGCCTCTTCCAGAGCTCTCGCCAGAGACAGAGCCTTGGTTTCTTTTTCCCTGGCCTCAGCTTCTGCACGATCTCTCTCCTCTGCATATTTACTGGAGATACTTTTCTCTTCAGCCAGCATCTGCAGGTCAGAAAGAACAAGCAAGAACGCAATAATAAGTCTCAGATTCTTTAACATTGCACTTTTAAGTTTGCAAACATTAGATCTATTTTTTGTCACCTGGTCGAACTTCTTTTGTTTCTTCTCCAGGTTTGACACAATCTGTCTCTGGTTGTCCAGGTCCATCAGCGTGTCCTCCAGCTCCTGCTGCAGACGGTTCTTGGTTTTCTCCAGCTTGTCGTACGCCGAGGCCTTCTCTTCGAACTGAGTGTTGGCTGCCTCCAGATCTCTCTGCAGGCGTTTCTTCCCTTCTTCCAAAAGCTCGATGTTTCCCGACATTTCCTCCAGCTTCTTTTTTGAATCTGATAACTACACAGAGTTTAATTTGCAGCTTCACGTCTCCACATACAATTACACTTTCCAAAGAGTTTTCTTTGCTTTCTTACAGATTTTCATCTCATTTCCTGAATAATTTTACCAACATGAGTAATTTGTGTTTTCGAGTCCTGACCTGGATGTTGAGGGTGGACACATGTCGCTCCACATTCCTCTTGGCCTCCATCTCCTCCTCCAGCTGCTCCTGTAAGCTGTGATTATCATCCTCTGCTTGTCGCAGCTTCGTAGAGATCTGCAGTTTCTGACGCGTCTCCTCAGCCAGCAGCTCCTGAGACAGCGCAGCAGATCCGCAGTTAGAATTTATATCCTCAGACTTCACTCATTATTGAACGCTTTTTAAATGTAAGAGGAGACTGAAGTATTCCTGCTTTAACACATAATGTACCTGTGTGTCTTGGAGTTGAGAAGTAAGACTGGTCACGTCTTTGCTCAGTTTGATGTTCTTGCCCTCTGCCTCATTCAGTAGGTTTGTTACACTTTCAAGTTCAACCTGAGAAAAGAGGTGAAGAAACAGCATTTTGACGTTGGCAGTTAAGTGTGACACTCCTGAAATGTTCTTATCGTTTCTTTGTTGGGTTTGATGAGAGCGCAGGAGATTTACAGTGATTTTAGAGCAGCGTTCGTTCAGCTCGGCCTTCTGCTTCTCGCTGTCGGTGAAGCGTGACTGCAGCTCCACCACCTGGCCCTCCAGCTTCTTCCTCTTGTGCTCCCCTTCTTGCTTGGCCTGAGTCAGCGAGCGCACCTCTATGGTTAATTCAGAGGATTCCTTCTCTAGAGCTTGTTTAGCCTTTTCCAGGTTGGTCTTCACCTAAAGACAAAAGAAGAGAGACTGATATCAGAACAAACTAATAGTGTGAATGCTTTGTTTTCGCGTTTCTCTTTAATTTTACTACTATAGTTCTTCTGTATGTCTTTTAGCATCCAAGTCGTTCCACAATCTTTGTGCCATTTCAACAATTCATATCTCAAAACGTTCAGCTCATTTATGACAAGGGTGCTATGACTTTTGGTATTTCAGCTACTTATACTTTTTTAGCTATTTCACTTTTTTGGCCACTTTTTTACTATTGAAAATGAATAGAGCAGTTTTCAGCATGCTTAAAATCCTTCAAAATGTTTCAAAAATCTTTACAGAACCTTACACAAGTTCTGCTTTAACCTTTCTTGTGATAATTTTAGCTATTTTGTGCTAACTTTAGATTTCCTTTAATTCTGCTTCTTTCTGCTGTTCTGCTTTTTTTCTGCTACTTTGTGCCATTTAGGTACTTTACAGATGTTTTTTGCTATATTCAGCTATTTGCTGAAATTTTAGCTAATGTTTAGCTGTTATAAGCTAAAGTTAGCTTTAGCAAATATTTTTTCTTGTAGCCATTACATTTTCTGCTAAGTTTAGCAAACTTTTGTTCCTTATGCCAATTAAAAGCATTTCCAGCTACTTTTTAGTTGTTTTAGTGAAAATTACAGCCGTTTTAGCCATTTTACTACAAATGGTCACTATTTTTGAATTGTTATGCTTTCCATTCTGCTACTTAAATTTCTGCTTTCTGCTACTTTCACTCTCTGGGTGCCAATTTCAACCGCTGGCTGCGATGTTTAGCTTATTTTATGATAAATTTTAGCCCTTTATGCTATTTTAGCTATAGATCTGCGTATTTTTGCTATTCTGCTTTTAACTACTTTTTGTGTTTTTTTCCTGCTTATTTGTGCGTCTTATAGATGCTTTCTGCTATATTCAGCTATTTTAGCTTTTTTCTACAATTTCAACTATATCTTTGCTCCTTTTTACGGTTTTTCTGCAAAGTTAGGCTTTATTTTTTTGCTTCTTTCAGCTTTTCAAACTGAACTTGGATTAACACGCTTGCTGTAAATATTTTCAGCAGCTTTCAGCTTAAGTTTTCAGTCAGAAGCATTCAAACTAGCATTTTCGCAGGAAATGCAATTTCTCTAGTATAAATAAAAGATTTAAAATAATGAAGTCATACTCGTTTGGACTGCTCCAGCTGCTCTGTGAGCTCCTCCACAGCCTGGGTGTGTTTCTGTCTCATCTCCTGTATCTGAGACTCATGTGTGCGGTTCTCCTCCTCGATGGCCCTCTTCAGCAGCGTGACCTCCTGCTCACGTTTGGCTCTGCACACATACGACTGTCAGCCTCACCTTCCACAGCACATTTAAAAGACTTTAATAATATATTTGAGTTTTAACGTGATTGACCTCAGCTCCTGCTGTGTGGCAGTTGTGTCGAGTGTGTCTTCCAGCTCAGACTTTAGCGCCTCCAGCTCCTCACCGAGGTCCCGTTTGATCTTCTCTGCCTTGTTTCTGGCTGCTCGCTCAGAGTCCAGGTCTTCCTGCAGGTCAGAGATGTGTCCCTCCAGCTCCCTGATCTTCTTTAGAGCGTTGTTTTTCTGAGCCATCTCATCTTCTAACCTGAGTGAACAAAGTGAAGCTGCTAGTTAACTTAACTTTTGCAAACACATGTAAAAATAACTAAAACCAACAATCAAGGTAACCAGTGCTGGAGGACACCTTGCCAAAGCGTTCTGCAACTCCTCATCCTTCTTGGCAAGCTGAGCTTTGAGTTCAGCGATCTGGGCCTGCAGGTCGGCTATCTGCTCCTGCAGGTCGTTAGACTCCGCCTCCAACTTTCGCTTCGCCTTATCCAGCTCCTGACGAGTCTTTTCTTCTTTTTTCAAACGAACTACAAACAGAAGAACAACAAACAAACTCAAATCTACTTAACAAATCCCCCCCAGAGAAATGCTCAGTGAGTTTTGATGAATAATAAAAAATGACCTTCCAACTCTGAGATCATAGACTCGTGTTTATTTTTGAGCTTCGTGAGGTTCTTTGATTTCTCCTCTTCTTCTGCCAGGTTGGCACTAAAATCTGCAACTCTTTCCTCCAACAGTTTGCGCTCCTAAAAAAACAAAACCCAACATCCAATAAACTGAATAAATAATTCACTAAAATCTGATTTTAAACAATTTGAATTTCCAAATCTGACCTTGAGAAGTTTGTTGTTCTGGTCCTCCATTACCAGAATGTCATCCTCCAGCTTTTTAATCTTTCCTTCACAAGTAACCTTTTCCAGCTGCAGCTTCTGACGGGCATCCTCCTCCTCTTCCAAATGTTCCTCTAGTTCCTATAAATTAAATAGCCTCAATCATCAGTTCATGCACTAGTCTAATCTGTCAGAAAGAAATAATCAGAGCAGAGAAACTAGATGTAGCAACAAAAATGAAAGAAGGGATAGCAAGAAAGTGACAAGACCTGCATCTGCTGTTGCATCTTCTTCTTGTCCAGCAGCAGCGTCTGAGCACGTTCCTCCTCTTCATCCAGCCTCGCCTCCATCTCGTGAAGGATCTCCTCCAGCTCCTGTTTCTTAGCTGCCAGACGGACCCTCATCTCCTCAGCCTCTGCATACAGCTCCGTCTCTGCCTGAAGCTGCTCCTGCAGGGCGTTCCTCTCCTCTAAAATCTGCAGGACAGAGTTACAAAGTTCAGCTCTGCTTGGCTTACGTTCATAAAATTTATTCAGAAAAACAAGCCAAGTTATATGTCTGACATAAAATAAAATACAACTTTATTTATAAAGCACTTAAAAAACAAACACCGTTGGCCAAATATTAAAAACACGCAAAAATAAACTAAGTCAAATGAGCCAATGCTATCGTAAAAACAAACAAAAAAAAAAACATTAAAGCCAGCATCTCAAATAGAGTTAAAAAGCCAAGGAGAAAAAAATATCAAAACGATGCTGTGAAAGAAATGGCTTGACCTTGGCCAGTTGCCCCTCATCGTCTGTCTCATTGTCCAGTCTAATACCCAGGTTAGTTGCTGTCTGGGTCAGAGGACTTAGACTTTGGAACCGTCACTGGGCTTAAACAACACAACCTCAGTCTTTTGCGCAATAAAGTGTGAAAAATTCAGCAACATCCATGTTCTGATTTGCATAAAACATTCCAGAATTTGGTTCACAGAAAACTGCTTTTCCTGTTTCAGTGGGACATAAATTTGGGTGTCATCGGCATAAAAATGGAATGAGACACCATGTTTCCACAGAATAGGTCCTAGTGGGAGTAGATAAATGGGAAAAAAAAGAGGACCAAGTAAAGAGCCCTGAGGTACTCCACATGTGAGTGGTGCTACAGAGGACTAATGAACGAATAAAAAAAAAGTGTAAATGAAAATGTGTTTCCTTTCACTCTTTACCTGTGTGTGTTTCAAGCTGACTTCTTTCAGCTCAGACTCAAACTTTGTTGCCACTTCTTTGGCTTTCAGCAGCTCTTCCTCCTTTAGACTCATCTCCTCCTCCTGTCGGGTCACTTGCAGTAGAGGCTTGACCTGTAGTAAAAAAAAAAAAAAAAAAAAAAAGAAAGAAAGAAAAAAAAAAATCAGCACAAATACTTGATTCTACATAAAAAAACATAAATAAATCTTAAAACACAAAGTTGTGCTGTGAAGTCATTGCGCTGGCGTGCAGCGGACCTTCGTGAACAGCCTCCACCACTGCCAGTTCCTGAGTTTGAGGTAAGCAGCACAGTTTCTCTGGATCACCTTCATGGCTGTAAGCTGCTGTTGCCTCTTGGCAAATGCCCTTTAAAAACCCAACAGAAAAAACAAACATTACATCACCTCTGATTTATTGCAGCCTGCCAGGTTTATTCAGAAAAGAGTAAAAATGGCAAGAAAAACATCTAAAGTCATTCCCTAAATGCTAAATAAAAGCAGCCAAAACACTTTAAAACACTTGGATACGAGGAATGTGATTAATGTGAATTTAGTTTATGAGAGGGTGAAATGTGTGCGGAGGCTTGAAGATTCATACTTTCTGGCCAGGAAGCCTCTGGCCTGAGACTGGAAAGCGATGATGATGACTGTGATCTTCAGATCTCGCTCCTCTTCCAGCTGGGCGAGCACCCCTGTGCGGAA
Organism: Anablepsoides cearensis; assembly: GCA_032275365.1. Lineage (NCBI taxonomy): Eukaryota > Metazoa > Chordata > Actinopteri > Cyprinodontiformes > Rivulidae > Anablepsoides > Anablepsoides cearensis. Next base: position 20,584,797 of record JAUBOC010000127.1, on the reverse strand, counting down.
GAAGATTTTACTCTGTCCAATCCTGTACAGATTGGGGTCCAGGTCCAGATGTTTGATCTGTACAAATGACATCATTGAAATGAGAACTGATGAGTGCAGAGATCTACGTTTTTTAAATTTTATTTTGAATATATATGTGCCTACCATGAGGCAGCAGGCTTGTTTGCCATCCATGAAACCTTTAGGAATGGCATTTGCAGCCAAGATCTCATATCTGCAAAGAGATTGAGAGATTTTACATTTAATACAAATTTATTTTAACCTTGTTTGGAGACTGTTAAATTCACCGTTGGCGGAACTCCTGGAAGACGATTCGATTCGGGAAACCTTGTCGACAGATTCGTATTCCCTCCAACACGCCGTTACACCTGAGCTGCTCCAGGACCAGGTGGGCATCCAGCTTTCCTGCCTGAGATCAGATTTTACTTGGATTTCTCATTGATAACATTTATTTTTAATCTTCTATAAAAACACAATTTGTGTCTTTTTAAATACAAGACAACAAAGTTACCCTCTTCTCGTGGTTCGGGATGATGCATCTGACAAAGTTGGGCTGAGTGTTGTGCAGTGTGGTCATGAGTTTTGCCAGAGACTCTTTGTAAAGTTGTCCTACTGTGCGAAACATTCCTTTCTTGGTCTTTGAAGCGCTGGGCATGGAGCTGTCCGTCATCTTGGCGATCGTGTCGAGACCCACCACTCGGTCCGCTGAAGTACACAACAAAACAAAAAACGACGACTCAGCAGCTTGCGCTTAAATCACCATAAAACAAGACACCTCTGTGTGTATTTGTTAAACAAAAAGCAGATGAAGCTCATGTTTTCTTTTTGAACGGAGGTAATATTCAGACGTCTCACCATCTTTCCAGAGGTCTTGCACAAACGGGCTGGAGGAATTGCTGAGCAGTGAGGTGACGTTGTCATTTAGGGGATCCATGTTCTTTGTCAGCCAGGCTGTGGCATTATAGTCCACCTACAAAACAAAAATAACCACATTATGTGAACTTACAAGAAAAAATGATTATATGTAGGGCTGCATCTAATGATTATTAAAATAATCGATTAATTGTTTGACACATCGGAAAACAAAACAAAATATTTTGACCTCTCTATTCCAAAAAATAAATTTTGGTCTGACAGAAAATTGTACAAAAGGGTTATATATAATATTAAATTTTAATGCATAAATAAGTAAATATTTGTCAAATAGCTTCAGTAAAAATGTCATTTGAGAATACACAAAAATATGCACAAATGTGTGCTATACCCTTGAAAGTCTCTTCATATTTTGTCTCCATGAGCTCTTCCTTATCTTTGACCATGGACAGTCTCAGTGATGATCATGTTAAGACAGCTGCTTATTACAATAATTCAATAAAATGCCTTGTTTTATTTGCAGTATTAGGTTAAGGCATGCGTCTTCACTCTAAGCTTTACGTTTTAATTTTGCTGACAGTGTCAATCATTCAATTAATATAAAAATCGATAAACTGATAATGAAATCTGTCGACAACACTTTTAATAATCAATTTTTATAGATTTTATTGATTAGTTGCTGCAGCCCTAGTTATATGCATCTTCTACTCACCTTTCCAGCATAGTGGAGAATAGAGAACTCCGTTTTGTCTTTAAGCTGCTTAGGTTTGGCAAATTTCATATGGTTTCCTTGAGTGTTCATGAGTTTCTCTACAAAGGAGATGTCTGTGGCTTTTGGGAACCAGCACTCTTCATCCAGCAGGGCCAAGATGCCTGGAGGGTTATTCTGCAGACACACAGCTAAGATTAGCAATAAAAATCAAACACTGAATCCCAAAATACATCTGTGAGGAACAGGAGAACTTTTAATGGCAATGCATTAACCATCAGTAGTGTGTTTTTACATTTGTTTATTTCTCAGTCATACTTACTGGCCTCTCAATGAGCTCGATGCAGGGCTGCAGGTCAAGACCGAAGTCGATGAAGTTCCACTCTATGCCCTCCCTCTGGTACTCCTCCTGCTCCAGGATGAACATTGTGTGGTTGAAGAGCTGCTGCAGCTTCTCGTTGGTGTAGTTGATGCACAGCTGCTCAAAGGAGTTGTCCTGCAAAGGCCAACATCACATGCATTGCACGTTTACGTGGTTACAAAATTTAAATTTATGCACATTTGAGCTAAATGAACAGGTTTGTACTTCAAAGATTTCAAATCCAGCAATGTCAAGGATTCCCAAGAAGGAGGCTCCCTGTCGTTTGGTCTTGTCCAGGGCTTTGTTGACTCGGCCCAAGATCCAGCGAAACAGTCTCTCATAGACAGCCTTAGCCAACGCTTCGACAGCAAAGTCAGCCTAAAGAAAACATACAGAAAATCAACCCGGAGTTCAAAACAACCTGGAAACTAAACTTGTTATAGCTTGTAAGCTCTTTACATTAAATAAGTGTTGAGACCCAAATTAAGCCTTAGTGTCACTCCTATATACATGTGATCCTCCATTCAGGTGACTGATATAAGTGAGTGAAGGCTGTTTATAGAAAATGATTGTAAGCTTTATAGACCTGGATGTACAGATACACATGTAACCTGGAATATGTTTGGACTAGTTTTATCTGACGTACCTGCTCTTTGGTCTGCGCCTTCTGCACCACCTCTCTGCCCACTTTGATGCGAGGGGTAAGAATGGCTCTGGTGAAGTCCGTCACATTGATGCCTTGCAGGTGACACACCTTCTGAGCCGCTGCAGAGACAACATTAAACGTTACATTTAAAACAAAGGACGTCCAGCTGGGAACAACAGCAGGATGTTGATGAACAAAAGTAGTAAAAACATCTAACCGGTGTTGTCCGGCATGGTGGCCTGCTCTTGGTTTCTCTCTTTTTTGAAGGCAATGTTTCCCAGCTGCATCACAGTGGAGCACACCTTCAGTATGTCTGCAAAATAAAACCAAACTCGTGGATTAAACCGTATAAAACAAGTCAGTGTGCCACAATAGCTCCTTTCACAAGACAAACACAAAAACCCACAAAATTAACTGATTTTTAGCAATCCTGTTCAATATTTTTAAAACTAACTACAAAGTTGTTGTTTCGTGTCATCTTTAATATTCATTCTGTAATTTGTTTTTAAGTTACTTGTATCCTTTTGTACGGCAGTAATTTTTAAGTTTTATTTATTTTAGTATATTATACATATATTTCACTGTGTGCACTTTATGGGAGCAGCTTCTAATCTCGTACTATGTATAATGACCATAAAAAAACCCATCAGGATCAAGAGTTATGTACTGAATTAAATATGGATACCGATTCTCTCCTCGTCAGTCAAGCCCATGATTTTCATGGCCTCCATGGTCTCCTCAAACATCTCGTCATCCTGCTGACCAGGGATCTGAACGTGACCCGAGCTCAGGAAGCGGTAATTACTGAAGGGTTCCAGAAGAAGCTCCTCTGGGAAAAAAGCACAAATCAAAAGTCAGAGTATTTTTTTAACAACATTTACTTACTCAGTTTTTACAGTTTCACCAACAGATTCAGAAGATTCAATAATGCAGAATTACAAAAAATGCACAACTTCTCACCATGCGATTTGTCCTTAGCACCAGCAATCATGTAGTAGAAGATGTGAAAAGCTCTTTCTGTCTTTGCCTGTCGGATACAGCGGGACTTTTCCAGCAGATCTGAGCGCAGAACTCGTTAAAGAACTGAAATATACTTCTTTACCATAAGTTACATTTTTTACAAACCCATTTTCTGTCAGGGGAGATGTTCCATAAAGGCAAGAAAAAAGTACATCAGTCTGTGCATGTTTTGGTTTCTCTAGTAGTCGTAAAGGCAACAAAGATCTATCTAATAAACCTGTCAGAATCAGAGAAAAGTAGGTTTTCATCTCTGTTCAGAGACATTCCGGGGCTGTTTTTTTAGATATGGCAAAAAAAAAAAATTATTTTTATTTATATATATA
>JAUBOC010000127.1:20562504-20580765 GCA_032275365.1 Anablepsoides cearensis | reverse complement strand
TAAATAAATAAATAAATAAATAAATAAATAAATAAATAAAAAATCTGTGTTAAAAAAAACTCGGTCAGGCCACACACCTGAACTTAGCTCCTTATTCCCAGCATCAGATGTGAGACTTAAGGGATATTTCCTAAGTTTTGGCATTTGTTCCACCTTAGATAAACTCTTGTTTGAAATTACTACTTGTCAAACCTATTCTAAATTATTCTAATGTGTGAAACTCTTAAACCTCCTGAGATCAGGTTGAGTTCAAAACAGAAAATAATTTAGAAAGCTCAAACTTAAAAAAAAAAAAACAAGTTTTCCTCACAGAAAAGCCTGAAAAATCATTTTTTCCTGCTAGTAATGTTATAAAAATGGATACAAGTCTCAATGTTGGCTCCAACAATGTAACCTGTGACATCAAAGTTGATACGAATGAATTTTCCCTGAAAGAGCAAAAAAAAGGAGAGAAGGTGTTTCAGGAAGAAGTGGTATAATTTCCCAACACAAAACTAAAGCATTGCATTCTGAAACAAACTCACAAATCGAGAAGAGTTGTCATTTTTGATGGTCTTGGCATTTCCAAAGGCCTCCAGGATGGGATTGGCCTGCAGGAGCTGCTTCTCTAGCTCCCCCTGGTGGTGAGAGTTATACACAGAAATATTCCTGTTAAACTCTGTCCAACACCATCCGACTGCACTCCTCAGAGATGAAATTAAAATCAGGATAGATGCAAAACCTTCAGTTTTAAAGAAAACCTTAAATATTAGAAAAAGCTAAATATTTGAATTTAGCATGTTGGGAAACCAAAACATCTTTCTGAAAGAGAGATTTGCTTCCAGCGTGACTGCAGAGCTGAGGTAACATCGGTAAATGAAGCGGACGGTCCATCACTTGGAATGAAGCTAATCCGCCTGATCAAAGCGGTTCTTCTCGACCTGCATCAGGGTCAGGCGGCGCAGACCTCTACGTAAACTTTCTCACTTAAAAACACCTTGTGTGTAAACGAGCTAAAGCCTCAAGGGGGAAAAGGGAGTTTTTTTTTTAAGATTAGTGCTCAGACAAAAACCAGAATAAAACTTGATGCATGTGTTCTGACAGATTCTAATCCGCCAGCTGTTATATAACATTTTTAGAAAAAGATGCCTTAAAAAAAGATACAGACCCACTGATGAGGTGCAGTTCAGAGGTGGCAAAGCAGAGAAGAAGGTCCTGTCAAATAAAACTACTGTAGGGAAAAGGGAGAGCACGGCACAACAGAGAAAGAAGAAAGCAGTTGGAACAGAGGATTGACATGGTTTAAAAACATAAATTCTCGGGGAGACAGACAAGCAGAAGCAGTCATATAAAAGTGCCCGACGAGGACAGAGTGGAGAGGAAAAATGTTCCCAATACTATTTCTGTGGGAGTCCGTGGGAGCCTCTGGGGCTTACAGAAAACAGCGCACATTTGAAGAATTCTTCCTCTGAGGGCTCAGTGGGTGTGTGGGATCTTCGACTCACAAATTTCCAAGACATACCTCTGAAAACTAGGCCAATGGCATCTACAGCACTGTTTCAGATTTGAAGACGGAGCTCAACAACGCAAAAAAAGAAGAAAATAAGCTTCTTGACAGGATCGCACATACTTGTACCTGGCAAAAAAAGGATGAGAAGAGGGAGGCCGGCGTTGGACAGATAAGAACAGGAAATGGGCATGCTCACACTGTGATCTGTGAGAGACCCTTTTACTGTCAGGGAGGTTTCAGCTCAACCTCCACTGACAGTGAAAGGATGTCTGAGAAAGATGGGCCACAAAAAGTCAAGATGAACCACTGCAGAAGGGAAAAACTATTAAACAAAATAGGACGTCCACTGAACAGGTTCAGGTTTTAAAGTGACTGTAGCGTAACCATCATGCAGTCAGAACTAAAGTAAGGAAGTTAGCACTTTGTTTTTGGAAGCTTCCAGAGTTTCCAGAACATTTTATTCCAGCAAAGAGGCTGTCCCAAATCTGCTCTGATGACAAATATTTGGAAAAATGCCATCTAACGGATAAAATATTAAAAGCTAACATCTTACTAGTGCAAGTAAAATAAAGAGAGAACTTTGTTTGGGCAACTCCGTGACACTACCTTCATGCACTTTTCTAATTTAGGGTATTAAAAACAAACACGACACACAAAACCACACTCCAGGCATTGCCCTATACTCACGTAGGCAAACTGTGATCCTGATTGTTGCTATTTGGAGGAAATGGTAATATACAGGATTAAACGGGGCAGTTTTTCTGCACATGTTAAGGAGTGAGGGAACTGGCTGAGAGATGGTAACTTTACTCCCCCTCCACCCCCAACACACAGATACCTACAGCACTGCTGTCCTTCTTCCCTTTGTGAGAGGAGGCCACTACAGCCAGATACTGGATGACCTTCTTGGTGTTCTCAGTCTTCCCGGCACCAGACTCCCCGCTGAATGAAATGAAAATGGGATTAAAGAGGAAATGAGACAATGCTGAAACAAAAATAAGACATTTTCAAGCTGCACAGTTTGATAAAGCTCAGGTTACATTTAATTTTATACTTTATCATCTTTAAATGTTCTTTGCATAGGTTTATAGTATCTAAGTACATTTACTTCATTACAGTACTTAAGTAATTTTGAGTAATTGTATTTTTTTATTGCTACTTTTATTTTGTTACATTTAAAACCTAAAAATGCTACTTTTACTTCTTTACTTTAACACTTGACACCTAGTTACTCATTACAAATTAAACCTGTCCAAACTCATCATGAGGAGTTCTTTATGCTCTAAAAATGAAGTTTATTTAACCAAGTCGTGTTAACTGGTTCAGTTAAACCTAGTAGAGTAAATATGAGGCAACTTGGTTTAGTGGAACCAGTTTGGTTAACCAGCGGTCTGCTACCTGCGGCTCTTTGAAGCTTTGACCGAAGCAAAAATATTTTTTTTGTTTGTGTTTTTAACTCACAACAGAAAATGCTAGCTTTAGCATTTTTTCTGTCACTTTGTTTCCAAATGTGATCATTACTAAAAGGAGTGAAAGATGATTAGATCATGCCTGTTAGCCACTTCAATAATCCAACTTCCAGCCTCGCCTTATAAATTTATCAGGATTTCTTTTGGGAAAATCTTTAAAAAACAAGCTGCTGAGAAGAGATGTGGTGTGATACTGAACTAATACAAAAATAAGAAAAAATTTAAAGTATCCCTGCATAGTCCATTGTTTTAGTTTTTATTAAATAGGGTTTAAACTATATTAAATTTTTTTGAACCCATGACTGTTACTTTATATTATCCTGAAGTGTACAAACAACAACTATTAAATTTTCAGTTTTATAATATCACCCCCACAGGCCAGAAAAGCATCACTTCAAACTTCAAATGGCCCACGGACCACCAGTTGATGACCACAGCTGTAAGATCTTTCGCAGCTCTGGATACATTTTATTAATAAGAAAAGGAGCAAAAACGACACTTTGGATCGTAAAGGTTGCGGACCCCTGGGTTAACCCCTTAATAGTCACCCCTGAATTCCTGAAGACCAGTCAAGACCACAACTGTGGAAATATTACTAAATAGCCTGATTATTAGTTAACATTCTAGCTTTCATTGGATTTAAAACATACTGATTCAAACCCAAACCTGACTTATTGCTATTGTAGTGGTCACCTTGGGGTGGGACAAATGGCAAATATATATATATATATATATATAAATAAATAAATAAATAAATAAATAAATAAATAAATAAATAGAGCAGCAAGGACACTTTGGATCGTAAAGGTTTCGGACCCCTGGGTTAACCCCTTAACAGTCACCCCTGAATACCTTAAGAGCCTTTCAACATTTTTGTATGGTTCTAAAACTAAAAAGGTAAGAACCAGAGGAAGCGGTCCGACACCCTAGTCCTCAAAATAAAAGCCCCCGGTAGAGTCTGGAAATGTTTAAAGGCAGAAATCCCCCCATTTTTGCCCACCGGTGTAACAAAAACTGTTAGGGGTTCAGTAAAATCAACAGTTTATTTCTTAGGAGTGTGTTTAAAAAGTATTAAAAATACATTTACTTGCCTGATATTTGTGAACAGTTTTATGACTTTAAAGTACATTTCTCATCAGTGATATTTACTTTTACCAAAGTCATTTGCTGTTAAGGTATTTTTACTTTGTTATTTTTTTCCAAGTACTTTATAGCTCTCTGGTTCTTTGATCTATTTTAGTTTCTCAAGTTATCTGATCTGATGTCAAACCAACAGAGGTGCTTAAAATAATATCTACTGTACATTCTGTTTAAATGTTCAAGAACCTCACACCAAAAGACTTGAACTCTTTAAGTACCTGGGAGCTACTTAGTAGTTGGAAAAATCCTCTTGACACTGATGAAGAATTAGGAGACCATCAGATGGCCCATTTCTAAATAACGCACTCCTGTACCTTATAAAAATCAATTTGTAACCCAGCTTTCTTAAACAAAAACTACGGGCAGATTCTTTCCAGGAAACAAAAGTTGGACGCACGAGTCCGAGTTGATTGATCCCAGAGCCACCAGCCACCACGCAGATACATACTCAGTCAAGGGCCCTTAAAAGGCCTGGGATGTTCTGTGAGATATTTGGCAGCTGAAAGAGGAATCCAGCTCCTCTGCCACATTCAGGCCCGGTTAGGATATTCAGCATCCAGGCTCCTGCAGCTGTTACTGCAGCACTAACAACTGGAGTTTCTCCTGTGAACGATTCATCAGCGCTCTGTTCTGTTTCATCTGTCTGCAGCAAGGGTTTCACTCAGGAACATCGAATTTGCCCACATCTAGATGTTTTTGATTTATTACAGAGGATGGCGAGATGTGACGAGCTAATATTCTGTTTGAATGAATTACAAATCAATACAACAAAAATGGCTGAGCCCCACGTCCCCAGTGCCAAAGACAAAACAGCTTTTCCTGTTTTCTATTTATTTGCTTTTCTTTTTGTCAATTGACCCTGGACATGTTTGGTATCAGTAGAAACCTAGGAATCTTGGCTAAAAGCTCATTTCTATCCACTAAACAGTTCAAACGTGAAGCAGTTGAATCAAAAAGTAAATTGCAAATCTGTAAAAGAGATTTTTGAAAGCAAGTCAAAGTAGATACCAAAATATGTTGTAAAGTGTTAAGATTTTTTTTTTGAGTGAATATGGTCCAACTGAAGTCAAATATAATTTATCATTGTTTTATATAATATATATGGTAACAAATAATTGCTTGGATAACCTTTCAAAAGAACAAACAATTTATTAATGGTGCCAATATCTGTCCTGTGCAGAATAACAAAATGCAAAATTATTTGTAACTTTGCTCAAGTTAATTTTAGCAACATGAATCTTTGCACAGGTAATGTCCACAAGTGGAGTTATGGTTTATGAGACTTTTTAGCCTGATTCATTATGGTTTTAAATAGGTTATATGCTGTTGAATATAAAAAATATTTAGGTGAGTGTAGATTTTTTTCCCCTTTAAAATGTTCCTTCCTCATTGTAGGCTAAGTATTAAAACAGCAGCTGTTCTAATACTTACACTTCTAATGAAATCTCCCTAGTGTTAGATTTATTTTAATATAAAAGATTATTTAAGTAGATTTTGTAAAAAGCTGAGATACACACTCAGTTACATTTCATAATAAACATCAAGAAAACTTCTTGGGCCTGAAGAGGTTAAACAGAAAAACTTGGATTAAAGTAAAATCCACATTGCTTGTATGAAGCATTTCTTTAGTTTCTGTCACTTCTACTTTCCTTTCTAGAGTCCAGATCTTTTTTCAATCTTCTAAACAGGTTCTTGAAAAGTTCCACGTTCTAAATCATCATTGACAGATCAAAATTGTGGGAGTCTTCCATCGTCAATAGGAGCACCCTTCTTCTACCCCTTTTCTCTGGCTTTTAATTAAAATGAACACTTTAGGCTTTTTAAGGAATTTACTAATGTAATTTCACATATTTACTCTGTTTTAAGATTTAAAACTTGGAAAACTAAACTTCGTTTCAGCTGCTGTGATAGATGCAAATAAACTTTCCCAGTTACATTCTGATAAGGAAGCTTAATTGTTGAGGAAACTGTTTGATGGGAAAGAATTTGCTGCATCCTGGTTGCAGTAAATGAACGGCTTTTGAAAACCTCTCACTGAAACTATTTAACCTCAAGAAGAAAGTCTGTCAGAAGATATTTGATTTAGTCCATGGAATCAGTGGTTACTCAGGTTTATGAAGGTTTGTTCCTACATGAGGTGTTTTATGGTGCAGAGGATATTTTATGATAAAAGTATCATATGATGAAGTCAATAACTTTCAGGGGAGTATACCTCTTGACCCCCCCCTAGAACTGCTTCACTCCACAGCTGTATGGAGGTAGACTCCTGATATTTGGTTTCAAAAACAATATCAAAAAGGTAAAACTATTTAATTTAGCATGTGAATGTTTGTAAAATGGCAGTGAGATTTAGAAAACTGAACAAGGGGCACCACATAAAATCTTATGCATCTAAAATGTTCATCCTCTGCTAAATGAGATTGTGTACTTTATACATTCTCATTTAGGCTGCATCTGCATCAAGCAGACTTTACTGGAGTTACATAAGTTTATAGTGGCAGTGAACAAGAATAAGCTGGTGTTAAGTGTAAACAACAAAAGCTAAAAAGATAACTGGTCCAACAAAGAGGCTTCAACTGAATCATTAAATAAATTAGGTCAATAAATCTCAAAGGAAAACAAATCATATCCAACTCAAAAAAAAATATTGACAAAAAAAAAAAATCTGTGTCTCGTCAGTTCTCAGCGATTAGTTTGAAACAAACAAACAAAACGGAGCCCATTTGGAAAACTAATCTTCCATCAGGGTTCAGGGCACACTTCCTGACCCACTGAGGGAAGAAGTTCTCAGGAGAGCTGCAGAAGCTTCACTGCTAAATCAGTTTGACTATGATAAACTCAGACACAATCTGAAAAATAATGATTTCTTACAGTGAAGCTTTGAGAGATTAGATTTATATCTGTTTACACCAACAACTGCTCTGTCACATTCTGCCTTCTTATGAAAGATTAAAACTGTTTCACTTACGTGCAGAGAATGGACTGGTCCTCACGATCTACAGAACGAAGGAAAGTTACAGCATTAGTGGTTAAAAAGGTGTTGCGTCATTAAATACAGTGATGTGACAAAGTATTCACCTCCTCCTGTTTTTAATTTGTCTGGATTTTTTTATGCATCTGAGGATGTGACAAAGAACCCGAGTAAATATAGTAAATCATTTAATTTATTAAAAGACAGAAATAGAGGATAAATAAACAAAGCTATTTTGCGTGTTTTGTCCTTGAAACTCTCCCATTTCGGCCATTTTTACTGTTTTTTTATTGTTATTCATGAACAGTGACCTTAACTGAGACGAATGAAGCCTGCAGGGCTTTAGATGTTTTTTTGACCTCCAGAATAAAATTTTAGTCAGCCAGCCACTAATGGGAAGGTTCAGCACTGTCCTTTTTTTTGTGAATAATGGTTCTTCTTAGGCGATGACCTGTTCAAGTTTAACTCCACTTTCCAAATACTTGATTAAACCCAATTACTTTTTTTTTCTTAAAAAAATAAATAAATTGAAAAACAGCATTTTGCATTTCCTCAGGATAACGGATATAAAACTGTTTGCTGATCTGAAAAAAAATGTAAGCAAGGGGGGCAAGTACAGCCCTTGTACATGACTATTAACCTTTCTCAAAATGAATTTAACAAACACAAAACTTTGATTTTTAGTCACATTTCTAAACAATTTCTAAAGATAAAGAAATTCAAATAGGAGAAACTTAAAGTCCATTTATGGATAAAATGTAACTTCATCCTTTAATCCAAACAACTCCTAGGGAGTCACTGCCATTAAGTAGAGAGAGACTTTGATATTAGCAGTTTGCTCATATCAAAATATATAATGAATCCCCTGGGAAACCAACTCAAACACAGTTATAAAATGCAGCCTCCCCAGCTCTGTAAACTACAGCACAGTTTCTCTATTTTATTATTTTTATTGTGGACTGGAGTTTGGCTGCTGCTCTGACTCCATTCCTTACATGCATTTAAAAAACATCCAGCCCATTCTCCATCTGTACTTCCTAATTAAGGCAGAGAGAGAGAGAGGGAACATGTGAGATGGCCAGATAAGAGTTTGTAAGAAATCCAAAAAACACTGCTCAGTCTCGCACGGGGGAATGAAAACTTTAGTCAGACGTGTTTTTTGTCACAATTATGTAAGTAAAACTGCTCCAGTCATGATAAATGAAACTGGTAGCAAAAAAAAAAAAATGAAGGGAAGTTTCTGCACACTTAAAATACACCAGGAGCTCGGAGAAACAGAACATCAGTCATCTGCTGCGGCGGCACGTCAACCTCCCTTTGGAAGTTTCACATTTTTATCTCCCACACATCAAAGACCCCAAGCACAAATTTGGAGGAACGGGACGGCAGCCAAGCTGAAGGCAGAATTTTTTCAAAGCTTAGGAGAGTTATCAGGATTTGCCACAGTTATGCATCACTTCCACTCCAGCATGAGAAGTGTTTGAGCTGGAGTTTTTAGTGTGAGACGTCCTGCATCATTCATAACAGCAGCTGATGGGTTAACAGCAGCAGATTTTAGCTGATGCTTCTCTTTCAATCACAAGAGCATTAAATTCTTAAACTAGCTTTAAATGTGTTGTTTAAACTAAAATCATTTTATGACGACGAGAGGGGATGGAGTTCTGATTTTAGTTAAACCTCAGGTTGTGAATGATGATGATGAAGGCCGTCTGCCTTCATCAGGGGTCTCCTCATTGAGTCATCCTCCATCTCACGCCAACTACCTCCATGTCTTTTAACTGTATTCATACATCACCTCTTTGCCCTTTTCCACTAATATAAACACTGTCCCTCCTCTGGACATGTCCAAACCATCTCTCCAACTCCTCTCCCAGCCTGTCCTGTACCTCTGATTAACTCCTTACTAATCTAATCACTCCAAGGAAAACCTCAACATCTTCAGCTCTGCCTCCAAACCAGACATAACTGGTCTGACTTTGACCTTTGCTGCCACCCTTTAGTCACAAATCACTTCGGAAACTTCTCTTCTCCTCATAAACAAACTGTTTTCCTAAACAAAACAGTGGGAGGATGGAAGAATCGATTAAGTCTCTTCAAAAGCAGTTCTTTAAAAATTTTCAAGACTAAAACCTAAATGGGAGGTTCACAAAGTAATATAGGGTAAGGTTGAGCAATATTGGCAAAAAAATGAATGATTAATTGTGGTATTTAGCAGATAATGATTTATCTCCTGGAGTCCCTGGATGCCTTTATATCCTAGTCACATGACCAATTTAAAATCACTATAGTGGGAAAGATTTGCTCTCCATAAAAATCTGTTCCAAATTGTGTCTGAAAGCCAAGTAAAACCAGAGTTATGATAAATAAATTACAGAACCTTTTAATAAATGGTTTGTCATATTTGAAGTGGAAAGGAGCACCAAGTGGGTTGACCAGGGAAGTCTCCTGCCTGCTGGCATATAATGGTATTAATAGTTAAATGCCAAAAAAAAAAAAAAAAAAAAAAAAAAAAATATTATTAAATTTTTTCTGAGGATTATTTGCACATGATACAATTTTGCACAACCCTAATACACACAGACATATGTATCGAAAACCAGAACAAACATTTGGTGTGAGGTAAAAAAACACCTTTTCCTCTCTGACATGCAGAGTTCTGTGATCTGCCTACAGGCTGATCTTTTAAAGCTGTGAAGGTTTTTCCACAAGGATGAGCTGTAGATGTAGAATCCAAACATCAGCACAAACAATAATCAATCCTCCCCGTCCTTGTTTACGTGTCAGACAATATTTACACACTGTAGGTATGGTGGTAAACACCATTTCCTATGTGTTTGAATGAGCAGATAGAAAGACTGTCTCCATGTAAAAAAGGCATTTCACATTAGAGCAAACCCAACATTGCTCATAAAGTTCAGAGTGACCAAACACTAAATGAGGATGTGCTTAAAGAGTGTGTCAGAGAAAGGCATTAAGTGCTTTGAGAACAATATTTACTTTTTCAGTGCCAAATTCAACATTTAATCAGATACTGTCTACAAAGAGACTGGAGTTAGATATTGTATCAGCTGCATTATTAAGGTTATTTTCTGTTATTAGTCTTTTCTGGAGGCAGAAACCAATTAATGCACCACTTTTTTTTAAAAACACAAGGGACTTTCATCAAAATGTATAAAATTTCTTATGAATCACAAACATAAGACCAAAATCTGAGCTTAAAACATTTTAATTTCTAAAACCATTTCTTCTAAAAGCCTATTTGAAAGAATTATTTAATTTCTATACTTTTGACGATCAAGTCTTGTTCAAACATCCTGTTTCCTGAAAAAGCTCTGACTCATTTATAAGGACACTAAATTACCTTTTTTTTAAACCACAAGAAAAAAAAAAACGAATTGGCTAAAAAAAAAAAAAGGCAATCTGAATGAGGAAGGGGAGGTTTCTGAAACAGGAAATGCTTTACGGCCCTCCGCCCATCTCTCCATCTCTCAATCCAGATGTCAACTCCTCAGAGGGAACATCTTTACGTCAACATAAAACCAAGTGGGCAGAACCCCCCCACAAAAAAATTAAAAAAGAAAAAAGATAAAAAGAATCATTCTATGGGAAATGAGCCGCTCTGAAATCGCCTCACTGCAGCTGAAGCCCGGAGTCATTTACTGTAAGCACCGATGTGACCGAGGCCACAATCGTCACCTCTCTGAGACACTGAATTTCAAACAGGCCGTAAAATTCTCCATTCATTTCCAGCGTTCAGCGTGATGAGTGCGAGAGGAGGGAGAGGGTGGCTAATCACAGATCTACACCTGACAGCACCAACTAGTCTGATTTTTTTAATCTTTTAATTAAAAACATGAAGTCTAGAGCCTATTTATAAATGTCCTACAACTGTTCTGAGTGAAATCACATTTCATCACCAGTTGTTCCCAAATTTCCCAGCCCCTAAAGCAAAAAACTCAGAAATGGCTTCAGACCCCCATGGTTAAAAACATCACAAACAAGAAAATTAAATTAGAACATAATACGAACAGGAAAATAGCCTCAACAATATATTGTTTTAATCACTTGTAGCAAATATGACACAAATAAACTATAATTTCCTAATTTAATTTGATGTCTGGAGCTCTTAGGATCCTCTTCATGTGGGTTTCAGGACCCACAGTGGAGCATCAACCCCAGCTTTGAGAACAATAACGCTGCACAAATCCAATAAGTTCACTGCAAAGCCATCCTGGCTTGAAACGCAACCGATATTTGTGCTTTGATTTGCGGTCATTTTATTTTACGGTTATGTAGAAGCTGCTCCTCTTCATGTGTGCATGCTTAGCTACAGGAAAACAAATCAAAGCTGCAGAGAAATGAGTGCATGGTTGCACCGATCTGAACTTAAATGACACCTTGAAGTGTCTGTGACATCATATTTTTGCAATAAACATGAATGCATTTTTGTAAAGATAATATTGATAACATATTGCAAAAATGATTTTACACTGCTGAGATGAACAGTTGCTGAAATATTTACATGTGAAGTAACAGGAAGTGATGACAAAGCGGAATGTCTTCATGTAAACAGAGCAACAGCAAACACAGACTGTAGAAGAACCTTATGTTGCTTTTTTAGTTTATCAGAGAATTGAAGAATCTCAGAGTACAAATATTGTTACAATAAAAAAAAGACCAGTGAGTTTTCTTTGTTAAAGAGTTCCCCTTTGACGTCATTTCCTGTTTCTCTTTGGCTGAGCAAATTTCTGTAGAAATATGCCAGTTATGTGACAAATTTGGTAAAATCATGTGTACTATGCCAAGTGTATTACACATAAAATGTGTTTTCTTTGACTTTTTGTGTTTGAGTGAGATGCATGCCACAGGCACTTTAATGTGTTCCATCAGGTGGAGTTTAAAGAAGTTATGAGCTTTCATGAGCAGAGGTTTTATTAGATTTGTCAGCTGCCTGAGGTTTGTTCTCTCCATCTTGTTTCTGAGAGTCCCCAGCAGGTTGTCAAAAGAATCTCTACTCAGGCTGAAGTAAACCTCTGAGGTCATTGTGAACTTTTCAGTCTTTAAGCCGCCACTCGACTCAAAGTTGGAAGCAATGGGTTTTCTCTTTTGATCTGTGGCTTATCACCCTACGTCTGCAGCCTCTGCCTCATTTAACGTAAAATAGTCTCTCACTCGACGACAGCTTAGATTACAGGAGGGAAAAAAACGTGAAAAACAATCCTACCTTGCATCATGTTTCTGTAGGCATTATCAGCTATGGCGTAAATATGAGGAGGGACTTCGTGTCTTTTCTTCCCTTTGTACATGTCGATGATCTTCTCTGAGTAGATGGGCAGCATCTTATAGGGATTCACCACCACACAGAACAGGCCAGAGTACGTCTGAAGATAAAAAAAAAGTAGTATACTTGAAGTTCATTTTAATAGGTATACTCGAGTATAGGTTTAAGTATATCAAGTATACTAGGCACCATGTACTGTAGTGTACTAGAAAGTATACCGATTTAATACGTTTTTGTACTAAATTGGGACATTTTAAATTTTACTTTAAGCTTACTGTTATGTCCTTTTAAGTTTATAAACTTACCAAAAAGTATACTTTATGTACATGTCATTAAGTATACTTAAGTAAATAAAAGTGTATTTCCTAAATTGGCCCAAAATAAGTTTATGCAAAAGTTGAAACGTTAGTATAAATTAAGTCTGCTTAAACTTTTAGTACAAGTCAAGTATAGCGTAAGACAAACTTGGTTAAGTATATCTCAGAAAAGTACATAAAAAGTAAACTGGAAGTATACGCTCATTATTGTTTGAAATTTGTATACTTAAAAAGGATACTTGCATATGCTACTTTTAGCTAAGGGAGATTAGATGCTTTAAGAAAAATGTATGTTTTTTTCTGTAAGGAGGAGAGAAGTAATTTTAAAATCTTGGTTTAGAGAAAATGAAACTGTCCTTTTCCACCCAACATCAACTTTAATTTCTACTCTGCACACTTTGTAATTAGATTTGAGCTCGTTTTGCTGCATACTTACATAAATAAGCCCTGAGAAGTACCTCTCGCGGAGATTGTGCAACACAGAGGCCTCGTTCAGGCAGGTGAGCTCAGCCATGTCCTCCACCTTGCTGAACTTTGGCGGGTTCATCTTCTGGATGTCGTCCTTGTTGACCGTGACCTTCTTAGCATTGTCGGCCAGCTCCACCAGCACCTCGTCGCCGCGCTCCTCCTTGATGCTGGCCGCCTCGAAGCCGTGCTTCTCCGACGGGACCCACACCAGCTTCTTGGCGGCCCAGTCGGCCTGGGCCATGGGACTGTTCAGCAGGTCTTTGTCAACGTAGAGGAACTTCTCGTCCTCACTTGGGGCTTTCTTGGACATTTTGGCTCAAGGTGGAGGGCCAGCTGTTGGAAAACCCAAAAGAATGAGATGCGTTATTGTCAGGTGGATTACAGCAAGACAATTAGGAATGACAGGACATGGTGTTACTGGACTGGTGCTAAATTCAGGGAACAAGCCTGAGCAGAACATTAAAGGAACCACGAGCAACTGGTGTTTCTGAGAGGAGAAATGTTTGTAAAGTTGCCATCCAGTTAAAAGAGTGAATCTGCTTCTGTTCATTGGGGAGTCAAAGTGCAGCCATTCTCACAGACCTCCACCCTCTCCCAACCCCACACTTCCACAGACGTCACAGGGGAAGCGAACAAACAATTACCCCCAACCTGTACTTTAGATATGAAGATTAAGGCTGGGAAATTCACTTTAAATCAACTTCACAACATTGTGTCGACAGGTTTATTTGAAGAAAATAAAAAAAAAAAGAAGAGTGGTTTGTTCTTTTACTCAGTCGCTGCCTAATTGATGAGATCCACATTTTCATGTTCTTCACCCTCCCTCCTGCTAGGAGGCTTGAGTCTCGTGCTGCGATGACCATATAAGGGCTCCTTCTCTGGAGCAGGGCTCTTTTCTGTGGACCTAAACAGCCAGGCTAGTGAACTCCCAAACAAAGCCCATATAGGGAATAGTATGTCTCCTGCTGGCTTTGTCGTTTACTGCAAAATGATAACAGCAAGGCGGAGAGGCTGAAGGGGGCTCGAGGTTTTAACAGTCATGCTTCTCATGGGCCCCTGGTGGAATTCATTTTTAAATGCACAAGTCAGTGGTTACATTAAGAACAAGACCCTCTGTCCTGATGGAGAGCCCCGTCCTCCAGGAGTACTCCTCTGTAGGGCAGGAGGAGTCAGCGTTCAAAGATCTACACAATCACCAGATCTCAAACTAAACAACTACAGTGAGGAAATATAACAGCTTTTTAGCTTCTTTTTTTTTATTTGCCACTATTCTTTACTTTTCCTTCAGTCAACTTACATATACAGCAAGTTTGGTTAAATTTGTTTAGTAAAATGTTAAATTTACATAGTTATTGATAAAAATAAACTTGTCTTTCAACAATGTAAACTTCCTGGATTACAGCAAATAAATCTTTCCCTCTGCAGAAATCTATGTGTACACTGAGACAGGCACTGAGTGGGAACTAAGAAAAGAAACAGCCAGTAAGTGTCCTGGGAAGGATTAAATGCACCCATAGACCTAAAAATACAGCTGAAATGCTAAGTTAGACTCATTTGCATTTGTTAAAATTACTAAATTTGTGTTAAAGTCCAGTGAGAAGTTCAGTAAAAACTGCACTCTGCTATCCACTGTTGTTGCTTCTCATTTATTTGCGTGAGTGCAGAAAAACTATTGCCTGCAGTCGTCTAATGCAGGGATTCCCAACCAGGGGTACATGAGCATATTATGTGGAAAAAATTCCCCAGGTGTGTAAATAAAAATATGACTGAGATATGTAGGGCCCTATGATTTCCGCAATGCAGAAAATGCAAATAGAATTACGAAATTGACACAAAATGGAATTCAATATAAAACGTGGAATCTCGTAGAATTTGCTCATTTGGGGTATTTGATGTATTTTGGACGCTGCTGCTTCCTGCACCTGCCATTACCTGCTTATTCACTTTCAAGGAAACATATTTATCTTTATGTTTAATTTGAGTTGCCTAAGAATTAAACTTTCTAGGGGGTTAAATAAATAATTCTTATTTCATAATCAGTTGTTGTACATAATAGTTTTGGAGAATCGTCAGAGGGGGTACTAGTGGTGTGACAAAATGGCTCAGGGGTTAAACAAGTCTAAAAAGGTTGGGAACCAGTAATCTAATGCACATCATTTTAAAACTGATGAACATTTCCAAAAAACTCCACTCTGATCAGGATTCAAAGAGCTTTGGTGTCAGAGAAACAACTGCTATCTGAAATTTTTACAATCTCACTACAGACAGGTCCCTCCATATGTAAGGAAATGCAACAAACTGATTCATCCTCATTCCATTTAAACTCTGTCACTAACTCAGCTCGGTGCTTTTACAGGCCTCGTCTCTCACAGGCTGTTTTGTCAACTGAGTTTGTGCTCAGCTGGTGTATCTTGAAGCGAGCAGTCTAAAGTGGGTCTGACAGGTCAACAGTCCAAGACCGACTGAAACAGAAAGGTAAACCGTCAACACAAGACTATTAGTCATATTTGCTTTTTAGAAAACAGAATTACCAACAATCCCAATAGAATTCATTTTATAGTAAGACAAGACTATTAAAATATATTTGAGGCTAAATCTGCCTTTTATTTTACTTGGATGTCAATTTACCCAGCTTAAGTTTTCATCTTACATTTGTTTTAAGATTTAAATTTAACTCCAAAGTGAAAAAAGGAAACGGTGGAAACTTTCACAGAACAATCATTTATCTGTCAAAAATAACAAACTTGCCCCAGAGACTTTACAAACTTTCTATTTGAGGCTGAGAGAATTTGACCTGCAGGGCAAGAAAATGATGTCCCTCATTTCCTATCTCAAAATTGTTTCACAAGCCGCCCTCTAGTTTCCATCCTACATGAACCCCCCCAGCACTCAACTCTTATCATTCTTTATTTTTTTGGTTGAATCTCTTGTTCACATGTAGAAAAAAGTAGATCAGATAAAATGTTATTGAATGCCAGGTAGTCCATCTCTGTTCTTGTTTTGTGATGTTTTCAGAACATTGATGAAGATCAAGACTTTGTCCTCTTGTTTTCATTTTTTAACAAGCTCATATAATGTTAGTGTTCATTTGGACATTATCCCCTCCCTCCATTAAAACCAGAACACTTACACAAAAAACTGCCATCATTAACTTTTCTTGACAGTCTGTATCTTAATACCACAGAGTCCAACATGTTTGACATAAATGCAACATAACACAACCATATTTGGACAACAGGAAACACCACCAGAGTCCTGTTTATAGATAGCAAAACCTATCATCCCCAATTCTGCTGTGGTTTGTGAGCAGGACCAGTTCTAATGTTTATCCAGATGGGGGAAAAAAAAAAAAAAAAAAAAAAAACATTACAAAAACACCCATTTTAGGAACTTTCACAAATAAAATAGAAGTTTCACAAACCACTAACAGAGCTTTATCATTTTTTTTTTAGATTAAAATGATCCAGTCCAGGATTAAAATGAACTTTACCTGTTTAAATAGCATCAGGTTAAAAACACATTTTTTTGGTAATTCAGACAAAATAAAAAAGGTTTTACAAATCGGAAACTGTGTTTTAGATATTCTTCTTTTAGTACAGAACAATTTCAAAAGTCTTACTATTTATTTTTAGACCTATAACTAAAAAAAATTTTTAGTAAAGCTCAAAAAGTCAACCTTCTGTCAGAAAACACAAATGTGAAATTTATAAAAAAAAAAAAAAAAGGTAGGTAGGTAAGAGTAGAGGAAAAGTTAAATAAAATTCACAGGTGCACTTCACCCACATTGATATCCCTCCGCCAAAGAGATATATAAAAATACTCACATAAGGCGCAGAAACTTGTGACGAAGTTCGGATTAATTTAAATTGGTTTAAAGCTGGAGTTCGGGGAGGGCGGCACGGAAGTACTCCCAAAGCAAAACAGTCCAAATGACCCCCGTGGATTTTGAAGCCGGACCATTTAAACTGCACACAGCTGCGCGAGCCGTGGGGCGGTGCCGAACAGCATCCAGTGTCCCGGGATGGAGGCAGTGCGCATGCGCAGTGCGGTCATCCAACAGTAATTAAACACACCTGAGTAAGAAAGTTCAGGTCTTAAAAGGATTTATTTTATGATTTGTTTATAGATATTATAACCTGTGCTGATTTAGACACTGAATTAAAACATATCTAAAGATTTAAGAATATTTAAGTGCAGATTTTCTGCTTTATTTGAGGAAATGTATTTATAATCTGAAGTAAGGGTTTAGAAATAAAGCTATTTGTATACAGTCTTCTTCAAACAGGCTCTTAGATGAAACTTTTTTTACTGGATTTATCTTGCAACTATAATATGAGTGTTCTGGAGGACAAAATAGACTAGATGACTGCAGGATTACATGGAGACAGACATAATTATAAAGAAAACACATAAACCTTGAGTTTTTAGTACATGAGGCATACAATATTTTCTGTGTTTGCAGCAGGATTGCAAAAAAAATCTGCATTCACTGCATTAAAACATTTACACATTTTGTAAAATAAAATCATATATCCGTGTTCTTGAGTTCAGCAGCCTTTAGGGTTTATAGGTTTTTCATCATGGTCCCTCTCCTCATAAGGCAAACCAGCCGCCTACGACAGAGGACTCCCTGTTTGCTGTAAATCAGCTGAGAGTTTCTCCCCTTCACACAACTCACAAATCAAATTAAAGGCCTAACATTCCTTGAAGGAATGCATATCACCCACCGTCTTACATTTAAAATAATGATACAAACTGCATTTGTTGGGTCAAACCTCAATAATAACACTTGCATGATTTTTTAGAGTTTGGAGTATGTTTTTTGAATGACTCTCAGCTAACACACCAAATTTTAGCGCATTATCTAAAAATTTCCCGAAGTTGTAGACATTTTTGTGCAAAAATCACTTTGCCATGGCAGCCATCTTGACTTGGATTAAAAGTTAATCAGCTGTAGGTGTCTACTTTATGGTATTTTCATTGAAATCCAGCAGATATTTTGCTAACAGGCTCGACTCCAACAGCTATGAAGCAAAGATGTTGCCCTCAAAGTACAGTGGGGAGAACAAGTATTTGATACACTGTTGATTTTTCAGGTTTTCCCACTTGCAAAGCATGTAGAAGAC
>JAUBOC010000127.1:20536478-20553689 GCA_032275365.1 Anablepsoides cearensis | reverse complement strand
GGAGGGTTTCACGTGACGTCACGCTGCAGTGTCACTTACTCTCTCTCACCCCCCCCCCCCCATGCACACACACTGAGTCACCATAGTGACAAGAAATACATGAAAATGAGCATCAGAGATATCAAATTTAAAAAACAACAACAAATTAGGCTGGTTTCCCATCTGTCAACCTTTTCATTGCTGATGGCAAAATGTAATATATGTTTATTTACTTCAAAATTAGGACTCAACAAGTTAAAATTGTAAACTTTGTTGAAATCCAGAAATAATATAGCAATTCAAATATGTTGTTGTAAATCATATGCATAAAAAAAAAAATTCTCCAGTCATAAAAACACAGTTATTTATAAATGTGAAGTCCGACATAACCACAGATTCAAATAAACTTTATTATCCAGCACGATGCATCAAACAAGACAGTACATTAACAATAAAAGGTCAGTGAAAATAATCAAGCTTGTTATAAAAAGTATAAATAAAAGATTATCCTCAAAAATTTAAGGACACTTAATACATTTTGTCATACAGCATGACATAAATAAACACTTGGGTTTTTTTCTTACATTATATTGTCTAAACCAGTAAGACAAAAACAGTAAACGCTTCTCTTCTCTGAAAGGGTCACAGGGTTCTTTCTTTGAATCAAGTCTAAAACTTTGCGTGGACTATTTACAGTCTGTCAAGTCAGCACCATAAGAAAAATACAGATTTTTTTCTCTTTTCTGCGTATGGTATGGCCTGAGTTTGTGTGGTGAAGGCACACAGACAACCCGTAGAGATTTATCACCATTGTTTTTAAGAGGCATTCTCTTCATTCATGGTGGTTTTCACTACCGGTGTCAGGTTAAATTTGACCAACAAGGTCTCTATTGACTTTTTATGTGTTTACTTTGACAAAAATAAACAACAGCCACAACATAGTTGGACGTTTGCTAATGTCTTGGCTTACTTCTATGTTTTCCTCCATCTCCCTGATGTATAAAAATGGACCTAAAGCTTAAATTTTGAAGGCTATTTAAACCTCATTTCCCTGCATTTGCCAGCATGAACCTTGTGAAGGTTAGTGTGTCACAATATTTTCTGTCCCAGTTTCTGAGACGAGAACCAAAACCATAGACTTTTATCCGTTGACAAGTACAAAAGTGCCTCTTTTTTGGTATACAAGGCTAATAAAGTGAGTAAACATAAACGTCTAAGCCTGAGACATCATCAATAAAAGAGATGTGCTTTAATAACACAAAAAATACAAAACCACTAAAAGAATCATCCTTAAAGAGAACAAAACTCTAACATCTGTTGTACTCTTTCAATCCAGTCTTTGGCTTTTAGAGACAAAACTAACTTCATTGCTCTGTTTGTAGCTTTAAGACTCAACAATAAGCTTTTGTTTTGAATGTTCATTATGTCTTTTCCTGAATTAGAACAAGGTGTCTTTGTGTTTCAAAAAAAAATACTGAAGAGATGTGTCAGCAGCTGCTCTTGAAATTCATCAACAATGCCCTCGCCGAGAGAGTTCTGAGATGCCACAAAGCTTGAAACGGCCCCGTCGAAGAACCACACTTGCTAAAAAAAAAAAAGGTGCCACATGTGTTCTCTGAGAAAATGCTAGACCAACCCGGCTTCCAGGCACATTCGGTAAAACTGTCCCCGTTGTGAGATGAGGTTGGCTGGAGAGTCCATCTCACAGATGTGACCTCTGTCCATGACGATGACCCTGCAGAACAACAAGCAGAGACATGGATTTAAACACTGGACTGATTTAGACACTACATCTTTGTTTACATCAAAAAATGAATTGTTAATATATCTGAAAAATCTAATTAATCAATTTCTTCCAAACTACACCACTTAATAAAGTTCAGGTCAACTTTTATGAATGATGTCATAGTTTCCAATAACTACCTTTAAGATTTAATTTATTCACATTTTGAAATTATACATAAGATGATGTTGCTTCAGACTACTGTCTAGTTGGAATTATATTTATCTTGAGGATATTCTTTGTGGTAAAAGCGACCAATTACCTAATTCAGGGGTGTCCAAAGTGCGGTCCGGGGACCATTTGTGGCCACTGAACTGATTTTTTGTGGCCCCTGACTTCAGTTCAAGAAATATACAAATTTATTTTCAATTTTGTTTGGAAATTTGTCCCCCCGGCACAGGTGTTTGATGTAGATGGAGACTTTCTATGCTTAATTAGGGCAAAATGATCACAGAAAAAGTAAAATCGTCCAATAAAAAATATTGGCAACAACACTAATTATTTGTCTTTAAATAATCAGGCTGCACTCCAATTTGCTTTTAATTATTTATTAAATTTGGCTGAGCACAGCAAGTACTACAGCAAGTATTTTTAATGAAAGAGTGACCTAAATCCTGACTTTATTGATCAGACTTGACTAAATTGGGTTCTTTTTTTCCCAATTCATCCCAGGTAATTGCAAAATTTCTTTCAATAAGGGAAACCTGCAAACCACTATTAAAGTTCTGGATCTAGATTAATTAACACATCCATTTCCAGCAATAAATCTGACTACTTTATTTGTTTATTTAAAGCATTTAATGCTTAGTTTCAGGTAAAGGAAAAGATTTTTTGGCCCTCAAGTCCTTCTGACTTTCTGATTGTGGCCCATGTGACAAAATGTTTGGACACCCCTGATCTAATTGTTTCATTGTGACGTGTTGATGAGTGCTTAATAATCCCAGAGCTCCTGAGGTTGTGTACCTGGTGTAGTCCATGATGGTGTTGAGGCGGTGAGCGATGGTCAGGACGGTGCAGTCCTCAAACTGCGTGCGGATCGTTGACTGAATCAGCGTGTCCGTCTCCAGGTCCACGGCCGCCGTCGCTTCGTCCAAAACCAGGATCTTGGTTTTCCTCAGCAAGGCCCTGGCCAGGCAGACCAGTTGGCGCTGACCCAAACTACACAGACAAGGTGGAGGAAGAGAGGGAGACAATCACACACCAGATCTCTTCACGGTGGTTTTTTATGTGACTGACCGTTCAAAACAAAGGCAGACGCGTCCATCTGCGCTGCAACGTGTCATACCGCTGCAGGGGCGTGTACCTGAGGTTTTCTCCTCCCTCTGAGCATTCGTGGTTGAGTTTGTCGGGCAGATTGGACACGAAGGTTTTGAGGTGGGCGAGCTCCAGAGAACTCCAAATATCTTCATCTGTGTAGGTGTCGAAGGGGTCAAGGTTCATCCTCAGGGAGCCTGAGAACAGAACAGGGTCCTGTTGGAGAGGATGAAAAAATATATCAAATCAGATCTGTAGAAAAAATATGACTGTGAATGTCTCATTTTACTTTGAATATACTAAACCGCATGTGTCAAACTCAATGTGGCCTGCAGCACAGCATTTTATATGGCCTGAGATAGCTTCAAATATGTTTAAATGTCTTAAAATAAGCTACTTTAAAGATCATCATATTATTGTATGCAGTAATGTTTTAAAACCAGAGGTTTTAGTAACTAAGTACAATTAATTTTTATTTTTTTAATCATTACTTTTACTTTTATTTTGTTACATTTAAAACATAAATTGATATTTTTACTTCTTTACTTTAAATTTTAACACCCAGTTACTCGTTACAAAATTAAATCCGTCTGAACTCATCATGAAAATAAAGTGTTGAATTTACTCAACCAAGTCATGTCAGCTGGTTTCAGTAAACCAAGTAGAGTAAATATGAAGCAATATACATATTTTCTTAACTTGGTTTAGTGGAACCAGTTTGGTTAACCCCTTAACAGTTGCCCCTGAAATTCCTTAAAAGCCTTTTGACGTTTTTTAAGGGTGCCAAACTAAAAGTACCGGAGAAAGTTGTCTGACACCCTAGTCTTCCAAATAAAAGCCCCCGGTAGCGTCTGGAAACGTTTAAAGGCAGAAACTGCACCAGGGGTTTAAGTAAATTCAACAGTTTATTTCATAGAGAATGTGTAAAAATACTTTTACTTTTACTTTCACAATTTTTGTGAACAATTTTATTACTTTTAACTAAGTACTTTTCTCATCAGTGAAAATTATGTTTACCAAAGCCATTTTCTGTTAGGGTATTTTTACTTGTACTCAGTTATTTTTCAACAACTTTTTAGACCTTTAAAGCTAGCATCGACTTTAAACTACAGTTTCCATTACGCATGTTGATTATCTTACTTGAAAAATGACGACATCTCACCACTAGGTGGCGCTGCACAGGGTTCAAAAGTAGCCGCTGGCTACTTTTGCCGCAGCCCAGTTGTACTGGGAAGTGGGACTTTCCCACTTACAATTGGTATATCTAAACTTCCCCTTTCTGTATTATTTATTTCACATTTAGTCAGTCATACATGTACTTTTCAGCGTTTATAAGAAGACATGAAAAACACTGTTTTTATGCAGGAAATACCACGTAGAGCTCAGTTGTAGTTTTTTAGCGGTGCTCAGATGTCAAAGCAAAATGAGCAACGTAAAGTTTTATTCTACTTAAACACAAAATGTTGAAGTTAATTACAACTGGCCTTTTCAGGGTTAGGGTTATATAATACTCATGTGGCCCTCAGTGAAAATGAGTTTGACACCTCTGTACGAGACCATAAATACAAAACAAAAACCAGAGCGCAGGTTCTGGTACTGCTACTGCACCTGAGGGATGATGGTGATGCGTGACCTCAGGTCATGAAGCCCAATATCAGCAATATTCACCCCGTCTACAAAGATCTTCCCCTTTGCTGCTTCCAGAATCCTGAAGATTCCCAGTGCCAGTGAGGACTTTCCAGCTCCCGTTCTTCCCACTATTCCAACCTGAATGAAAGATTTTTTAATTTTATCAGACATTTCTGCACTTTCAGTGTTTTGGAGTTGTAACAACTCTAATAACTAAGGCCACACAAGATTAATCACCTTCTCTCTTTCGTGGATCTGCAACGTGACGTCTTTCAGGGCGAGCTCAAGGCCTTTACGGTACTGCAGCCCGTAGTCCTGGAACTGGATGGTGCCGCTCTGGGGCCAAGCCAGGGGCAAAGAGCTGCCCTCTGTGCTCCAGCTGGCCTGTGTGAGGCATTAACAAACGGTGAGTAAAGAGAAAGAGAAAAGAGCCTCTGTTTGGTGGTGTGTATGTGTGAAGGGGAGGGGCCCACCTCTTTGGGAGTGTCAGCGTACTCGTTAACCCTCTCCACTGAAACTATGTTATTTTCCACGTCGGTCCAGGATCGCACAATCCAGCTCAAGATTCCAGTCACCTGCAGGAGCAGCGATGTTTTAATCTAGCTGTTCTTGATGTTATTAAGATTTAAGCTCCTGTGATATTAGGCTTAGAGTATGTGTGTGTGGAACATCTTACCTGGAGGGAGTGGGACACAGCCAGACCAACAATGCCTGGACTCAGGGTGCTTCTGCCCATCACAGAAAGAATGGCAGCAGCCAGGACCACGACGTTACCGACAAACTCCAGATTGACTGCCAGCCACCTGCGGATGATTTGAACAGCGAGTCAGGAAACTCAACATAAAGACATAATTGCTCCATGAAGTCATCCCTTCATTTCTCACACATGCGCTCACCGGGTGGCAACAAATCGGGGAAAGTAGGAGGTCTGATTGAAGTCGACCCGCTCGTTCGCCTGCAGGATGAAGCGCGACTGCTCTCCGAAGGCCCGGATCACGCTGGCGCCCTGGACCGTCTCATTGAAGTGGGTGTAAATGGGCGAGCGGCTCACAGCTTCCAGCCTGCGCAGCTGACAGGATGTGGCGACGTAGAAGCTCTGCGGCCCACAGTGGAAAAGTAAAACACCAGCTTTAAATCAGCAAAACAAAAAAAAAATAAAGGGAGAGCTGAAGGCTTTCCCATAATTTAAACTGACTGTTTTAAATCTGTGTCAGCAGGATGGGAACTAAATACGAGGCAGCATCAGAGGAGTTGATTTTGGACCCTAGAGTATTCCAATAACACTCAGTAATGAAATGCAGATTCTGCTAAGCCATGTTTCTGTGGTGGGGCCGTACCTGGACAAAAGCGTAGAGAAAGGCGAGAGGCAGGATGATCACAGCTGCGAAGGGTGTCGCTATCAGCACAATGATGCAGACCTCCATGAGCTTAAAGACGTAGCTCAGCATCATCTTCAAACCATCGGGGACCATGCAGTCGATGGCATCAATCTCCTTAGCAAAGCGGTTCAGGAGGTTGCCGCTGGGCGTGGATTCAAAGAAAGACATGGGCGATCGGAGGACGTTGACCAGCAGGTCCATGTGCAGCTGGCGAGAGGCAATGATGCCGCAGATGGAGATCGCGACGGTTGTTCCGAAAATAGCAATGCCTGAAGAGATCGGAGATATCAACCCGGTGTTAACGATGATCCGAACCATTCTCTGATTTTTAAAAGGTATAAAAACAACCAACCTTGTACGAATCCCAGCGCTCCAAAAACAGCCAGCTTCAGATCTGTATCAATCTGCGTGCCGTTGACCACAGGATCGTCAGCCCACATGCTGAGCCAGTAGTTGTAGGCCAGAGAGGCGCCCTGCTGGAAGGCGTACAGGAAGACGATGAGGATAATGATGGCCAAGCCGATGGTCTTGAAGTACTTCTTGTACATATCCAGCCTGACCTGTGGAGGTACAACACAAAACCTACAAGTCAGATCCAAGGTGTGTATTTATAGACGGCCATTACCAGAGAGCCAAAAGCTCTTTAGACTTACTCGTCCAGTGCGAGCCTTGTCAACCTCTGTCAGCTTCCCCAGGTCCTCTGGTACCTGCTCCTGGTCAGCTTCAGACACGGGCTCCATGTTTTGCAGGTTGGTATTAGTGGTATCACCCCTGGATAGTCAAGACGAGTCAGAGGTCAGATTCATGAAAGTTATTTTAGGATCCCTGTGCACGCTTGCTGTTTACGTACCCAATGAGCTGCTCCTGTGACAGATCCCTGGAGAATGGCATGAAATCAACCACGCTGAGTCGAGCGTTGGACCTCCTGGAACCAGCTGCACAGAAAGGGCGTGGTAAGTGTCCAGTTATAAGAGTACTGCACATTAATGAATTATCTCTGCACCTCTCTGAATGGCGCTCTCTTTTCTCTCGGTGCTCGCAAAAGTGTGAATGAAGTCAGCAAAGGCGCCGTGGCGGCTGAGCAGCTCCTGGTAAGAGCCGCTCTCTGTGATTTCTCCGTCTACCAGAACCAGGATGAGGTCAGCCTGAGGCAGGAAGCTCATCCCGTGGGTGACCAGGATGCGGGTCTGTTAGGAAAGGCAAACGCCGGTCAGAAAAAGCATGAGGTTAAAAACAAAAGAGCTAATAGAACTTTGTTAGTTTTTGTAGGGAATTACCTTGTCTCTAAGTACTCCTTTGGGACCAATGACTTTGTCAAAGATGTGTTGACCCACGTGTGCATCAACGGCAGACAGCGGATCATCCAGGAGGTAAACATCAGCCTTTCTGTAGACGGCCCTGGCCAGACTCACCCTCTGCTTCTGCCCTCCTGAGAGATTCAGTCCCTGATTGAGGAAAAACAAACTGTGATTCTAAAACAGTACGTGCACAAATCATACGAGAGAAAGAGTATTGTTTTGCTAACAATTCATACCTTCTCTCCTATTTCTGTTGCATCTCCTGCAGGTAAGATTTCCAGGTCGGGCAGCAGAGCGCAGGCCTCCAACACGCGCTGGTACCACGTTTTCATCTTCTCTCGACCAAACAGGACGTTGTCCTGGACGGTGGCGTTCTGGATCCAGGCCTGCTGGGGCACGTATGCCACCGAACCCTGCGAATACACAAAGAGAATCTGTCAATATTTGTTAAAACCACAAACTATGAATACGCCGAGCGCACGGAACATTAGCTTTGCACCTTCACAGTGACCTGACCGCTTCTTTTCTCCGTTTCGCCGAGCATGGCGGACAACAAAGAGGACTTTCCACTGCCCACATGCCCGACCACAGCTACAAGGGATCCTCGTGGCACTCGCACGTTGATCCTGTCAAAGCGAAACGTGATTTTCTGTAAGCCTCCCTGGATTTTATTGCATACTCTTTACTCCAGTTTTATAATTCCTACCTTTTAAGACACGGAGGACCTTCTGCAGACCAGCTGAAAGTACCATTTTCTATCATCACATCTTCACTCTCTAAAAAAAGGAAGAAAAAAATTACCAAAACCTGCAATGACAACTAAAATAAGGATGCAG
Source organism: Anablepsoides cearensis (assembly GCA_032275365.1). Lineage (NCBI taxonomy): Eukaryota > Metazoa > Chordata > Actinopteri > Cyprinodontiformes > Rivulidae > Anablepsoides > Anablepsoides cearensis. Next base: position 20,545,531 of record JAUBOC010000127.1, on the reverse strand, counting down.
TTTTCCAAACTAAGAAACAAAGTTTATCCTTGAAGTTACTCATCAGAAAGCCGTCTGGGCGTAATTACAAGCAAATTTGTCTAATCATGTAAATTACAGAGCTGTTGCTTTTTCACAAGATGTCCCAGGAAGTGTTGACAGATCTTGGACAGAGAAGTACAGTGTTCGTTGTTACTTTTTTATTTCTCTATGATTCATATGTCTGGATTCATGCTATGATTTAAGTTTAACCGCTAAATGGGAACATCCTATAATTACCCCGTCTACCAGTCAGCCTAGGACCCAGGAAGTGACAGTGCATATGATCCATACAAGGCTGTGGTACTCCACAGTTATAAACAACAACATCTCGGGTGCTGCTTTTTATCGATCGCGGCAGCCCGAGATTTCAGGGAGTACGAGGACAAAGTTGTGGGAATTTGCTAAATTTGGCTGCGTAGGGGGTTGTTGAAAGTTAAAAGTACAAACAAAGGTTTTTACCTGGGCTCAGCAGGGCCTTGGAGACGTTTTCCACCTTCAGTTCCTCTGAGCAGAGATATTTTCCAAGACGTCTCAGTGAAACCAGAGCCTGGAAAAGACGGTGATGACATCATCAGTAAAAACGTTTCTCCAGGCATGGCGGACATCAAAAAGCAAATTCACCGACCTGCATCGTTGTGCTAATAGCAAACGGCAGCTGGCTGAGCGGAGTCTTCAAGATGTTAATTATCGCCATTGAGACAAACACTTTTTGTGCATCCAAGACGTTCCTGTCATCCAGGGTCACGTAGACTCCAAACATGGCAAAGGCAATCTTGGGGGAAAGAAAAAGAAAAGACACAAAATGTCACAATTACAGGCAGAACTTGTGTGAATGTTGATCTTTAGACAAACAAAACCTTAAGAATGAAAGGTTTCTGTAATTTCATCTGTCTGTATCACACAAAGAGAGTAAAACCGCCAAAAATGCTTTTGTAGTTTCAGTAATCTCCAACTTGACGCCCTGCCTGCTGCAGCCGTTTCCCAGAGGTCCTGCTTCCTGTCTGCAGCTGAAGCGCAAACTTACGTTGGAGTCGCGCCTTGAGTCTCCGTGTGGTTTTTTGAGAAAACTATCCTGAGAATTCTGGATATCTATTTAAATTAGATTTGAACAAATGACAGCCGTGTCCCCTGAAGGATAAACCAAAATGACGCTGGCAAAGCCTCGCAATAATGAAGTGATTTTCCTCGTCCCTGAATCTGACAGTTTGTCTTGATGCTCTGTCAAAACTTTGGTTTCTCACATCTTCAAAGCTACGTCTCAAAATACGGACATTGTTCTGTTGCAAACGTCTGCCCTTAACAGGGTAAAACTCATACCCACATCATGATTTAGCAATTCTTTAAATATTGTGTTCTTACCATGAAAGATGAGGAGTTAAAGGATGCGATGGAGATGGAATAAAGGATCTGAGATTTCTTCAGGGCCCTCAGCTCCTTCTCTCTGTAGCCCAAAACCTGCTCCAGGAAAGCCTTCTCCCAGGCATAAAATTTCAAGATCTTTATTCCGTTCAGGATCTCGTTCATCAATCGGATGCGCCCGTCCATGAACTTCATTTGAATCTCCTGTTGAGCAGACGGGGAAAGTTTTATTTTCTTCTTTTATTATCCTCCGCTCAAACTGCGTCAAATAGAAATGACCACACCAAAGGGGAAAATATGTTTGCGAACAGGGTTTGTCTGCATTTACTGTTATACTGCCGTAATTTTCCAGAACATCACAAAACCCGTCTAATTCAGTAAGAATTTGTTTCATGTGACACTTTCATGTGATTTTTCTTACAAGCAAACAGCGAGCCAAGAATGCGGTCGCTGCAATCAAGACGAAAAAAATGGATTAAAACTGGCATCTAAATTTACATCGTTTCTTTTTTTTTTCCAGAGAAATGAAAAATAATGTCGTGCCACTGCCCACCCTTTCCTGTCATTGTGTTTTCAAACACATTATAAGGGCCAGACTTCAAAAGGACAAGAGAGAATGCAGCATCCAGGCCAAACACCCACACAGCCTCTATCTAAACCAGCTGTGGCATCCCTTGACCCGACGGGCCAGATGTCTGTGCCGCTAGTGTCGTACGCGTGAGGGAGCTCCTGATTTTACCTGCAGCTTGCTCCTTTTCTTTGCGATGAACCCGTTGAGGGGGAAAATGAGAATGACCGTGGCGATTCCTGCCAACGCTGAAGGGCCCAGATGCTGAAGGGAAACGGAGAGAGAGAGCGAGAGAAGAAAAATGGGATTGTTTGTCTGTGCATGAAAGGAAGCCACTTTGAAAAACATCACATTTCAACACACCTGCCAGAGGAAGAAGAGACAAAGCGCAATCTCGATTGGAGCCAGCCAGACAGCGTTGAAATACACCACAAAATCCATGAGCTTCTGAGTGTCTGCCGAAACCAGATTTACAATTTCGCCCACGGTGCAAGTTCTCCTGGCAGAGCTGTTTATCACCAAAGACTGCATTGACAAAAAAAAAAAAGAAAAGAAAAGAAAAGAGAGACGTTTCAGCGTTCGGTTTATCATGTACAATATAATTTTAGTTCTTGTAAAGCGTACACACATCAGTCATTTAAGGTAAGGGCTGTTAATTATACGATCTGAGACGTCTGGAGCTCTTTGGCTTTTGTCTTTTAGATCATTTACGTCGAGTGCATGTGGCGTGTTTACTCACCTTCCTGTAAACTAAGCCCATGACGGCGGTCTTCACCCTCATGCCCACCGTGAAGCAGGTGTACATGTACTGATGGTTGAAGAGGGACTGCAGGCAGGAGAGGAGGAACATTAATGTGGCGTAGAAGATGCCCTTCCACAGCGGAGCATCTGCATTTTTCATGAAGCCCAGGAGAAGACTGTAACAGAGAACACAAGGCTTTATTTACGAGTAATGGATTTTCTTCTTGGCATGTTATTATTACACCGTGATGTGACTCTGTTTTGCCTGAAAAGTGGCCCAGAGCTACGCAGACTCAAAGGTTTTGCCTCCAACATCCTTTATTTTCAGTCTGATATTATTTGCGTCTCATCGTGAGTCTTTAACCTTAAGTCCAGCTGTGGCTTCTGGCTGACTGGGCCGCTCAGAGTAGTTTGGGTTGCACAACAGAGAGTTCAGCCTGTGGCCGGGGCTGCACTCACACTTGGCCTGTGGCTCCCTTATTGTGGTCCGACAGCATTTAGAGCCTCCTCTCCCCTTTTCTCTGCCTGTCCTTCCTACTGGAGCGCACAGGCCTGTGGCCTCGTCTAGTCTCATCACTCACAGCTCGTAATTAACACTCCTACTGATTCAGAGCCCTGCATGAACAACAACATTCCAATCTGATTGGTGGGATGGAGAGGCAGCGAACGGCGGATCAGTCTTAACCTGTTTTCACCGTTGCCAGATTCAGGGTTTATTTTGTTTGATGGTGTGAAGAAAACTCAACCTATGGACTTATTCATCATGCAGATGTTCATAAACCTGACTTTTTCCATACCCATAAAAGCAGTGAGGTATAAAACTGTTTATGTATTACCTCTCAGTGACCACTCATAATTTACATAGTGAAAAGAGTCAGATCAAGTTTTAAATCATTCCTTGCTGAATTTTACCTCAACACCTGAGGGATGGCGAACATGAACGCGTCGTGGAATATGATACACAAGGTGCCGGTCAGGAAATATGGACCAAACTTGCGCGCCAGCGTCCGGAGCAGGAAAAAGCCAGAGCTCTGCTCCTTCTGTAGCTTCCTGAGGAGCTGAGCCTGGTCTGGCAGCCTGCTCCCCAGCGCCGCGCCCGACGCTAAGGCTTTCTCCTGTCTGCAGGGAGGGAGGGAAAAACTGTTACGTGCAAGGAATCTGTGTCAGAAATCCCTCCAAATTAGCCAATAGCTTTTACATTTATGTGCAAAACGGACAGCAATAAAAGTGTTCTTGTTTTTGCCATCACCAGTGGACAAAAGAATTTACAAACCCATGTGGAAAGTTTCATTTGCTACCGTAATGATTAGCCTCTAAAAAACGGCTTTTCAAAGCAGTGAGTCGTGTTAACGAGCTTTGCAAAAGTTTTGTGGCTCTTGGATTGACATCACATAGGTCTTCAAGTGAGGTTTTGTTGCTTATTGTTTAGTCTTAATTACTTATACTGAATTACTGAGATTCAATCACTCACAGTCATGGCTAAATCCGGCTCGGCTTCGGTCAATTTGTACAGCAACATGTTGATTAAAAAAAAAGAGGACTATACGATTTAATCGATTCTCTGGTTGTTAATTAATGCTGACAGGGAGGACAGAAGAGTGAATTACACATTAAAATTGAGCTAAAATAATGTTTTTTTTTTTAGCCTGGTAAAAACCAGACCCTTGTTCTACGCTTTGCTGAAGCTAAGCTAAGAAGCTAACTTGAAGGAGAGAGTCGAACGAAGTGGCTGTAAATGAGTGCTGCAGTCTTTGAGAGACAAATTTGATTTAATTTGGAACTTTTGTCAACACAGACTGGCTTCATTCACTTTCTTTGCTCTCAGAAAATCAACGTTGTTCAAAACTCCTACTTCTGTTTGCTGATTGGCCCGTTTGAAATTCTACCGGAGGAATCCTTTATGAGTAAAAAAGAAAGACAACAAGGCAAATTCAAATGTTGTCCTCAACTGTAGACTGATGTTTGTTAGAAAGATCATGCCAAAAAACAAAAAAACAAAAAAAAAAACAGCATATTTCATAAAAAAGAGGTCTAAATGTCAAAATTTAAAAAATACTTTTACTAAAACTTTGAGTACTTTGGTGGCTTTGAGTTCATGTTTCGGTGTTTTATAGCCAACATCTGTCAGACATACAGTGGCAATGATTACAGGAGGACTCCATATATAATATTTTATATTATGTAATGATGATGTTATTCATGTCATTAGAGTGATGCAGTCCACTGTGCAGAAGATTTTGAATAATCCAAGTTTTCTGATCTGAGCAAATCTTACTTTTGGAGTCTGGCGCATTCAGCTGTCCAGTTCTGTTGCAGCTCAGAGATGATCTTGTGGGAAGTGTCTTCCTCTCTCAGGGTCCACAGATCCTCTGCTTCGAGCGGCGAGCGATATCCTTTCACAACAAGCCTGAGGAGGTAGTGCAGGAGGTGACTCACACACCGAATCATCAACAAAACAGACTTATTATTGTAAACAAGGCCGAACTTCTGCAGAAGTGACTCAGCCTGTGCCTAAAAATGAGGGGTTTTTGAAGAACCATCTTACCCAGTGAACCACCAGAAGAGGATCTTTGAGAGGAAAGAGGCATCTTTCACGGGACAGGGATTCTGCAACAGATTAGAGACCAGACTCAGGGTTGTTTTTGCAGTTGAATGCTCACCACTAAAAGGCTTTTTCCAGAAATGCACAGCCTCACCGAGGCCACTGATGGTTGCATGGCGTGCGTGTGAGGGGCGTGTTTCGCAACATAAATGTCTGTAAACAAACCGGCGTGCTCAGGTGGGGAGCAGTGGATGTGAACTCCCACAGAAAAGAATGAAAGGGGTCGAGTGTTAGCGCAGGGCAAAGATGACGTTTGGTGGTCGGGTGCAGACAGAGAGGAAATGTGTCATCATCACAAACCTCCTGGAACTGGACTGACAAACTCACACACAGATCTGCTTTAACGCAAACGTCTCCTCCACCCTGCCGCCCCCTCAACCGGCTGCGTGCCGTCTCCAGTGTGGCACTTTTGCTTTTCGTCCCTTCGCTTCCTTTCCTTCCATGCGTAACTTTAACCAGAGCGCTGGGAAAAGAGGAGGAGGAGGAGGTGGAGGAAAAAGGAGAGGACACACCACTGGGTGTGTCCACCACGCCAGACTGTGGCTTCTGCACCCTCAGGCCTCCTCACCACCAGCCAAGACTTTGTTAGGGACTTTTTCCACCTCCGTCTACGATTTATCACCAGGGAAATATTACGTCACGCGTCATTTTGATTGATGAGGAGCTCATTTTCATTCACCTGTCAGCTGCCCAACTAGAAAAAAAGGTTTTTGCCAAGCTCATGTTTGATGGTGTGAATTTGTATAAATGGTTTTCCTGTTGTGTAGTTAAAGACTCTACACAGGAGATGCAACGCTATCTCACAGTGTGAGTGAGCTGTTGCACAGGTATGCAGGGGCTCATGCACACACACTTTCACACTCCTGACATAGAAAGCCAGAGTTGTTAGGCATAAGAGGAATGAAGGCAAAGGTGAATCACATCATTTCCTCCAAAAGGCAAAAGAGTTTTGACAACAAAAAATCAAAACCCACAAAATTGTCTCTTTGGCCCGTTCGTTCTTGTTTGTTTTGTTTCCTGTGAGCTGAATCATAGACGTTTGTGACGGAAGTGGGAAACATTCATTCCTGCCTACCTTTTCCAAGATGGGTTTTCCCAGCGGAGATTGGTCAGCGAAGCAGCACAGGAAGAGCTGGGCCAGCTGGATGGAGAAATATGAGAAGAAGGCGAGGTATCGGACGATATCAGACATGATGCCCTGTCAAATAAAACACAGATTACAAGTTTACTTAAAAAATAGACTCTTGTTTCAAATATTTGGGGACAAGATTGATTATTTTTGTGATTGAGTGTATAACCCCCTGAATAATACAGTTTATTTATAAGAACGACTTGTGCTAGACCGACTAAAAACACATTATTACCTAATTTTAGGCTTGTTAAACTCAATGCGGGTCAACAAACCTGTACAACTAAAACAAATATACTGAGCAAACATTTACATGGGGTGATTTTTTGAGTTTACTAGAAGACAAAAAGTTTTTAAAAGCATCAAAACATGATTTGGGTGTTTCACATTTTAAAGCATAAATCAAACAACATCTTTATGACAGTTATCTTACCCCATACATCCTGTAGTAAACTATTATTTTATTGTAATGTGGCTTTGTGTGCAGTTTTACACATATGCCAACTCCCTTGCATGGCTCTCCCTCTGGCTTTATTGTTGTGCTTTATGTAAATTATACAACAGTTAAAACTGCCTCTCAGTCATGCAAAAAGATCTGTAAATGGGGAGATTGTGGTTTTACAAACCAACATCCTTGCTTTCAATAAAGGGAGCTACAATATTAACCACTCCAAGACGTTTGCATAAAACCGGGACCTGCAAGTTATTCTTGACATACAGAAACTGTGGGTTCTGGCAGCGTTCGTTGTTTACCGCTGGTTTAACGCCGCCGCCACAGCCGGCCTGTTGTGCAGCAGTATGTGCATGCATCATGGTTAGCAGTAAAATGTTTTTTTTTTTCTCTGAAAAGCGTGCTGCCGTGCCCAGAATGCCTGATACGAAGGGGCCAAATCGACCTGGCCACGCTGTGACAAACAGTCAGGATGGTCGGAGAGTTGGTGAGAAAAATGCAGGTCAAACGGCTACGAGTGGATAACACGAACTCTGTCAACTTGACCTGTTGATGCTGACATGTTGATGAGTCACTTTCTTTATAAATGCCTGAAAATGTGATAAAATAAGCTAATTGTTCTTCATCATTTTTTTTAGCTGGATAGGTTTTTACAAACTGCTATTTTATAATCACTGCTCATCTGTATGTTTTTCTAACAAACTGAAATGGACTTTTTTGGAATTAATCGAACTGTTTGTTACAGGATTTGAATTGGACCGGTTAATTATTGAGCACAGGGGTCCCTCAGATGGCGTAATTTGAACCAGATTTAACCACAATTGTTTGTACGCCTTTGCTTATATTTGTATAAAAGTTGGGACAGCTGTTGTGTAAGCTGATCTCAGTCGATGTTGCTTCATACAAACTCACAAATATTACAGTAGTATTTGTTTACTACTGGCTAAAATAACTGTAGCACTTCAATCAACCAGTCCCAAAGGTCGCTCTTGATTCGAAGTCAGTTATCTTCTTTGTTTAATTTACACCATTTAATGAAATTGTTGTAGCTGTTAACATTATCTCCAATCTAATATTGACGACATACATGACAAGAATTTAAGATATCCCTTTTTTTAAAAGCACAGCCCATTTAATGAGTAACTGCTAAGACTTTTTGAAGTAAAGAAAACGGCTGTAAAAATCGGTCAGACCTAGAAATACAATCTGAAAGTCAATAATATGGGCACTGCAAACATCTGAGCTGCAAAGGGTTTTGCAACAAGTGTGGATGCATAGATTTTCATTTAGCTGTGTTTACGGCAGCGCGGGCTCGTAAACACAGCGCTGACGTTTCTCTGGTCTGACCCTGGACTGCCATGTCTCACCAGCATTTATCGCAGGGCCATCATTACTCTTCCCCCAGGCAGTGTGGGAATGTCACAGTCAGAACGATAAAACAGAAATATGGATGTGAGTGTGTGTTGTTGTTATTTTTCTTTTTTTAGAAATGCAAATGCGACTGCCCCACAGCTGTGTGCGCTAACCTACCCGGAGAACAATGATTGCAATGTCTGACGGCAGACACAGGAAGAAAAAGGAGCCCCTAAACACACAGGCTTGACCAGAATTGGTAGTGTCATCCTCCAGCACTTTGTGTTAACTTTAGGTCACCTTGGTTAAATCTGGTGGGGGTGAAATAAAAAGTCTCTGCTGCTGACACAGGGTATGGCTCAAGCTGTGCTGCTGGAGTCTTGTGTCTAGACTTCGGGTAGGAATAGACCTGATCAGATATTTCTGCACACTGTTTTGACACCGGTGGTTCTCAGTTCAAACCAAACACACAAACAGATTCACTTTTGGGTCCCCGTTTGTTTGTGCGACATATCATCAAGTGCAGCTCCACTTGTTTATTTTAGAGCCAGTTTACATTCAATTCAATTTATCACAGTCCAGTTCAGCACTTATAAAGACACTAAAACTGGAATCATTTAGTGCAGCAGTAATATTTGCTTTAAACTAGGGATCTGCATGGCCCTTTGGTCCCTCTGCACTGGCTCTTTGAAAATGTGACCAAAAATAACAGAATTATTATTTATTTATTTATTTATTTATTTATTTATTTATTTATTTATTTATTTATTGTGTGTGTGTGTGTGTGTGTGGGGGGGGGGGGGGGTTATGCTCACAAAACAAAACAAAT
>JAUBOC010000127.1:20493284-20508890 GCA_032275365.1 Anablepsoides cearensis | reverse complement strand
ATCCACTAATAAATTCTAAAATTAGCAAAATCCCTAAAGCACTAATCAGGAAATTAGTTCCCCTATTAGTGCTTTAGTGGAACTGTGCCCACCACTGTTTATTGCTATAGCCTGTAGTGTGCTGTTATTTGACAAAGCAGAAATGTCAACAAAACATTTTAAAAGAACTCAACATGTTTTCCTGTTAAATTAGAAAATGTGACTGCTTGCTCAGCATACTTACTTTTAAATACAAAAAAGTATACATCTTTCATTCAAATATTGAATGAAACAAGAAAACATTGAATAAGTCTGCGATAACCAAAAAATTAAAAACATACAAAAGGAGTGTTGTTGAAATATACAACTACACCTTACTCGAAATATATGACACATTGGTCTGCCATACAATATTTTGACTGGGAAGAGGCGGAGCAACGTTAGTACGTAATAATTACGCGCGACGTTTACCCTCCTACGTTCAATGTCAGCTTCGCAAACACATTTCTACAATTCTTTTGCAGCGCTGGTCTTTAAGTCTTTAAATGTTTTATCATGCAGACAGCAGCACATATAGCTTCTTCTAACTGGCCTCGGGTTGTTAACTCAGTGAGGATTCGCCATAGTTTAAAATGCAGAGGTAAGCACTTTATTATTGGTTATCCTGTAGCTAACGATGCTAAAATGCTAAAAACACTTACGAAACTCTGATATGTATAAACAAAAAACTGTCATCTGGGTGAAATGTGTCAGTACTTCTTTAGTTAAACCTAAAATTAGCACGTTTTTTGTTGTTATTTTAAACGTGTTTGGAGTAAAACGCAGGTATGTGATATGTTTACAAGGTTTTGAAGGCTTTCACTGTTTGTTTACAAAATAGTTTCACCTTGTTGTCTTCCGGTTAGGACAAAACCTGTGCAATCATCGTGTCTTTATTTATATTTTTAATTTAATTTCACGTTGTTTGTTTAGGCCTTCTTCCGCACAGCTCTCGTGCTTACAGTATCGTTCCACCTCCACGCGACGAGGAGGAGAAGGAGGCGGTGCACCGAATGCTGCGCGTGGACCACGCGGGTGAATACGGCGCTAATCGTATCTACGCCGGACAGATGGCGGTGTTGGGTCGGTCGAGAACCGGACCTCTCATCCAAGTATGGAAAACACGTGGCTTCAAGTTCTGTTTCTTCTCAGATGCATAATTATTTCTATAAGATGCACTAAACAGTTATTTAAATTATATTTTTATGAAAAGCTTGTTATTTCAAAACTATTAAATATGCAGAAACTGTTATGACAGGTTGTGTAATCCTGGTGAAAATGTCTTAAATTCACTAGTTGTATTATTGAGCTGTAAAAAAATTGGTCAGTTGAGATATACCGACTATAAGTTGGCTTCATCAGTTTATTAAAGTGATGCCATGTGGTCTTTAAGGCAATATTTTTCTCCATTTGTGCTGCTCACACTTCATTTAGACATGCATATGCATTGGACAGAGGGAGGCAATGATAAAGAACTATGACAACAAAATGAGAGAGGTTTTAGTAATAGAACAAAACAGAATGAGGAGGTGAGCTAAGTGACCAATATATTGTACCTGCAAGTTAAAGAGAAAAATATATATGTGGGTTTGCTTAGGTAGTGTTGTAATATTTAACATGTTTCTGTTTTTGCAGCAAATGTGGGATCAAGAAAAGAAGCACTTAGCCAAATTCAATGAAATTCTCGCTGAGAACAGAGTTCGGCCAACAGCCCTGCTACCTTTCTGGAACATCGCCGGCTTTGTCTTAGGTTGGTACAACCTATTAGCATACAGTGAAAAACATTAGCTAGTTTATTCAAAAAGAAGAACTACAATGCTCTGTTGCCGTTAATGTTCCTGGTTTGCTTTATGCATCACCCAGGTGCATCCAGTGCCCTGCTGGGAAAGGAGGGGGCCATGGCGTGCACGGTGGCTGTGGAGGAGAGCATCTCTGAACATTACAACAGCCAGATAAGAGCTCTGATGGAGAACGACCCAGAGAGATACCTCGAACTGTTGCAGGTAACTAAACGTTGCTCTGTGGTGTCGTCAATAAACAGCGACCGCTGTTAGGTTGTTGTTCTTCTCTCTTTTTGTCTGTGACTGTTTGCAGACACTGTTATGAGTTAGATGCAGACAAAACAAAAACAAACTAAAACCTTGTTTGCTAGTTTTTTTCAAAACTATATTAAACACGTTCAGCCCGACTTTAAGAATGAGATAATCTTATAGTCCTAACACTGTCTACTGATGTAACATATAGGAACAAATGGCTTAGTATTAACTAAGTCTTGTGATTTTGGTTGTCGAACTCATGCTACTGAAGTTCTCAGAAACGAAAAAAGTTCCAGCTTATTTAGTAACTTCATTTCAACAGGTGATCAAAGAGTTTCGAGATGATGAGATGGACCATCATGATACAGGATTGGAGCACGATGCTGAATCAGTAAGTTTATTTTCAATATTCTAATAAAAAAAATTAAAACAAACTGTTCTATAACTGCAGAACTAATTTATTTTTGCTGCACGGCGTTTTAAGTTGGTTTTTATTGATAATTATCTTAGATTACTTGTGATTACTAAATATATATATGTGTGTGTTTCAGGCACCTGGATACTGGCTGCTAAAAAATGCAATACAGCTTGGTTGCAAAGCTGCAATATATGCATCTCAGCGGATCTAAAGCTTAACTTAAAACACCTGTTTTTTATATTTTTATTTAGTTTTTGGAAATTAGTTCTTTTGAATGTGTTGTAAGTGAATAATGGATGTGATGCAACATATTGTTGTGTGTTGGAAAAGTGTTTCATAAACAAGCTTCTGTTTATTTTTGACAGCATTTATTATTACATTTGGACTACATTGTCTCATGTTGAATATTATGAAAATGGAGTAGACTTTACCTGAAATAAATAGTCTGAAAATGTTTTATTTCTGTGTTGCATACATGGTAACATGCTAATAAGTCACCTGTCTGTATAGTTTGTGAGAAACAGTTGATGAAATATCTGTTGAATTAAATGAGTTTAATATGTGTAACTTCAATTGATTAAAGTTTTTTGCCCATTCTGTATTTTTTTATTTTTTTATTTATCTGTTAGTTCAATTTTTTAAAACTATTTCTTAACTTAAGCTCCTACCTAAGTTTGCTGATCTATTTTGCTTTGCATTAGATCAGAGGATCTATTTTAGCTGCGCTGCGTTGCCATATTAGCCCTGACCTCAGGGGTTAATGTGCCGTATGACCCTCCGGTCCTTCAAAATACTCTCTTCAGTACCATCCATCACTTTGTGTAAAAGCTCCGTACAAACAAGCCGGGCTCACACGTTTGCTTTAACAGTCGACGCTGAGCTCGTTTAGTGTCGTCTTACAGGTGAAACGATGATCAGGTAGTTCAGTTCTGAGGGCTACTTCCTGACAAATAAGAATTTTTAAAAAGTTGTTTAAAGCACCTTTGAAATAAGCTTCAGGTCTTCCTGATCGATCTTTTAAAGCTGCTTTTTTAGATGTTCCTCCCAAGTTTTAAATTTAATGGATGAGCAGATCTCTTAGTGATGCTTTAATAGTTAACGTGCAGCTCTTTTGTATTTTGCTCATAGATTGAAGAAATCCTGTTTTATTGCTCTGCAGTGTTTTTCATTTTGTATTTTATATCTATTTACATCTTGAGATTCTTAAAATGAAAAGTTGTCAGCCACAGTAACTATATTTGACCAACCATGCCAGCTTTTTGTACAATGTGTGCTTAAAAAATCCTGAAAGAGAAGAAAACAAAAGAAGTGTCATTCCTTAAAAACACATCTTGTAATATAGATTTATCCATATATTTGAATATTCTGTCTTTATTGAGAAAACAAGACCAGATGATACCTGACGCTCGACCTGAGAGACGCTTCGTCTTTCAGCTGATTGCTGGTTAAAGATACTATTTTCTGTCAAACTGTGTTAAGTTTAGGGTTTTTCCTAGAGTCAAATTAAGAAAAGGAAACATTTCTGACTGATTTTGACCCATCTGACTAAATGTTTGGACACCCCTGTCCTGGCTGATGAGGACTATTTATAACAATTTGACAGGATATTACTACAAAAATCACCAGACTATCAATTTACTATTTATTCTAACGTTCTTTTATTTCTAACAAATCAAAAATTGCTTTGCAACGATGCAGCCTCTGAGTTTTACCTCCTGTCCCACCTGCACTAAATCAACAAGAACAGCATTCAGTTATATGTTCTGTTCGAGGTCAGCCACTATACATGCGTAACATGAGACAATGGGCAGCTGTGCAAATCAAAAGGAGATCATTATGCATAATCTCTGCCTCAGATTAATAGCGCTGACAGTTTTATAGCAAGGTGTAACTGGTTAAATAAAGCAACACATGTACAGCTCCATTTTGGGTGATGAAATTATCGTTGTATAAAAACAGGAGTGATGACTCAGTCAAAGCACAATAACAATAACCGTAAACCTTTTAACGACACGGCTAAATTAGTCTTCCATTACTGTTACATGGGATATGTTTTTATACAGCTGATAAAAAATACATTCAAGTCAATCACAGAGTCAAATCATTCTTTTGTCTGTAAATGTCAGGAGTTCATGCGTACTGTTAAGGCTCTTTTTCTCAGAATTGCTTCCAGAGGAATCTGCTGAATAACTGACTTAGAAATTGGCAACAACAAGAATGTAGAGGGCAATAAAACTTTACTAAACTGTGACTGTCTCGCTATCCGTGAAGAATTGCTGTTGTAAATTTTAAACAGCACGAACAATACAAATCCCCATACATCATAAAATCTTTCGGATACAGATTGTATTACTTCTTGGCTTTTATCTGTGCCGACTGTCAGTCAGCAGCTTTTCAGGCTTTAAGGGGAGTAATTATCAGAATCATGAAATTTACCTAAATGATATTGAGATTAGAAGATGTAAAAACTTCTTTTATTCTTGACATTTATTTATTAAATGTGTAATTTTCTGTATAATCTTTCAGGATTGATTAATAAAAAAATAATTATTTAACTTCTGAGGTCGTTCCTGGTGCAAATATCACTTTATTCATAAGTTTAGCAAAATAAACCATAGTTTATATCAAAGGTGTCAAACTCAGTGACACATTCAAGACTTGATCCAAACCAGGGGTCACTTTCTGTCAACATTTATTTTGAAAATATATTATATAACAAATTATTCTTATACAAATGATCTTTTCCTAAATATATTTTATGTAAAGCTGGTTGGTTCCTGACAGCGTTTAGAACATACAAAACCTGACGAGTAAAGAAAAAATATTACATTTAGAAAGACCCATCATTAGTTTTTTTTTTTTTTTTGCCTTACTTGGTATGCAACTTTTTTATTTATTCCTTAGTGAAACATTTTATCACAGTCCAGCAAATCAGGTAAAAACAAAGAAAAACTTCACTAAAAATGCAAACATTCAACATTAAAATCAGTTAAGAGTTTAGCAAATGATAATTAATGTAGATTTACACCAAAATCAAAGATTAGTGAAAAATTCAAACTTCATTTTTTGGTCTTTAAAGTTGACAAGCACTAAATCCAGTGACAAAAACAGAAACCAATAAAACTGTTTTAAATTTAAAAGATTAGCTTTGGGGCCAGATAAAATGGTAACAAGGGACAGATTTGGCCTGTGGACCATTAGTTTGACACGTGGTTTGGATCTTGAAGTGATGATCTGTCTAAAGATTATGGACAATAAATATCTTACCTGTTGCAGCTGGTTATTTAAATGGCTTCATTTGGAAAAGTGAACAACCATAAAACTGAAAATGACTAATATTCAACCATTTATTTTTGATAACTGTTTTATTATGATAACTGACCAGTTTGTTGCCTCATCAGGTCAGACAGAGTTACATTAAACTATAATCACATGTCGCTAATATGAGCAATATTATAAAGATGTGATCCTTTGCTATACTTTTTGTAAAATCATTTTTAAGCAAGTGCTTGCAAAAACAAAAGTAGTCCAGTTAATTTATTGTCAATTCATGCTAAGATCAAAGTGAGTCTGTTGAGCTTTTATTGTTTTGTTATCCAGGTCATTTTTTCACACACAGCAAACAGGAGTGAGAAAAAAAAAAACAGCCACACTCTATAAATAGTAAACATTTTTACTCTTCTCTGGTATGTCTGTACATAAAAATACCTGTGGTGTGATGTCACTGCATGCTTTACATTACTCTCCAACACATAGTGGCTCAGCTCAGTTTGATGCATTTTATCATTTTATTTACTTTCTAAGATTAAAGTTGAAGCGCTCAGACACTTGCACATATGTTGCAGTCGTGCGACCGAGCCGGAGATAAAACTCTGAAGCTGAGATGAGCTGATGTAGCTGAGGACCACGTGTCCACATGTCTTCATAGCGTGAAGTGACAACACATGATGTAAAGGGCTGACATCACTTCAGCTGGAATCTCAGATTTATGGTCTGTCATGCAGGGACATCCACCAACTGCTCTGCAGAAAGAAAGAAAAAAATAACACGCACAAACCAAGGTCAGTCTTCTAGGAAGGTTTATTTGTGTAAAACTTTAAATTTCAGTGAGTTCATGGCGTTCAGTGTGTTTTCACATGATGATAATGAAATCAGGGAGGGTATTTTAACTTTAAAGTGCCGGTCACATCAAATATTTGTAATAAATATGAATTCAGTTTTGGAAAGATAACGTTAATAACATATTGCATTGCTGAGATGAACAGTTTTTGAGATATTCACATGTGAAGTAACAGGAAGTGATGTCAAAGGGGAATGTCTGCATGTGAACAGAGCATTTTTACAGACTGATAACAGACTAGAGAAGAATCTGATGTTTCTTTAGATTATTTTGAATCACTATTAGAAAGATGAAGGATAGAATTCAAATAATGTTTTGATGAACAAAGATCAGGAAGTTCCTTTTATTAAAGAGATACTCTTTGATGTCACTTCCTGTCAGAGGTTTATAAAGTAACTAAGTAAAAGTATAATTACATGAACAGAAAATGACTTTGGTAAAAAAAAATTTCAGTGATGAGAAAACTACTCAAGTAAAAGTCACATAAAACGGTTCACAAAAACTAGAAAAGTAAAAATACTTTTACACACTCTCTAATAAATAAATTGATGAATTTACTGAACCAACCTGGTTCCACTAAACCAGGTTGAGTAAATTGAGCAATATACGTATGTTTATTATTTGCTCAATTTACTCAACTAGGCTTAGTGGAGCCAGCTGACATGATTTTGCATAAACATCTTCTTTCATGATGAGTTTGAAATGGAATGAAATAAAAGTGTCTAAGTACTAAGTGTTTTTATTTATCGTTATTTAACCAGGCAAATCCTGTTGAGATCGCAGATCTCATTTTCCAGGGAGGTCTGTGCCTGAAGGCAACCTATTGTACTTGTTTTTAGGGGTGGGAGAAACCGGAGTACCCGGAGAAAACCCACGCAAGCACGAGGAGAACATGCAAACTCCACACAGAAAGACCCCAGGTCCAAACCGGGGATCAAACCCAGGACCTTCTTGCTGTGGGGCAACAGTGCTGACCACTGAGCCGTCGTGCTGCCACAGTGCAGCAATGTAAGTGTAGCAATGTAAATGTACCTATAAACCTCTGCTTCCTGTTTCACTTTGGCTGAGCCCTAAAATATCCCAGTTATGGGACAAAATGGGTAAAACTGCATGTAGTAGGCCTTTAGCTTTATTTTTACTTTTTGTATTTCAAAATTATGCATGTCACACGCACTTAAAGCAACTTTTTATTAAAAAAAAATACAACTGAACTTGCTGTATTCCAGTAGTCCTGGGAAGTGGTAATTTCCCTGTTCCCATTTGTAGATTTAATCTGGAATGCCCCCTACAGTGGTAATATTCAACTCGTATAGTGGAAGAAATAAAACTGTTCCCGGTTTCGATTTCAAGATGGCGGCTACTCACAGCTTTAGAAAGTTAACTGTAACTTTTACTGTTAATTATCTTTCTTAATTTTTTTGTGCATGTTTAATCACTTGCACAAGTAGTGTATTTTCTGTGCAACACTGTACTTTTTAAAATCAATGTTTATTTGCATGACGTACATAGTAGAGCTCTCTTTTTATCATTGTTTATATTGCAGCAGTGTTGTAGCTAGGATAGCGGCAACAATACAATCGCCTGTCGGCTAACTGGAATGTAGTTTCATGTGGTTTGTTGGGAAATGACGTTACTACCATTTACCAGTTCCGGGAATATGATGTAAATGGAACGCAGCATTAATTTTGGCTGCATGTTTGTTCATTTAAACCCCTGTTTTGCTCATTTTAGCTGCTGTTCTGCCACTTTTAGCTTCAGTTCTGCTCACAGTATCTTCAATAGTCAGTCTATGCTGGTCAGTTTAAATTTGCTCAATTTCTGTCCTTTGCAGGAGTAGATAATGGTTGTTGCAGGTCACAGTTTGTTCTGTTTGCATCAGTGATCCTGCAGGTGTGACATTTAAAGTCAACATTGGACATAGTTTCTCTGGATGGAGATGCGAGCGGCATGCCGGTTGGATGGACAGAGCTCTCGGTTGGTTGTGAGGGTTTCAGTATAACGAGCGCACAGAACGCTTTCATCGCCCTTCTTCTTCTTCTATACATTACATTACATCACACACACACACAGATCCACTACTTACAGCTCACAGAATGCTCGTATCCCTGCTGTCGACCCCTCCTCCATTTATCACTGTGATGCATTGGCAGCCAGCAGAAGGCCTCTGAACACCTGGTTTTAAGGGATGGTTTAGTCCACACCACCTGCTGGCCCCCCGCCGTGGCCCAGCACGTTACACTGATCCCGCTAAGACTGTCTGTCAGGCTCGCTGATTGACTGTTGAGCTCCGGCGCAGTTATTCTACTCAGGCCTCACATCTCTCGCCCGAGGCTTGTTTTCGTGCGGCTCGCGAAGATGCCACTCTTATCTCCGATTAATCACGGGCCTGTTTTCTCCGTTATGCCCTCCGCTGCTGGTGACAACGCAGATTCAGAGCGATGCTCTCGCAGATTGTCAAATTACACGCAACATAATAACAGGATTTGATCACAACTCTGTAAGAAGTCTTGATGTTTTATGTGGCAAAACATAGAGTTTCAGTTCAGTTATTGTTCTATTAAAACCAAACTTTATTGATCTGATGGCTCCTGGAGAGCAGCTCGTGATTTCTCTGTGATCTATGAAGAACGTAAGTATCTAGCAGAAGCGTTGAAGTTATTAGTCGACAAATCTTCCAGCTCAGGGCCGAGCCCTCGGCTCCTGAGGCCGGTGATGACACACATGTTCAACAGACAAAGAGTCCAGGACCACCCGGGCTTTCGGTGTCCTGACCTTGGAGGCTAGCTGTGCAAAATAACAACACAAGGTAGAAAGAATGCTTTACAAGTCGTTCAAGGGGTCAGAGCGCTGCCCTGTCAGGGTGAAGTTCAACGAGTCTCATGAGCCCCTCATGATTTACGCCAAAACTTTTGTTTTTCAAAAGCAACGAGGCAAACGGAACAGACCCCTGAAGTGTGTCGGGTCGGTTCTGGGGATCATTTTCTGGTTTACTATCGCCCATCTCTGTGAGTGTGAGTTTAACATTTTATATCTCATGAATCAGTGAATGAATTGGAATAAAACTTGAAAGTGCACCTAACTGTTTAAACCCAATTCAAGACCCTTGACTGAGGCCTCGTGGCTTATTTTGACCCAAAACAGCTAAAATTTAGCAGTTTTTGATCAAAAATGAAGAGTGTCAGTGGCTGACTGTTCTTCACAATCCGTACAGATCATGACAGATCATGTAAAATAAGTTTTTATTTTTAAGATTTTATCAAAATAGCTACAACTTTGTCATTTTTCAATATAAGATGATCTGAACCTCTGACATTAACAGTAACGGGTGACATGCATTCTAGGTCTTTACCTGTAAAAAGCTAACTTTAAAGACAGCGATTGAGCAGTTGAAATATTTGAAACCCGAAACACAAATGCACCTTAATCCACTGAACTGAAGCCTGCCCCGAAAACTTATCATTCTGTCCAATCCGATATCAAAGAAAAACAAAATAGCAGCAGTGCCATTTCTCCGTCAACATTCTGGCGAAACGGTGATAGATTTACAGCAAAGTCTTTGGTTTTTCAGCTATTTGAGGTATCTGTTAAACAGATTGTTGCATTGATTTCTGAGAAGACAGATGGTGGAGTGCATGCTTTCAGGACAACTGCAGGAATGAAGAATTGTTCAGCTCAGTAGATCAAATTTGCTATAGGCCTTGGACACAGTTTTATTGTGCGTAGGTGTATAGGCTCTCAGACATTTTTCAGTTTCTTTCTGGACACAGTTAAAAGTAGATGAAATAGTACAAGATGCTTGAAAATGAGACAAAATATTTTTTTTTCTATCACACCGAAGCAATAAGAAACAATCTTTTATGAGTAATATAATATTTATCTGCCGCTGCTGAAAGCAAAAGGTAATAATGTTTTTGCTGTATGTGAGTTTACTTGTCTGTCATTACTTCTGCACATTATTTAATAAAATGTTGAGGAAATAACTACTGGAGGGGCCTCTACAACTGACTAATGGATGCTAAAGCTAATTAAAATCAGCAAACTCAGACAGTTTTACAGAAACAACTGAAAGTTAATAGGCAGCTGACACACTTAAAGGCGTTTAGATAAACTGAACATGACTTCTTTATTCTTTTCTTCTGTTAGACCTTTTAAGGACCCGGCGGCCCCCCCTGCAACCCTGCACCCCCCCTCCTGTAGCCTCTGCCCTTCCAAACCATCATTATTTTCTGTGATTGACACTATGGGATGGTGTGCATTTCATTGATGAGAATTTTAGAGCCCTGTGGCTTGTGATCCTTCAGCAATCGTTGGTACGTCACCCTAAAGCCATCTGAAGGGTGCTGGTGGTGGTGGGGGGGGAGGCCTGTTACAGATCACTTTCAAATATTCGGACTCTTTCATCACCATCGGCGTACAAAACTAACCTGCAGACGCTGACCTGATGCCTCGCTGACCGTTTCCCCAAACCTTTACATTCTCATCTTCTGCAGCATTTAGAGCTTTTAAATTAGAAATCATTTCAGTCTTTGTTTGATCTGCATAGTTAGAGCTCACGTTTAGCACATTTGCACAAAGAAGTGTTGAAAAAAAAAAAAAAACAGGATCAACAGTCTTTGGGCATTATTTCAAAAGAAAACCTCAAGTTGTACCTAAAACAGCACCAGGAATTTAACCACATCGTTTTTAAGTGTAATTTCTGCTTATTACTTTTTTTGTTTGTTTGTTTTATGGCAATTTACGTGAGACATGAGATTTTATTTTAGGTAAGAAAACACAAGGCAAGTTGATTTGTATAAGACATTTCCTGAACAAGACAATTCAAAGTGCTTTAAATGATGAAAAACATTAAAAAAGTACATTACAGTATTTTAATAAAGGAAAGGAAAGAAAGGTTGAACTTGGTGTTTTAAAGTTTTAAACAAAAAGTTTAATGTTTAATGTAACTGTGTTTATATTGTCATTTTTTACAAAGAAAAATACTTATTTTTCTGAGAATCATATTGATTGAAAAAAAAAAAAAATTCTGAATGCATTTATTTTAGGCCCCTGAAAGTTTTATGCAACAAATTTCTATAATTGCCGTTTAGGACAGAGAAAACTCTTTAAATCCTGCAGCCACAACCAGCAAAAGTTTCCACCACCTGTGATGTTGAAGTGTTCGCTGAATTGTGGACAAACTTCTGGTACGACTCCTTCGTGTGTCGGAAAGTGTTCGAGGTGTGTGCTCCAATGACCCCCCGGGTCACATACCATGCAAAGCAGCGGTGCATTTATCCAGTCCATGTATATTTAAAACAACAACCTCTGATCGCAGAAGGAGAAAAATAAAAATAAATAAAAAATGATGAGAAATGATGGCAGGAAGAAGGGCTCATTTTTGAGCCGTGGTCAGCTGGTGAAATGCTTAGAGGTGGGCGTGTGCAGAAGCTGCAAATATGTTGAAGAGTATGTTTGCTATCTATTCTCCTCGCCACCGTCCGTCCAGGACCTCCCCTCGTGGTGTTTCGTCAGCAGTTTATCTCTCAGAGGCTGCTGGAGGAAAAAAAGGAAAACAGGAAATTTGATCCAAATGGTGGCACTATAAAGCTCATCACTGATTTCATCAAAACTTAGACCGGACTTCATCTCTCCTCCTGAGTGACATCCTCCTCCTGCACCTCTGAGCGTCTTCTTCTCTCCTCAGCAGCAGCACCAGTCGACTCCAGCCGAGCTTCTTCTACTGGTTCATCTGAGAAGGTAAGTTCAAACAAAGGTGGAAGAGAAGTTTTGAATGTAAAAATGTTTTTTTTTTCTTCAGATGTCTTTATTTGTTTCCTTAGACATGAACATACTCGGCCATATTGCCCTCTTCCTTTTGCTCGGAGGCATCTGGGCTCAGAACAGTCGGAATGCCAAAGCAGGTGGCAAGTCTTCGAAGAAAACCGGCGGGACCCAGGCAGGTGATGCTGGCCAGCCCGCCCCCGCTGCAGATGTGACCCCCGGAGGCAGCAGGAGCGCCGGAGGGCCGGCTGAGTCGGGGCAGGAGGGCGCAGCAGGAGCCCGAGCAGCTGGACAACAGACGGACGAGATGAGGCTCCACTTCCTCAGGAACGTCCAAGTAACCTGCAACGATGGAACAGCAGCGGGGTGAGGTCTCTCACAGGCTTTTGTTTTGTTGTTGATATTTAAAAGCCCTCATTAGTTTCTAATAGCTGCTTTTTTAAGTCTTCAGCTTCTCCCAATCTGTTTTTGTGCTTCTACAGGTTCTACCTAAAGGAGTTCAGAGGAAGCCGCAGATGGCTGTTATTTCTGGAAGGCGAGTATTTACAAACTGGTTAAATTGGGCCCCAAAGGTCAGATGGTTTTGGCATGATGCCCCCTTTGGAATTTTGATGGGATGTCATCATGTGCCGTCATCATCTGCGTTTCTCCTTTTTTGGATGCTTTATGTTTTCTTGATTACAGAAATTGAGGCAACCTGCAGGTTTTGTCGCCACGATTGACTGAAATGTTTTGCATCATGCATTTTACTTGTAGTTATTGAGCAGCTGAACTCATTTGAACCAATACAGCATAAGAATAATAAAAGCATTTACAAAAAACATCAGTTTAGACGCAACTGAAATGAAGGGTGGCATGTTACAGGTGCGCTCAGCTTCCCTTCACAGGTCAAATGTGCCAACCAGGGTGTTCCTCTCCCACTTCTGAATGTTTAATTTTAGTCTCTATTATTTTTAGGAGGCTGGTGCTGCTACAGCAAAGAGACCTGTGATTCCAGGTACCAAAATATCCCCCGACTCATGAGCTCAACGGGGTGGCCCCAGACTAAAACAGGTCAGTCGTGTTGAAGAATGCATGCTCTGCATGTTTCCCTGGTCTTACTTTCTTCACGAAACAGGTCTAATTATTGATTTGGATCTCTTCCAGGAACTGGATTATTATCTTCTCAAGCAGAGGAAAACCCACACTGGTATAATGCAAATATTGTGTAAGTCTCTGGATCATTTTCTCATAATAAAGCTAAAGAATTTATTTGCAAATACATAAGTGTGGGAATGTTGGGGGGTGCTGTGCATGTGTATATAAAACCATTATGAATAATCTGGCCACTTTTTTATTAAATCAGTTGTTTTTTCAACATATGCATCACAAATTAAGTCTGTTTTAAATTTTTATTTTAAAATTCACGTGTGTATTTGTACATGCATGCCCTCTTTATAAGTGGAGCTGCAGCACCCTTTGCCCCCCTGCTTCTCACCGTCTTGTGCAAATATGAATATTTTCGTTTTAACTTGTAAGAAAATAACTTTATAAATGCAGCTGATGCATCAGAATACTTAAAACTTTTCATTGAGTTTTAATGGGTGATGCACAATGACCCACATTTTTAGCCCAGAGCAAGTGCAGATAAAATGAATTACATCAGTCCAGACAGATGTAAAACTGGTGAAGTTGAAACTGCTTTTATTACAGGGACTGAAATAATAGTCTAACAAATGTGTTTGTCTTCTTTCTGCAGCTTCATCCCGTACTGTTCCAGTGATGTATGGAGTGGAACAGGACCTGCTCCAACCCCCGCTCCAAGGACACGGCAAGGCAGAGAGAAAGTGAAGGAGAGGAACACAAACACAAGTGAGTGTACTCCTGTATTTTTGTCTTTTTTAATAAAATGTTGTCAGTGGATGTGCTTTATCTCTCCTCACAGCTGAGTACACGTTCATGGGATCCCTTATTATCCGTGAGGTCATCAAAGATCTCATCCCTAAAGGAATCAAGCAGGCCAAGGTTGTCCTGCTTTCTGGCACCAGGTGAGTTTGTTTTATTGTTCAGACTCTGATGATCGCTGCAGCTTTTGGATCCGAGCCCCTCTGCACCATCTGGACCACCTCCATGCCAAACATTAAAACACGAGAAGGCCTATTTTGGGTGCATCCTCTTGTCAGCAATAAAGATGTTTACAGTCAACTGTGATCAGTGACATAATGTTTATTAAAGGGCCTTGGCCTGTAATATTGAACATACCTCCCTGGTTAGCAGGATGGTTGTTGGGAAACACCCACGGCCTAAAACAAGAGCCACTGTCTAAAAGTTAGACTCAAAGCCAAATTATTTATTGGTTTTCTTGGCTGCCCTGCAGCGCTGGTGGAACAGGTGTGTTGCTGAACATCGAGCGGGTTGCCAGTCAGCTGGAGCAGCTCGGTGCCGAAGCTCAGGTCCGAGGTCTGGTGGATTCTGGTTGGTTCTTGGAGAGTAAACAACAGAGATCTCCAAACTGCCCCGAGACCGTCTCCTGCTCGCCTGATGATGCTATCAAGCTAGGACTCAGGTAAGACCTTACGAGTTTTAAACTGACCAACTTTCTTTCTTTGATGTGGAATCTAAAAATAAAAAGAAATAACGTTTATTAGCTGCACAGGTCCAGTGGCCTTCATATGAAATCATAAAAACAAAAGACATTCAGGCTCAAATGTTGCAGAATTTAAGTTTAAGCCTCGTGTTCAAGTGTAAAATATTTAAAAATCTCAAATATTTTGTGAGATAACTCAAATCAAATCAGCAAATACACATATATTGTCTGCAGATCTGGTGGTGTCTTCATGCTTTTCATCTGTGTCCATGTGAAATGTATCCCATAATGCAACAGTAATGCACATAAGTTGACACATTATGCTGTATCTTACAAGTTTTAACAAAAACGTCCCCTTTGGATTTTATTATTTGTTACATTTTGGGGATTTTTAACAACTCAAATGTTTAGGAATTCATGACAAAAAAACCCATAAAACTTTTACACTTCAACATTTTATTCAAATAGTTTTATTAACATTGAGAATTATTCTTTTTATTTGTAAAAGCGTGTTTCCTGTTTCCTCAGGTTGTGGAACGGAGCGGTGCCTGATAGATGTCGGCAGCTTTATAAGAGAGGGGAGGAATGGCACTGCTTCTTCGGTCACAGACTTTACTCTACTTTAACTTGTGAGTTTTGACTTTTGTTTTTGTTTACCAGAAAGATCACGAGCTTTAATATGGACCAA
>JAUBOC010000127.1:20455760-20469252 GCA_032275365.1 Anablepsoides cearensis | reverse complement strand
AAATATCTTCTCTTGGGCCTTAGCCCTGCTGGGGGCTAAGCACCCCTAAAAGTCAGATCCTAGAAACGCCCCTGCTCCAGACAACCTTTCAAATGAACCTTCCTGTGATTCCTGATGTCGGATGTGTCGAAATTTGCTCTAGGAATGTATTTTTCTGCTATGTTATTAACACTGACTTGCCATAGAATCCTCTGTCTGATCTTTTGAGAGAGCGGCAGATAATGTATGCAAATGATATGTGTGACGTCACAAGTGAAGGTCCCCATTGTGTGAACTCTAATAACTGATATCATCAATAAAGGCTGACAACTTTTAAGTGTTTTATTAAAATCTGTCCAATGGTTCATGAGATATTTTGCTAACAAACAGAGACATTGCCACCGTTTAATGTGTTTTATGTGTTTGGAATAATGCACAGAGCAACAAGCACTCCTCTTACCTCTGAGTGCTGGTTGTGTTGTGTCACTTTTGATGCTCTTCAACAAAAGTTTGAACATACTGAAGGTGAAGCTGAAAGTGAGTGTTTGGAAGTGACTAAAAACAGAAGTACACATGAAAGGTGCAGAGATTAACAGGGTGAGAGACAAGTCTATGAGTGTGCTGGGGCTTGTACTACAAAAAAGCATAAAATACACAAAAGGAGGAACTAAAGGCCCACACAGACTGAGTGTGAGTGTATGTGTGTGTGTGTGTGCCCATCTGGTGTCAGAGAGGAATGGGAACATGGGCAGGTCCTGGTAATGAAGGACTGATAAGTCCCTATTTCCTGGGCCTGGGTTAATTGTGCCTGGAGATAAAGAGTAATAAATTGTCACGGGGTAATGGCAGGAGCCTGAGCCGGGCCCTGTTCCACATTCATCATGACTGCCGGGCCCTGAGAGCCCGAAGAGCAGCGAGGATGAAAACACAGTTAGAGGAGGCAGAGAGGGAAAGACGAGGAGCAGAAAGGACGTGTGAAGTCAATCAGCGGTGCTTCTGAGGACAATGAAGATGTCTTCAAAGAGGATATAAAGGAAAATACCAACATACTGTAGCTGATGTTAAAGACAAATATTTTATTGTTAGACTTATACTTCAGTTTCACAAGCATTGTCTGCAAAAACTGCTTAAAACAAAAAGCCATATCATCCACCACCTTTAGATTTACATCAACTTTAGTCAAAAAAATAATCAAACCTTGAAAAAAAAAACTCGTGCACAGTTTTGTGCAACATCATCTGATGTCATGAGTTTGTGTTGTGAAGGACTCACTTACTGCCAAAACCCAACTGTAGCTCAGTATCTGTAAAACTGACCAAACTATATTGTGTTTTGTGTTTTCTAAGGTTGAATTTGGCTGCAGCATTCAGTTGGGTTGGCTCCAAAAGTTAATCACTTGTAGTCACATCCAATGATTATTGCTTGGAAGTTTCAATAAATCTGTTCAGTGGTTCATAAGATTCATTGCTAATGGTAGATGGGTCCAAATAGTTAATGGCATCGTTTTAAACTAAGATCTTGAACAATCAGTCAGAACTCTGCATATGTCTGGATGATTGGTTTCAGCTACAAATGGGAGGTTAAAGATGATGGGGACTGAATCTGAAGCCATGGCAGGAAGTCCTCAAACCCCTGACTAAAATAAATGAATCGTGCCTGAATTTTATGAAGCTGAATTGCAGATGAAACCAGATGATTGTTCCGTCCTTGAGTAGGACGATGCGCCCTAAAGGATGAGTTCTCAGTGTCTCAGTCAGGTGCAGCTTCCACCCAGATTCAGCTGCTCTACGGTCTCTAATGGTGACAGAGAGGTTGAGACCCTCGTCACGTTCTGTCTAAATTACCTGCCCATCAACCTTTCAGGTTTAGAGATTTATCCACTGAGTAAAGACCTGCTGAACAAAGCCCACCATCACAGCCGGGGCACCTGAACAGGATGTCTCCCAGGCTTCTGGTGGCCACAGCTGAACAAAGACTCACTCAGGACCTGCTGGAGATAAAGGTGCTGCTCATCTCTGCACCCGAGCTGCTTCTGTTAACTGGAAACTGATTGGTTTGGAGAGAAGATGGTGAGACAGAGGTACAAACAAAATGGTGATTCTACCGAAATATGTCACATTGTATTAAGAATACATGAAAAGAGGCAAAAAAAAGCTTTTAGTTGTTATTAGTCTACTTATCCATCCGTTTTTCTTTCCTGCTTCTCCTTTCTGGGTCACAGGAAATGAGACAAACAATCAGTCACACTCTCACCCACGCATGCAGAAAAACTAGTTATCAATTACCCTAATATGCAAATACTGTATGTGACTCATCACATTGAACAAGGATTAGGTTGAAATGTAGCATATGGAGAAATAGGAGTCATTGGTTAAAATATTTGCAAGAATTGCATTTTCTCAAAAATACAGTATAACGAATGAATACCTTACTGTATGAATCTTTTGAATGAAATGTCTGAAAAATAAAATTTAAAAAAATTTTATTCACTTTTTTTGAGCAGTAGCTACAGAAAACATGATTTAGAGCAGAAAAACCTTTCATTATTTATATTTTCCCTGAAAGCCAGCAAAGTTTTTTTTCTTTCCAGCTGGTAAATCTTAACACTCAATTATTGTTTGAAGTTTTCTCTTTAAAATGACGTCATAAACCCCACATCAGAAAAAAACTAAAAATAGGATTCAAACCAAATATCAATGGGTTATCCTGAGCAGTACAAAAACAATAATTAGTAAAAAGATATACAGAATAGAGTATAAAACCAAACAAAAATAAAAACTATTAAAATATGACAAAACTAAAACCAGCAACAGAATCCAGTTCAGGTGAAACGTTTGTGCTTTTTTGTACCTACAGGGTACCATTACTGGGTACTCACCCTGTACATACATTGTATTTAATCATTATGCACCAAGTATTTACTCAGTACATACACAGAACTTACCTCTTGTCCTTAAAACATTTGTATCTGGCATGCACCTATTACTTAACAGGTTTGTACCTATTTTGTAAATTTCTGATACTTAAAGGGTTCATTTCAGTTATGTACCTGAAACATTTAGGTATTGAGCAGTATTATAAAGTGACTTGTTACCTTGTGTTTATTTTGTGCCAAATATTTACCTGGTACTTACAGGGTACTTTCCCCAAAACATACTGTGTACATACCTGGTAATCACCTAAAGGGGCAGTAGAGGGACAGTGGGAGAGAATCTAGAAACATACTTATTACGGGTCGAGCACATACCTGGTACATACTTAGTACAAGGTACAGTTATCACATACGGTTACTGGGCTGTATATGAATTGACTTGTTGCCCTGTGGTACCTGGTACTTACTGGGTACATAGCAGAAATGTACTGGCCTATCCTGCTAGCATTCATTTGATGTGATTACAGATGAACAATAGGTGCGTCGTGGAATCCTGTCACTCACATAACATTCAAACGTGTTTTGAGCTCCTGACAGGTGGCGGCAGTAAACGCGGCTGTTGGGAGACACTAATACTCTCCAGCGGTGCTGCAGCGGCTTGATAAATATTCAGAGCAAACGTTCACAAACGCTGTCAGCGAGATGTACTGTAGTTCATCAAGTAAAAAAAACAATCCACAGTACACGTTTCACTGGGACTCGGCGTGCCACCTTGCCAGCATGACAGATCACTTCTTCACACTGAGAGATTATGGTGTTTGGAGGTGGCGCGGCGGCTGAGGAATGATGCATCCCACACATTATACAGAAGACCTGCTCCCACAGAGGAAGTTGATGTCCCTACCCAGCGATGATGACACTCAGCGCAGTGTGACATATGATGTGTGTACAAACAGTGAGCACGTGGGAAGGGGCTGCTGTTCCTCTCCACTGTTTTATGTGGGTCACACACGGCGTGCTGAGGCGCGGCGGGGTAGAAAGGACGTTTTTCATGCAACCCATATAGGAAGCCAAACAACGCCCTTGAGATGTGACTTCTTGTCTCAAAGGAAATCACCGAGCAGAGTTATGATGCACATCTGTGACATTGAACCTAGAAGATAAGACGGACTATAAAAGGGTTTTTTGGTTTCTGCTGAAGATTCAGTAATATTTTTTATTTTGCTAACCAGTTATATAACAAAATTATTTTGATGAGAATAAATGTGTTTGTAAAAATGTAATTCATGTTTAAGCGTTTATTGACTGCAAATAGTTCATGCTATTATTTGCTAATGAATGCATATCACCTGTGCCCTTTAATTATCTCATGTTGAGAAACGACAGATTTTTGATCAAACCTCGTAAACCAGGGGTGCCCAATCCTGGTCCTCGCACAATCCTGCATGTTTTAAATTAATTTTTTTTTTGCTCCAACACATCTGATTTAAATAAATGTATGATTAACAGGCTTCCATAAAACTTAAGAAGTAATTCAGTCACTGAATCAGGTGTACTGGAGCAGATAAACTTGCAGAATACTGGCTCCCAAGGGCCAGGATTGTGCACATGTCGTAAAAAAAAAACTTCTGCACAATCTCATGCAGTGAAATATTGTGAATTGTTCACACTCAGATTATATCATGATGAGGTATTTAGGCTACCTGCACACAAAAATTATCTCACAATTTACAACTTACTAAGTTATACAAATCTCTAATGTGCATTAGCTGTGGCGGCTATCTTGAGTTAGGTTATCTGTATTGCTGGGTTGCAGTCATGTGACCCAGATGATGCGCAAAATTCAGATGGGGGGCAGGAAGTGATTTTCTACAGTTCGCCACACAGCGAAAAGGATCACAGCGAGTATGTTAATGCTCTAAATGGGCTGACAAGAAATTGCAAATAATACTTGTAGGAATTGATCTATATTCTATTAATAAAATAGACTTGTCATAACACACACACACAGACACACAGAGAAGCTATAAGACATTCACCTTTTGATGCTGGGCAATAAAAAGGAGGGGTCGAAGTTGTAACACATATTTAGACATCTTTCTGGATATTTCTGATTGATAAAATGATGCAGATGCTTGTACCTGTTGGCCATTAACTGTCAGTAAGTGTTTAATGATAGGTTTTTCTTTTAATAAAAAAAAGTTGCAAAGCCAGAAAAAATGACAAATGACATTGGTCTTGGTTCAAATCAACAAAAATCAAAATCAGAAGGAAGTGAAACCCTACAACAGCACATATCAGCACAGTCCAGTAAAATGTACTATTTATGTCTGATGTGTTTGTTTTAATAAATAATCTAGCATTTTGTAATGAAACAATAAATATAGATGTTTGGGGGATTTTAAGTTTGTATTATGGGAAAAATTACATTAGTGTCAAACACCAACGTCAATGAAAATGTAAACAATTGGTTATTTATGTTTTGACATTAATGGTCCATTATGTTGCTGTTAAGCTGTAATTATTTGTTGAGGTGGAATATGAGCTAAAGAGAGAGCAAAACATTGAATTTTTACAAGTTAACCCTCCGGGTGCCCCTGGATTAAAACGACCCATGATTTGGGTGATTGAAAATTATCTTCAAATCGGGGGAAGGATAAGCTAAACGTCTCAGAACAGCAGAGCTGACAGTGAACAAGGGTAAAAGGAGAAGGTGTAAATAAAAAAATAAAAATAAAGCCTGAAGATGGAGAGCTGGTGAATGCTCAAATTAATTTGTTCTCTGCCTTTCTCCACCTGATTGCCTCCACCTTCTCTCCGCTTCACCAGTCAGTGTTCACAGCTATAAATCTTGGAGTGACATTTTGGGCGGCGAGCTTCACGTAAACATGGCCGGCTAAATGTCAGCGCGGGAAGCAGACAAGCCTGACTTAGGAAGAGTGAGAGTGGAGGCAGTAATGTCACCACACTTAAACTCACCCGCCATCAGTCTTCATGACATTTAAGAGATATATCCCTGCATGTGTCTGGCCTCGGCTCAGGAAGGAAAAGTTTGCAGAGAACGTTCCCGAAGAGTCAGGCTTTTGATGAGTTCAAGTGATCACATCAACACTTTTATGTTATTCTTCTCAATATTACCAGTCAGCAGAATTAAAACTGGACTACGAGCGAACCAGAAAGGTAAATCCATGAAATAACGCTGACTCAGGATACACACTGCTTTCTTCCTGTTTAAAGTTTTTTCTCTGCATTTTTTTTGCAAACTATGTCCTCATATATTGTAATGTTTTAAACATATGGCAAAATGTTCTGCTAAATCAGGAAAATATTCTCAGATTTCTTTCTTTTATTTACATGAATACTTTTCAAATAATTTAAAATTATATACCCCAAAAGAAATACACTGTGCTTCAAAATTATTTTAACTACAGTAATTAAATTTACATTTCAGCTGTGGGCATTTAGCTGGAACTCACAGTTCAGCCAATTTTAGCTTCAAGCTACATCTGAACAAATTCAGCTATTTGATATTTTAGCAGCTGATTTATAATGTTTTAGCTTTTAGTTAGTTCGGTAGCAGTTTTGTAACTTTTAGTTTTTAGCTGTTGTTTTCGTAATTTGTCATTTTTACATTTTAGCTTCTATTTTGCTTGCTGTGCCTTCAGATTCAGCTTTAACATATTTCAGCTGTCATTCAGCATGGAATAATTGTTTGTAGTTTCATTAAATGTTAATTAATTTTGTATTTGAAGATTATTGTTTTATTGAATTTGTTCAGTGAGAAAAGGGATCGATATAAAACTTGCTACCTTTCATTTAATTTGTGATTGTATTTTGTTGTATATAGAATTTGTTGTTTTTAAGATAAATGAATAAACTATAAACTAAAAAAAATCTGTTGCATGATGTTATCTTAACTCAGTTGAGGAACCCCTTTCTTCTTTCTTCTTATGTTCTGACCCAAATAGATAGAATTTTCAGGACTTGTCCATCCCATCCTATTTCTTTGCTTGAAAATCACAAGCATTCAAAGATTAAAATAAAATACAGGTAATAATAATAAAAATAAAAATAAAATCAAACAATCTAAAGCCCTCTCATTCATCTTCCTCTCTTTTGATGTTATTTCCTACATCTTGCTCCCTGCTGCATTGGAGCTGTATTGATTTTCCAAATGGAGAATTGAGAAAGATGGCCGAACTTCTGTTTTTAAATCTCCTCAGCCTCCTTTTAAAATCCCTTTACCCCCTTCCCCTTCGTCTTTCCTCTCTTGACCTTTGACCTCACCTCATCATCCCATCAGCTTCCCACCTATTGCTCTCACACTCCCCACTCACCTCCCAATTTGCTCCTTTTTTTTTGCTCTGCTCCCTCCCCTGCCCTGCTCTGCTGATGTGGATCTACTTCTCTGACGGGTTGTTCAGGAGGGAATGAGCTGGTCGCTTGGCTGGCCAGCCGTCCTGCTCGTATCATCCGTCAGTAAGACACGCGGTTGTTTTTAGAGTTCTGCTGGGAGCCGTCTGCTCGTCTCTGTCTCTTTCTGAGGTTCTTCAGTCTCCACACACACACACACACGTGCACGCACACACACACACTTCATCCCGTTTCCCCATCTTATCTTCATACCTTCTCTCTCTACTCACAGCTTCTCGGCTTATTTTAGCCGTTCATCTTAACTCAGCAGGTGAGAATTTTAAAATCAACCTCAGGCTTTTTGCCTCGAGTGAATCAATGACTGCGTTGGGCGAAGAATGAATAATTCAGATATGTTAATAAAAATGTCTCTTTTGTTTTTCTTCTGTAGTTGATTGATTTTTTTTTTTTACTCCAGTTGTATTTGTTCTTTGCGGTTTGACATTGGATTGTTTTTGTGATATTTGCTGCAAACTTTATATCGTCAACAGAATAACAAGTAAGCAACTTTACTATTTCAGATGTATTAATGAAGGGCTGAGCTTTTTGAAAGGAATGCACATCTCCTGACACGTTTGCGAATAGACAAATTGAGTTAGAGCCACGAAGAAATGAAGATTTATTATTATTTTCTACACAATACGTAGGGCCTAAGATGACATGCGGACCTCCAGGACAAAAAACATCACCAGACGCTGACAGGACGCCTGTTTGTTCTCATTTTATTGTGTTAGAGCTGCCCTCGTCTCACTGAGCAGGATGAAGTGAGGCAGACCAGGATTTGCCCGAGGCAGAGAGTTGCTGGCAGACCTGCTCTCAACAGACCTGCAGGGAGGTCCAATTAGGAAACCCAAGCCAAAAACACACAACCCACTCCTGGTTTTATCCACACCAGTAAGTGAGGTTTAGAAGACTTGATAATTGTTTTATTGCTGTGTGGTCTTAACAATGTGAGTGAAGCAGAGACAGTCCTTGGGGTTGGGGGGGGTGGGATGGTGGAGCCATTGTGGTTGTGAAGCAATAACCTTGAAGCTACAGTTTTAATTTGATGCTTTTTGCTATAATAGAGTTGTCAGACGCAGTGGTGGGCAGCACTGATCTAAAAATTAGTTCCACTAGCCCTAAAACACTAACTCAAATATTTAGGTCCCCTAATTCTAAAGCACTAATGCACTGAAAGTTTTAGCAAAAGCTAATTCTAAAGCACTAATAACCCAGTCACCCCATGAACATTCTTCAGTTTTTGGGTATTATTATTGATGGAAATCAGACATGGAGAGCTCACATATATTACTTAATAACAAAAATAGCTAAACCTGTTGGAGTACTGTATAAAGTAAGGGAGTTATTTAATGATAAAGCTCTGTTTATATTGTATAATACAATAATTGTTCCACAGTTGATTTACTGTTGAAGTCTGGGGTAAAGCATGTAAAACATTAACAAACCCTATTTTTATTTTACAGAAAAGAGCCATAAGAATTATCACCAGAAAACATTAGTCACCCTTCAAATATACTATTTTGTAAATTAAAACTATTAACATTTTATGAGTTGGTTGATTATAATACATTTCAGATTATGTATAAGGCTCATCATTTTTTTACCTTTAAACATCCAGTTATATTTTGTTAAGAGAGAAAGTTCTTATAATCGTAAAGGACTTGAGATGTTTATTAAACCTAAAATTCGAACAAACTTGAAGGACCGATGTTCAAGGTATAAGATTATGGAATAATCTGGAGAGTGATTGTAAAAATGCTATAATAGCTTGTTATTTACTGAAATATTATCAAAGATGCTATGATGGTCTTTAAGTATCTTCATAATTATTTTGTTATTTATATAGTCCAAATGTCCACATTTTTATTTCTTAAGAAGTTGCATCTCTGTTGATATGATAAACTTTTTTCTGTAACTGCTGCCGATGTGCTGCTGAAACCTCGGAGCAGCTCCATACGACACATCCAATCTCCAGTATTCATGGCCACGCTGTGTTTTGTCTGATGAAAACTACAGGATAGTGTTTTCGTAATGGAACAGCAGTCTGTCTTTTTGCAGTTCAGATCGGTGTCTTAGTAACTCTTTTAGCTCGTCACTGTAGAACCACAGTAGATGTTAAAAATGCACCATTCAGGATGGCAGAATCTGGGTATAAACATAATGTGGAAAAGCACAAAAACCATTTGGCCTTGCTGAAATGCTATGATGACAATCCACAGGCAGCTATAATGCTACATTGTTAGTGTCCTGTGGGTTTCTTGGACTGTAGTTCTGAGTCTGGTAGAAGATGGAAAAAACACACAAAAAAGTGAAATTTTCTTCAAAAATGCAGTTTGAATGCTGAACGCCACATGACTTTTTAGAAATTGTTAAAGCATTCAGGACAGAAAGTAAAACCAGAAAAACAGTTGCTAAAAGTTAAGTTTAGCAGAATCATTGCTAAAAGGTAAAAATTTGCGTAGTAAAAGTAGCAAACCTGTAACAAAATGTTAAAAATAATAGCCTGGTAAAACAATCATCATACTTTCATTTGAAAGCCTGGTCAACATGGACTGGCTTCACTTCCTCCTCTGTCCACTAAAACAGAGCAGAAAATCAACTCCTTCTGTTCACTGTTTGGCCCGGTTGAAATTCAACCAGAGAAATCCTTGTCTATGGGAGAAATCCCAGACTGAGCAGAGAAGGGAAACTAGAATTGGTTGGAATTGTGTAGGAAGGCACGGGCCAGGCTATAAAATCACCTGAGCAATTGAAAAGAAAAGCAAGTTCAATTACTTTAGTGTGTCGAAAACCGAACAAAAACACCGAATGCGACTTGAAGGTTATGCCCAAGCAAGAAGTCCACACATCTGGACCAAAAATACAGATTTATATTTTTAGGCCCCAAAACAGGAAATGCAATCTTACTTTAAACAAACTTCTTCAGAATCTGGCCCCGCCTACCTCAAAACAGTACACCAATGGGCACAGTCTCCCTAATCACATGACCAGATCCTCACACATACTTACAGACTGGTGATCAAATTAATTATGTGATGTAAGAGTTCCAAGTGTTAGCAAAACAGCACACTCTGCCTTACAATACATAAGCTACTCAGAACAGATTGTGCGTTCACTCAATCACAATTTAATCACAGAAATAGATAATTAACACATCCTTATCAACTTAAAAAATAAAACAGTATATTTGTTGCATTAAAAAAAATCCGTGATAAACAATAACTTTCCTTCACTACCTAACAGTTACACTTTGCAAACTAATATTAGAAGAACTTTGCAAAATTGTAGCTAAAAGCTTAAAGTAGAAAGCAAAACAGAGCAAGTAGCTACAAATAATGTTGATGATAAAGTTCTGTGAGGAATTTAATATGAATAAAATGTAAAATTTCATAAAGTATAATGGTTATAAATTGAACGTTTGTAATGAGCTGGACTTTTTGCAGGAACCAGCTTGGCTTCAACTTCCAGGTTGTGTTCTGATGTCTACTTTTATTAACAGTCAGCATCTGCCCGTGGTTCTCTCATTGGTTTTTATGATTGTAGTTTAGGTTTTGAAAAGAATAACTGAGGAAGTTAGAATAACAAATTTAGCATTCCTTCAAAGAAAGCGGGATCTTTGCTCATCGTTTGAATTTCCTGCCTGATGTTTGGTGAGAGTCCTCTCACTTATTTCCTCCATGCATACATTTATAAATCCTGTTTGTGACCTCACACTTTTCTCAGATGGGCCTCCTCGCCTGCAGTCGTGTTTGAAAGACGCTCACACGCACCTTGTACCAGCCGGTGAAGATGCTTTCTCGCTCTCGTTATTCCTGGTGTTGTTGTTCAGCCTGACTGCTGATGTTCTCAGACACGTCCTGATGTAACACCAGCATCACAACCTTCACCTCTCACGTCTGCTCTCACGCCGTCTGGCACCGAGCTCCTCGTGCCTTCGCCTCCATTCTCACCAATGGTGAGCTGTTAATAAAATATTTAGCGGCCACTTCAGCTCACGAGCACAAATGCACTGCTTTCTTTTGTTGCCTGATGTGAAAATATATTGGTTTGTCAGTTTAACTTGAAGCTATGCCTCTAACTGGATCTGAATGTTTCTTTGTGTTTAGCAAAATATCCCATGAACCAGTGGGCTGAGATAAAAAAAAATACAAATTAGGGGTGCGACAATACATGTATCAAACCGTTCAATACAGAGCTTTAGGTTCAATACACACTACGTATCAAACAATAAAACAATAAAGATTTTAAATATTATTTTATCAACTTGTTTTCTGAAGATGCTCTGTGTTTAAAGTTCAGTGGATCTGTGTTCGACTACTCCACCTAGGCTGCATTGTCGAGCACAGATCCAGTGAGAAACTTGCTGTTTCAGCAACATTTATCTTAAAAACTGTAATTTTGAGGTTAAACACATGTTCAGAAAGCATTTCAATAAACTACAATCAGTTTTGTATAAAGTACCTCAAAGTGATACTTGAGTAAAAGTACAAGTATCTTATCATGAAATGACTTTGGTATAAGTTAGTCTCCTCTAAGAATATTACTTGAGTAAATGTATCTGATGTTTTTATACTTTAGTATCAAAAATACATTTCTTACATAAAATGTATTTAAGTATTAAAAGTAAAAGTATTGAGTAAAAAAGAGCAGTTAGATTTTTCTGTACCACTTTACAATAAGGCTCCCCTTATAGATGGCTTATAAATAGTAGTTATTAATATATCTGTAAACACATTATAAATCATTAATGTGTTTATTATGCCAAGATGAGAAAGAGACACAAATGTCAGGTTCCTGGCCAAATAGTGAGCCAAATTTGTGCATGTACATATTGCATTTCAAGATGCTATATTAAACATTTCAGACTATGTTTATACCTTGTAAGCACAATAATGATTTGGAAACACATATTTTATATATGTAATATTGTGTTACTGCATTATACATATCTACAATTATCAACGGGAGCCTTATTCTTTGTGAGGTGACCTCTCCAAAACAAATTTTATTTTCTAAAGGCGTGCAGCTGTGATGGATTGTATACAAACTAATTTGGTATCAGAATATATTTCTCATCCAACAAATTCACTGTACCCAGTAGGCACATTTTATTAGTATAGTATTTTTTTTTTTTAACAATTTTGAGTGTTTATTTATTTATTTTAAATGTAAGAAGTAGAAAGTACAGATAATTGTGTAAAAATGTAAGAAGTAGTCAGCTGAAAAATAAGTACTCAAGCTAGATAACCAAAATTTCTACTTAAGTACCGTAACAAAATAGTTGTACTATAGTTACTTTATAATTTATTTATCGGTATTTATCCAGGCAAGTCCCATTGAGATCTCTTTTGCAAGGGATCTCAATGGGACCCTTGCAAACCCTATTGTACATGTTTTTTGGGGTGGGGGAAACCGGAGTACCCGGAGAAAACCCACGCAACTCCACACAGAAAGACCCCAGGTCCGAACCAGGGATTGAACCCAGGACCTTCTTGCTGTGGGGTGACGGTGCTAACCACTGAGCCGTCGTGCTGCTGATAACTCTGACTACAAGTTAAGAAGAGCATAGAATTTTTTTTTTGCATTGAAAAAAACATTGAACCATGAGACTGAAGTATCGAACTGAACTGTGATTTTCTGCATCGTTGCACCTCTAATTCAAATGATTACATTTTACTGTCAACTCTATGTAAAATAACTGCTGCCTCTAAGCAGCATTAACTGACATAAGGACTACAACTCAACTAATTTCACAAACTATAAGCTAAAATTTATTGTGGTAGTAGCTGAGAGTCATCATCAACACATAAGCCCTGTCCCAATACCCGCACTCCCACCCTTGTTCCGCCCTTGTGCACTTCAAATGCGCGTTCATGTTGAAGAGTTTGAGTGCGTAGTGGGTCCCTCATTCTCCACATCCGCCCTTCGTCACGCCCATTTTGGGTACTATTTCCGCCCTTCCGCGAAGTCTGCAATTGTGCGGACTTCGGTGAAGTGTATTACCCACAATTCATTGCTGCCAAAACAGCGACCATTTTTTTCTTCTTTTTTTTTTTTTTAATAAACCTTTATTGAACATTCAAACATGGTACCAATGCTGCCTGGGGGAATGAAAAACTATAAATGAAAAAAGATGAAAAGCATATGTATAAATATATAATAATAATAATAATAATAATAATAATAATAATAATAATAATAATAATAATAATAATAATAATAATA
>JAUBOC010000127.1:20441554-20452201 GCA_032275365.1 Anablepsoides cearensis | reverse complement strand
CACACACACACACACACACACACACACACACACACACACACACACACACACACACACACACACACACACAGAGAAAGCAGCAGTGCCACTTAACACTGCAGCGAGGAAATTCTCATAAAGGGCTGGACCATGAGCGTGCAGAGAGAAAGTCACTGCAGATCAAAACACGTTGGGTTTAGCTGATAAAGGGATAAAAAATGATTCTCTTCAGCTGTCACAATTTTTTTTAAACAGAATAAATTTCAGGCTCTCAGCTGCACAAAGAAAGAAAAAAGAATTAGTCATGGTGATAGTGTCACTTTGAAAAAGCTTAGGATGTGACACGAGGAGAGGGCGAAGGCAGAAACAAAACTATAAAATATATTTGATGTTTAAATTCTGCACATCTCTGCTCGAAATGCTCAGATGGTTTAGTGATGA
This sequence comes from Anablepsoides cearensis, assembly GCA_032275365.1. Classification (NCBI taxonomy): domain Eukaryota; kingdom Metazoa; phylum Chordata; class Actinopteri; order Cyprinodontiformes; family Rivulidae; genus Anablepsoides; species Anablepsoides cearensis. The sequence goes on along the minus strand of JAUBOC010000127.1, from coordinate 20,451,781 downwards.
TAAAATATTTCACATGTTTTACTGCATTTCTGCTGATCATTAGTTCTTGATACATAAATATGTTTAAAAATATTCCCTTTTTGAAATATTTGTATAAAAAAACAACTTCTTTTTAATAGGAGGCCTACATGTAATGGGATGTAAAATAAAGAAAAGACACATAAAGTTGACATTTTATAGAACAGAAGAGGAAAATATTCAAGAAATTAACCAATAAATCACAAATACTTCTAGATTGTTTTTACATCTGGACTGCTATAAAATCAAAATGAAATGTCTTTTTAAAATCTTTAAAATCTGTTTAAAAACATATTATAATTGTTGATTATAATAATTAATTGTTGATTTTGCATGTTTAATTATTTGTGCTATGTATCTTATGTGTTTTTGGTTTAATTATGTGATGTAAAGTACTTACTACCTGTTTTGAAAGGTGCTATACAAATAAATGTATTATTATTATTATTATTATTATTATTATTATTATTATTATTATATTAGGTGATTGTCAGAAGACACTTGTCTGTTTTAAACTTTCAACATATAGGGTTTTGTTGATCTTTCTGCTGGAAAAGTGTGATTTTATCTTGTCAAAGTAAAATTAAAGAGTCTTGGGTGTTCATGACTCCAAATCCTCATCCAATAGATTTGATCCCAACAACAAAGAACAAATGACTGAACTGTCATTTGTTTATTATTAAACTCAAAAGCAGCTCATCTTCATAAGATCAGTGCATTTAGTAGTTGGTTAATTAGTCTGATCATTTGTTGGCAGTGAAGAAAAACACCAAACATATTCTTTAATTAAAGAAAACCACATTTTTTATTGTTCTGAAATAATTCAGGAAAATAGCACCAGTCAGTGCTAATTAAGGACTGACAACAATAAAGAATTTCTTTTTAATATGATGTGACTTAAAACATCCAGAGCTGCCTGTTAAAGCCTCGTCCTCTCTCCACGTGCAGATGTTACAGCAGACAGAAAGATGCTGTTATTATGATCTCCCTGATAAAACGATGCTTATTAATCAAGCGGCGTGTTTGTGTCAGTATAAGAAGCTGAAAATGATAATCAAAGTATTCCTCTGCTATTAATTTCAGTCATTTCCCCTCGATATCAGGCTTTCAGTTGATCAGAGATGATTCTCTGCATCCTGCTGCTCCTCATCCAGCAGAAGCTTTTAGTTTGTGCGAACTATTCATGGTTTTTACATTTCTGTCTCACTTTCTGACTTCTCTTTTTTTTTCCTTTTTTTTCTTTTTTTTTCTTTTTTCTTTTTTTTTTTTCCTTTTTTTCCCTTTTTTTCCTTTTTTTTCACTTTCTGACTTCTCGCTTTATTATTATTATTTATTTTCTTGGAAAGCACACATACAGTAAATGCACAGCCTGGTCCAATTAGGCTGTGTGTCCCAGTGGGCCCGGTCTGTCTGGGGACAGATGGCATCTGTGGTGTTTCTTTGATTAAGGCCTGTCAGAACTGCCGGGTGTCAGAGAGCCTCCAGAGAACAGATGCTCACACATCACTGCTGTGTTATTGGCAGGTAGTTCATTCTCACTAAACGCAGGATGAGAGTAAACAGAAAAGAAGAGGTAATCATGTTACTTCTTTAAAAAAAAACTGTGACGTGCATATCCTTCAAATACAAAAAGTCAGAGGAAACATCTTCATATTAAAGAAACGATGTAATTGACATGATTTTACCCTTTTTGTCACATAGCTGGCATATTTCCTTTTGAACTTGGCTCAGCCAAAGTGAAACAGGAAGTGACATCAAAGGGGAATTCTTTAAGAAAAAGAACTCTCTGATCTTTGTTACAATATTATTTGAACTCTGACTCTTCTTTATCTCTGATAGTGACTCAAAATAATCAAAAAGAAACATCTGATTCTTCTCTACAGTCTGAGTTGTTAGCTATTGTAGCTGTGATCTGTTAACATGTTGACATTCCCCTTTGACATCACTTCCTGTTACTGCACATGTGAATATCTCAGCACATGTTCATCTCAGCACCGGGGATTTTGTTTTGTAATTTGCTATCAATGTTATTGTTCTAAAAATGCATTCATATTTACTACAAAAATCTGATGTCACGGGCACTTTAAGAAGTTAATTAAGTTTACAGATATGGTGATGAGGTTTGGTGCAGTTTATTCACTTTCTGTGAATCATCAGGATAGCATACAAACTAATTAACTGAAATGCTTTAAATTTCACTGTAGCCAAACAATAAAAAGGTCATTTTGGGTGAAAAAAGTGTACGAGGACAACTCCTGAGGCTGATTTACCACATGGGATCCACTTAATGTTTCTGCAGTTTTAAACCTCAGACCAACTAGAGAAAACACTTGTGGTCTTTAATTTATGAGTAAAAGCCTTAAATTATTTCAACACGCAGTGAGCATCTTTAACTTGTTAACTCTAGGGTTCTTTAGGGTCATCAAAGCTAACACGATAATTAGATCTCAATGCATCTGAGACCTAATCACTGTGTTTTTAATAAACTGCTGTGTACACAAGCTTTATGTGTTAGCCCCGCTCAATTTAAGACGGTGAATAAATATGCTCTGTTCTAACCCACAATGGAATCAAATTACAGTTCATGAAATGAAGACGATGCAAGAAGCAAAAAAGTAATAAAGCACAAGTACAGGCTAGAAATAAAAACAACATATCTGGTTCATTTATAATCAAAGTGAGTCTTTAAATAGATTTTGATTGTGTCGAGTGTTGGTGATGTTTTGTTGTGGAAGGGCAGACTGGTCCAGAGTTTAGTGCAGAGCTTTAATCTGCTCCTCAGGAGCATCTGGGACTCTTGGTTCAACACGACAAAGTAAACCTCAGTAACCTGCAACAGATCAAATGTCAGCAATGAGTGAAAAGAACAGATTTATTATTCAAATATTTCATATGATTTGTAGTTGTATCGGAGAAAACAAAACTCATTCAGTTCACTTAGTTTTATTCTGTTCAGTGTTTTTAATCCAAATACTACAAAGTATCAACTTCCTGATGCTGTTAGTGACTGCAGATAAGAATTAACTTATGCTATAATCTGGTAAAGCGCATCATGGTGACATTTATGTTTGAGTTGTACACTGACCCTTTTTAAATAAACTTTTTATCATTATCTCTAAAGAGCTTTGAAGTGAGTCGAACCGTTTTCATCCACAGGAGGTGGGATCCTGATTCTTCATCGTACATTAAAAAAAAAAAAAAAGTTATTTTCAAAGTAAATTCTGAAAGGGGCAGCTGTTTCAAACGGTCTCACAGAGAAAATCCGCAGACGAAGACCTGGGCAGCATAATCTGGATCAACTCCAGTGACTCGACCTGTGAGCTGATCTCTTGAGCCACTATTGTCACTGGATTACATGAAGCAGAGAAAAAAAAAAGAAGGCCAACCTGTCTGCGCTGACAGAGAGGGTCACACTTACTGCTGATAACTGGACTGGACCTAAATAAGAACAACTCTGAGGACTCAGGCCATTGTAGGTTTAAACAGAATCTATATTTAATAACAGGAGTTATGTCTTTATTCAAAACCACAAGAGATGTTTTTTTTCTTTCAAATCATTTTATTTCCAAAAAGCAGTCAGTGAAAAGTAAAACAAGACAATCCAATAAAAGAAATCCTGGAAAATAAAGAGGAAAAAAAAAAAAGATAAAAGCGGATAAAAACAAAAGGCATGATATATACAACAGCAAACATCGTTTTCATGTTTGAGTACCGATGAACGACTCGACAGACTCACAAAGGAAATAAAAATAAAATAAAAGAAGAGTTTCCTTTAAACAGACAGAGGAGGTTCTAAAAGTCAGCTAAGGCACGTGGAGCCTCTCTGAATAGAAATAAAACAAAAAGGGGGAATAAACATCCGTCAGAGAAATTTGTGCAACAGTTGCTCAACAATACATTCCAGCAAGAACAACAACAATCTGATTTTTCTCTGAGACACGAAGAGGAAAAGGTCGCCGTCACAACTGTCCAAAATACTGAAGCAGGTCGCGTTTTTCTCATGATTTCACTCTTTTGTCCAGTTTCTGACACTTTATAAAGTCTGAATAATTCACTTTATTTGACCACATCTGTATTTACAGTTCTAAAACAAGAGTTCAATACAAAATACTTATGTACATCTTCATTTGTTAATAATTTTGTTACAAAATATGACTTTCACATTTAGTTACATTTACTTTATTCACCTTTTTCCATAAACTGCCATCAAGCTTACATCATAATAAGTAATTTATTCAGAGCAACAACTTTGTCTTTTACAGTTTAACACCAGAAGCAGTAAAGATTTGGAAAAGGAGAGATAGCAGTAATAACACTCACATCTGACAGAGAGGCAAGGTGAACTTGACATTAATGAACAGTAATGTCTCTTCATTAGCTTGTGCAAAACCACTCATTTAGCTCGTGTGATGACTAAACAATGTTGACAGTCACAGATTGAAAACCTAATTGGCTTCAGATGATACTTATTTCAAGGTAAAACAAACATGTGAGCAAACTTCTTGTTTCAGGATTTGCTGCCGGCTCCCAGATTATAATTAACTTGCATCAGACGCCCGGGGATTGTCTGGATGTAAAGAAACAGATACTTGAAACAGAAACAGGAGCCGCAGTTCAGTAACTTATTCTTTGTTCTGCACTCAAGATACAACAGAATATTCACTGGAGTTTGTACATTATTGTCACAGCATGAATATCACAACCACTGATCGCTCGGAAACTGACAGAAAACACCAAAAAAAAAAAAAAAAAAAAAAAAAAAGAGCCCAGTTTCTCCTGGCGTCCAGACGTTGGGTTTGCTTGTGAGGAGTGTTTGTGTTCATCTTCTGTTTGGTGAGGTCGTGAGGTAGCTGACCTCCTCACCCCATCATTCGCTATTTCTTTCTCTTTTTTTTCCATGTCTCGTGGTTCGCTCAGCAAACAGCTGCTGGAGAAACCAGGACAAGAAGGTCTATTCAGACAGGACGACACGGACGAACACACAACAGGTGCGGGCCATAAAAAGGTACAGTATAAGTTTGGGGTGTTGGCCTTTGTAAATAAAGGCGGCTTGCTTTTACAAAAAAATATTTATCATGCTGCCAAGGCAGCGTCGCAGTTATTTAGTCACTGACTAAAAATATCAGTATAATTATAAACTTAGAAATAAATAACAACTCTCCTCCAACCACTCACAGACGTTTTGAGACGTTTTGTAGAATTATGTACAACGTTTAAGTGTTGCTGAAACGACTTGGAAAAAAAAAAAAAAGAAGAAACAGGACACAAATTTTAAGGTCAGCTTAAGGTAATTTTGTTTCAAGTTTGAGGCAGGTTAATTATATATTTATATTTATAAAAACAAAACTACTTTTTTCTTGTCTGCTGCTTGTTACATCTGGGTGTTATTAAAAGAAATCTACTCTATGTAAATATTAAATCTGAAAAGACTATAGTCCAAATAACTACAAAGGTATTCTTTAGGAATCGACGCTGAAATGTCATTTCTTTCACCTTTTTATCCAATTATCAGACAAACACTGTTCCTTTTCCTTACCAACTAATTTGACAGCTGCAGACGATCAGCCGAGCCACAGCTGCTCAACATCCTAATCAGGCACTAGTCTGCAGAAACTTGTGATTACTTTCAATTTTAAACAGCACTGAATTAGTCTCCTAATAACTAAAATTGGCTTTTGGTGCATCTGCCTTTGAGTTGTGACATATTCCTCATCTGTTTAGTTGTGGCGTAATAAACAGACAACATTTTCATGACATGAACCTTAAGGAGGCACGTTTAACTCAGTACCCAACTTAAGGCCTTATTGCAGCAGGAGCTAGTCTGCGAGCATCCAAACGGCCACAGTGTCCTGCGCACGGCGTTACGAAACAAAAGAATTCCAGCGCCTAACCGTCAACAGAAAAATAAATAAATCCAGAAACTAGAACAGCAAAAGCCTGCAAAATTCCTTAAAATAATGAATCTGACGAAGAATACAAATTCATTTCTTTCTGTTAAGACAGCTTTACCAGCGGCTCCTTCTAAAAGTCTCTCACAGGGGGCAGAGAAGACACCCCCCCTCTTGCACATAAGCTCTAAAATAAATAAAGTAAACAGTGCCACGGCCTCCTGTCCAGCTGGAGGCCTTGGTGCTATCTGATGCGGCCGTCGGCCCGCGGCGCTCCCAGTTGGGATTTGGGATCCGGGCTGGTGGAGCTCCACGGGCTTTTGGCGCAGGCCTGCATGACCGGACAGGCGGTGGGTCCGACGGCGCAGACGTCGGCCGCCTCCCACAGCTCGCCCACCAGGCCGTCCACCCAGCGCTCCAGCTCCGGGCCCGTCAGGCCGGCGTTCCTCTTGGCCTGCTCCACGTAAGCCAGGCTGACGGGGATGTTGAGGACCGGGTTCAGACCGTGAAAACTCTGCTCCATGTAGCTGTTCTTCAGAGGCCCGTTGTGAAGCTTCAAGGTGTCCTCTGCAGGCAGAGGAGGAACAGACGGTTAGTGGTCAAACTAACTAACAATTCAGATGAATTATTATGAGAAAGTTGATTCAGCATTTACTTAAACGTTCTACAATTAAACCAGCTGGAGAACGTCCTCAGTCCTTACATTCCAGTGAAGCTTTAGAAGCATAATCAAAGACACAACTTCTCCTTAAAGCACCTTCTCCACCCTGAGCTCCAGTCAAGCTTTAAATTCCTCACAGCTCTTCTAACTGGGATGCCAGCCATCCTTTTTAAGCACCACCTTGGAGCAAAAAAACCCCCCAGATGTTTGCAGGCATCAGCGTTTCTTCACACGCCGGTGGCAGAATGATGCAGTCAGACACGAGGTCCTCCACCAGTCGCAACAATGTACGGCTGGCTTTGTGGCCCCACTGTGGGACATAAAGTCATGCATGTGTTTTGCTGTTGCCACATCATAAAGTTTTACCAGCGCTGAGAGTGGGAGGGACACCTGGTGCCAAAAACAGCAGTGAATTACAGGCGGATAGATGAAACAAGCAAAAAGCATTACAACACACACGCTGCAAGCCAAGCACACCGAAACAATATATACTGTGAAGCACTAGCCTGGTCCTTAACTTCCTACACAGTTCTGCTCAATTCTAGTTTCCCTTCACTTCTTCGTCTGAGGTTTCTCCCATAGACAAGGATTTCTCTGGTAGAATTTCAACCGGGCCAATCAGCAAACAGGAGGAGGAGTTGTGAACGATGACCTTGATTTTCTGCGCTGTAGTTTAGCAATAGCAGCGTAGGAAGTGAATGAAGCCAATCCGTGTTGATAAGGCTTCCAAATTAAATAAAATTTGTCTCACAAAGCTGCAGCTCTCATTTACAGCCATTTTATTCGGCTCAGTACTTCTCTTTTCCCAGTAGGGGGTGGTTGTTTACAGCGCAGACAATTTCCGATTAGCCTCCTAGCTTCCTTCACAGTTCACTACATACGTCAGGGCCAAATGTTACTACAGATTGGGAAAATCAGATCCAACCGTTTTAAACTTCAACAGAGGCCACGCCTCCAGCAAGAAATCACTTTTCAATAGCCGAGAGTCCAGACCCTCTGTACGAAGCAAAGTGTAGAACAAGGGGCTGGTTTTTACCAGGCTAGTGAAGCACAAATACTGTAAAAATAAAAACAAATGCATTGTTAATACTGAGTTACAGCTTTAATAAATGTGCGGAACCTTAATCGTTAATGCTAGTAAAAGGCTAGTAAAAAACTAAAATGTGGTTTAAAGATAAAAGCAGCAGCATGGTAGAAGCTACAAGTAGCAAAGGGCTAGCTAGCTAAAAGCTAAAAATACCAAAACCCTGGCTAAGAGGAACAAAAGTTGGAAACACAAGGACAGCCAAAAGCTTAAAGCAGCAGAACAGTAGCTAAAAGCCAAAACTAGTAAAATGTCATCTATTCTCTAAAAAATAAAATGTTGAATTAACTTAACTGAGTTATGTAAACTGGTTCCACTAAACCAAGATGAGTAAATGCAAACCAAAATGTGTAAACTGCTTCATATTTACTCAACTCGGTTTAGTGGAACCAGTTGACATGACTCAGTTAAGTTACCAGTGGTGTCCAAAGTCAGTCCTCAGGTGCTTTTGTCCTGCATGTTTTAGGTGCTGGTTCAACACCGCTAAACCTAACGAGTGCTTAATTAGTAGGCCTCCTCAGTGTGCCATCAAGGTCTGCAGAGGCCTACTAATTAGGCACTCATTAGGTTCAGCTGTGTTTGACCAGCACCTAAAACATGCAGGACAACAGCCCTTGAGGACTGACTTTGGATACTACTCCGACACTTCATGTCATAGTGGCAGCTAAAAACTAAAAGTAGCATAAGAAGACAAAAACAGGAAGTAGCTGAAGCAGATTTTAAAGGGAAAAATGTTTTTGACACCAAGTGGCCAAGTTCTTAAATCGTTTGGTTTCTCTGTGATAATTATGAAACACAACGCTGATTACTTTCTTCTAACAGAACATTTTATATTAAAAAACCTTAATATTAATAAATCATTTGTATCCATAGAAGGCCAGAACCCAGCCCCGACCATGTGTTTGTGATTTATTTGTAACTTATGCTGACGCACAACAGCCCCACTGAGGCTCACATTAGGAACCAAGGCTTTAACTTTATTTGTTTTTTTCCTCCTCATCATTAAAACAGCTCAGGGAGATTATTAAAGCGAGAGAGACGTGATCACGCTGGAGCTGGCGTCTCGGCTCCCGTGTGACTTTCGAGAGCAGACCGGTTGTTTACGGATTAGAGCACTACAGTCCTGTCCCTTCTCCACGCTGACCGATTGATTTAACTGTGGCGTTGTTTTTAGAGGGCTAAGTGCAGTGTTGTTTAACACTCTGTTTAGTATGTATGAGCTGCTCGCTGGGTTATTAGGGGTGACTTGATGACAAATAACCAGGGTCTGCGGAGGCCCAGAGGCTTGATTAGAAAGGGCATCGCTGCGAATGCAAGGCTGCGCTGTGCTTGTGTGGGTCTGCAGACATTTGGAAATCAGCAATCGTTACTTCACGGTCAATAAAGCGCTAGTCTGTGACACTGTTAGTGTCAGTGGGAAATAAAATAATAACCATACGATGCATTTTCTGATAGCTATATTCCTCATAGTGATGTAAAAAAGAGGAAATGAATCATAAACTTATATATATTAAAAATGTCCAAACAGTGACCGCTGGTTTTTAAAGAACGGCACAGCTGTGCAATGAGCTCAGCAAGGCTATTTGTGCAATTAACACAATCAATAATAGTTCTGTGTTACCGAAAAGCAGAAACAAACAACCGGCGCTGCTTAAAAATAAGGTTAATTGCAACTACAGATGCTGTTTGAATCTATTGCTCACTTTGCCTGATGGGCTGGTGCTTGTTATAAGCCAGAGGGACGATGAGGAAGCGTGTTTCGGCCACAGGGCTCCAGTTATGCAGGATGCGAATGTTCCACACTCCGGGGCGCAGAGGCTGGTTCAGTGGTGGGCGGTAGTGTGTGAACTCTGCGCTGGCGTCGATCAGGATGTCATAGGTGGCAGCGATGACGTTGGTGGGGTCGATCCAAACGACGGTGACGGTGACGTTCGGCCCTTTGTTCCACTTCTGCATGCCCACCGTCTCCTCCATGGGACCCATCAAGCCGCCGATGTTTCTGAACATGCGTTCTTTGGCGTCCCACTCCGTGCCGATCTGACAGAGAGGAGAAGAGGCGGAGAGAGTGAGTGAGAGAGGAAAGGGAAGAGCCAAATCAGAAACACAGGAAGTGACTGGCTTTCATTTTGTATAATTAAAGCTATATTACATTGCAGTTGCTGCAGTGTTTAGGTCTTGTTTTTACATGTAATGAATAAAGCATACTGCAAGCTAAAAAATAAAAGTACACTTCAGATTATTGCTTTAGGTGTTGATTTTTGTTGACACATAATTTTTACCTTGCTGCTGTGTTCAAATATGCATTTTTAAAGATATATTTAGTAGGGGTGCAACGATACAGAAAATTCATGGTTCGGTTCGACACTTTAGTCTCACGGTTCGATATTTTTTCGATACAAAAAACAGAAATGTCCAAGCCCTTTTTAACTTGCAATTTATTGAAATTAATAAAAAACATTTGTTTAACCTCAGAAGTCCATTTTTTTAAATTAAATGTTTCTGAAACAGCAAGTTTCTCAGTGGATCTGCGCTCCATAATGCAGCCTAGGTGGAGTAGTTGAGCAAAGATCCACTGA
>JAUBOC010000127.1:20429542-20441374 GCA_032275365.1 Anablepsoides cearensis | reverse complement strand
CTTCTACATGCTTTGCAAGTGGGAAAACCTGAAAAATCAACAGTGTATCAAATACTTGTTCTCCCCACTGTATGTGTCGGAGCCAGAGTCTTACCCAGAACCAGACGAGAATGAAGAAACTGTAGATGGTAAGTCCAAACATTGGCAATTCCATTGCCAATAATTTGACATAAAAGTTCAGAAAACGTCACAGAAAATAAAGAAAACTGAACAGATTTAAAAATATGATCCAAATACAAAAGAAATATATCTATGCAGCATCTGGAGAGATTAAAGTAAAATTTTCTGCACTCCTAGAGACTCCTGATTACACAACAAAATAAATTTGGATTTTGCATGATATGTCACCTGTAATGGACTGTTTTTTATTTTGACTGAATTAACCAGACTGAAATTTCAGAAAAGTGATTTTTCTGGACCAAGGCTGCACCTCAGCTACATGTATTAGTCCTTCTTCTAACAAGTCGTCTTGGGTGGGCAAGTTTTCACTAACATAACAAATGGACCGATTGTATCCCCCAGGTGCGACGATCACATGTTGCCTGTTTGCTCGGCTGAGAGTGGCAGGAGCCAATGAACACCAGCATCCACTGAGAGAAATGTTTGCCCCTAACAGTCTCCACACTGGAGAAGATTACAACCTAACATCAGTGAGGAAAGAAAAAAAAATGGCAAAGAAGTGGAAGACACTGAGTACATTCAGACACAGAGATAACAGCTTTTTGACAAGATAAAAAAATGGGAGTCTAGGGAGAAGAGCTTCATAAAAATAGGCTTTCAACGCTTCCATCAAAGACTGAGAAAGCTGCATTCACTGTGACAATTTTAAGATAAATAAAGTGAGTATAAAAACTGAACAGACAGTATCAGTGAGTAAAACATATCTTAGTTGAATTAGAAACATAAAGTGCCTCAGGCTGTAGAACATGAAACTAGCTGACAGCTTGCATGGCAATGGAAGACTGGCTAAGGAACAATCAGCCTCTTCAAGCTTAATGCGTCTACAGCTTGAGCATTTTATATATCTACACACGTTATTGGCGTCTTTTTCTTAAATACTGGTAAGTTAAAGTAAAATAATAAAATGAAGACATTCGTAAAATATTAGCGATTGTCCTAAAAGTCTGTTTTCTGGTCGTTGAACAGTTTAAATAAAAAAATGTGCGGTATGGAAAATGAAACATTGAGCCACGAGGCTGACGAGCGAGGCAATGATAGAGGAGGCAGAAACACAAACACCCCACACACACACACAAACCCACACACACACAGTGACAGTAAAAGATGTCAGGGCCGTTGGCAGAAACGTGAGAGGAACGGCGGCTTGAGAAGCGCTTGTCCTGACAATGGTAGCTGATTAACACAGCCTCATCCTGATGGAGGATCAATGGCTGACTGGAACCGACTCGGTATTACATCCTCTGAGAGCTGAGATTGCGATGCACAGTAAAAATAGACATTACTCTGCTCTGCATTAATGAGACCAACAGGCTTCTTGTCAAAGACGCCTTGCTTTCTTCTAAAATCCGACCTCTGTAGTTTCAGGCCCGTGAAACCTCATTTTTTGTCCCAGCAATTTAACAACTAATCAACTAGTTTTGTCTGACATTTCCTAGCTCTTAACATGATGCAACTAAAAACAAGTTCTAAAAGATAAAGTAAGAAGGTTTAATGGTGGATTCTCACTGTTTCACTGAGAATAAACAGGCAGATGTCTAAAGTTAGATTTGCAAGAAAAAGACTTTCCTGTGCCATGAGTTTACGGGAAACCCTTGAAACTTGCCTCTAGATCTTGTAGTTTATTTACAACAAACAGAAAATTTTGCTTCAGTTCCATTTCTCAAGTCATTTCAGACCAGACAAGTCGGCAGCTGGTCCTCTTAACTTCACGGCATGTCCTCCTAACAGATACTGTATTGTGAAGACACTTTAATAAGATGCAGAACGAAACTTGTTTGACAAGTTGTCGGCCTGATGACCAAAGCTCGGTCCGTTCCATGGTTGTTATAAAGGCTAAGAGGCTTCTTCTCAGCCTCAGCCGATAGCTTCCAGTGACCTCCACACCTGATTCATGTTCTCACTAAGCTTTGATTTTAAGTCCAGTAATCAAGTAAGTCACTAACTTATAGCTCTATATTAAGAAACGTGCTTTTATGGAGAAGCTAATGCTGATCTGGCAACTTTGTCATGATTTTCTGACTTTGCCAATTACCCCATTCCTCTTCAGGTCTGGCACTCTGTTTAGTCATACTTTTCAATAAATCAGTATTATCTCAGTCTTAACCAGCAATCAGAATTTAATTAATATATTTTTTCACCCTTGTTTTTTACTGTCAATTAGATCAGACATTAAGTGGGACGTTAACCGCCTGATGACTTATATTTTATTTCATCTTTATGGTTTTTTTCACTCTATATTTGAATTGTTTGATCTACTCCTCAAGCCTCGGGCTTGCCTAATAGAAAACATAAAACACTCTCAACTCATAACCAGCTTCATTCCATTAGTTTTTTTAATTTAACCTGCCCCCCTGCCCACCGTTTGTCCACGTCACCAGCTTTCCGGTTCCAACAGTCTGACACTTGCATTAAAGAAGGCAGGTCATACTCTACGTCTGGTCTTGTTTAAAACCTCAGGGCACCTGGGCCTCAAGAGACTCATTAGTAGCACCGTTTTTTTGGAAGGGGAGATCAAACGCAGGTGTGTACGCTTTGAGTTGCAAGAGAGATATAATAACAGCAACCACCAGACAATTCTCCAGGGGATCTATTTTCCTCCTGGCGAAAATGGATGAACACTAACAAAGATGTACAGTGAAGTGATGGACGCAGAAAGACAGATGATGACAAGAGAGTGCAACACTGGTAATTTTCAGTTCCAGTGAGCCAGTCGTGGGCTATAAAACAAACCAATGGTTGGCATGTAGGACTTGGTTTGGACTGTAATTGTTCAGATACTTTTCATCGTACTATACCAGCTGCCAGAGAAATCCGACCTTACAGAGCATTTGGATTTGAAGGAAGCAATGCATCTCTTGTTGGCCTTGTTCACAAATGAGGGAAAAATGGAGCGGGAGAAGGATAAAGGGATTGGTGTTGCGTCTGCAGTGATGCAGGCGCTGTACTGGTCTGTCGTGGTGAAGCGAAAGCTGAGCCAGAAGGTGAAGCTCTTGATTTACCGGTAGGTCTACGTTCCTACCCTCATATGAACACAAGATTTGGGTAGTGACCAAATGAACGAGATCACAGATACAAGCGGCCGCTGCTCCTCCACGTCGAGAGGAGCCAGTTGAGGTGGTTCGGGCATCTGGTTAGGATGCCTCCTGGACGCCTCCCTGGTGAGGTGTTCCACACGTCCCACTGGGAGGAGGCCCAGAGGAAGACCCAGGACACGCTGGAGGGACTATGTTTCTCAGCTGGCCTGGGAACACCTTAGGATTCTCCCAGATCAGCTGGTTCAAGTGGCTGAGGAGAGGGAAGTCTGGGTCTCTCTGTTTAGGCTGCTGCCCCCGCGACCCGACCCCGGATAAGAGGAAGAAAAGGGACGGATGGACAGAAGCAATACATGTTGCAGATAATAATGGAACATAATACAAATCACCATTTTGCCAGTTGATAAAGGAAGATGCAACCCTTCCAAATACAATAAAAAATAGCTACATTACTGAGCAAAACCTAAAAAAAGGTCACAGACTATCTGCAGGAGCCTGAAAAGGACATATTAATCAATCCTTCATTTTACCACATATTACAGATAATAACTAGTTTTCTTCTAAATCATACTGTAAAAAGGCAGCTGAAGCAATAATGAAGGAGCAAAAACAAAGACATTTCTGTCTGTTTATACATCTAAAGATGAAACAAGGAAGAAAGAGGAAACACATTGTTGGACCAACCATATGGTTTATCTCACAAACTTCACTGTATAGCTTCAGTAATATGGTTCCTATCTGCTATGTTGACAAAAAGCACAGACCCGCTGCAGCAACACTGTGCTCTCATTTAAGCTCTTTTTGCTGGTTTTGATTGACACATGGACAAACTGATTGACAGCCGCTGTGCTGTGCCAGACAGCGAATGCTTTCCCGGGCTTAGCATCCAGATAAAAGGCCCAGCTCACATCGCTTTTTTTGTCACTCATGGTTTCATGGACTAAACACACAAACTAGGGTTGTTTTGAGAGGCGGCTGAGTGACAGCTGTGTGTCCGGATCCCTTTTTGTTCTCGCTCAGATCGCTGGGGAAAGGGTGAAACGGGGTCAAGGTGAGTCCAGGTGTACGAGCGCCGTCAGCAGGCTCACACAAAGCAAGATTCGCCGACAAATTTGTTGACATTTCTGCTTCACACAAAGCCGCGCGGGATGAGGCAGAGAAAAAGGTCAATTTACATTCGCTCAGTTAATTTCTTTTTAAAAGACACTCTGGCTGTCACATTATAGCTGACTGGCTGTATCCTAAACAGGCTTTGCGGTAAACACAAACAAAGATTAACATAACAAGACAATCAAGGGACGCATCCCAGTGTGAAGGTGAGAAAACATTATATTAGGAGACAACAAATAAGCAGCACATGAAGCACTCATCCCCATAAACTTTGACGAATTCAATCAATTTACACTTTACAAGGCTATTACAGGCAGCCGTTTAATTGTTTGAGGATCTGCTGCTGTAAGTCTCAGCAAGGACATCGTAGAAATGAATATAAGGTCACCATATATGAGCATCTCTAATTACTCACAGCTCATATCCTGAAACGTGCATGGATGTTTGGCATTTTATATCAAATGTGCCCTCTAGATTCCAAGTTGAAATAAATGACTGAAAACCCAAACTCACCTCTGCGAACTGCAATCTGCTGAATGTGCTGCTGGGGGGCGTGGTGAGCCGGAAGTTCTTCTTGGGCGCCACCCACGTCTCCATGATCTCCAGCTTGCTCGTTGCCAGGTTAGTGGCGTGGTGCTGGACCAGGTAGCCTTGGAACTGGTCGAAGTGGAAGTAGAGATGCACCGACACCGGGTGGCCCATGGGGAAGTACCTGGGAGCAAACAGCAGAGAGAAAATAAGAGACCAGACCAACTGAGGGGCGCAGACTGCAAGAAGAGAAGATTCATGTAGATAACGTCTGCAGGGACAATGCCTTGGTCATGCTAATGTGGCGGGATGCTAATGTGCGCTCGCCGTAAAGGTTAGCGAGAGTCAATGTGCTCTGTAATTGTGTGACACGGTGGACATTAATTCAGTGACCTTTAACAGAAATCCAATCGGTCAAAGACACGTCGACAATACAGATAATTGTCAGGAAGTGGTGCTTGTGGGTTGTTACGCCCACCCTTGGGCTCCTGCACTTTTTATCTTTTAATATCTCTTGCATGACCACTGCAGCAGATCGAAGATAAGAGGCTGCTGAACACTTGAATCTAAGGGCCGCTGAGAACTGCAAAGTAAATACCAAACCTCCTCTATGTAAAAATGTTGCTTCATGTAGCTCTGCTAGTCGTACGATCCCCTGAATTCATAAATATCTGAAGGGTTTGCTGAACAAAGTTAATCTGATGCTGAATTAAATGTTGCCTCTTTGATTAAGCTGTTTGTTTCATCCACCCCAAAATGGCAAAAGGTCTGTTTTTTAACTATGCAACAAAGGTTAGTAAGATCTTAGTCTTAAACTCTGGCATGAAAGTAGGTGGGTGATATGCACTCTTTTAAAGAATGCTAAGCCTTTAATAGTGTGAATGCTATGAAGCATTCGCACAATTTGTGTGCTATTTTAACAATTCATATATCAAAATGTTCAGCTCATTTAAGCCAAGCGTGTTATGACTTTTAGTATTTCAGCTATTTATACTTTTACAGCTATTTCCCTTTTTTACCCACTTATTTGCCATTAAAAATGAATGGAGCTGTTTTCAACATTCTTAAAATCCTTTAAAATGTTTCTAAATCTTTACAGCACCTTACATATTTTGTTCTGATTATGCTCTATTTCACATTCCTGAGCAAATTTTAGCTACTTTTTTGCTAATTTAAATTTTTTCCTTCTATTGTAACAATAGTTCTGATTCTTTCTTTCTTTCTTTTTTGAGATACAGGGGCAGAATCTTCTGCTACCGTTCATTTAATTTATGATTGTTTTTTGTGTATGTTGAATTTATGTTGTTGTGTTTTAAATGAATAAACTTACTTACATTACATTTCTTTCTGCAATAATTTGTACTATTTATGCTTCCTACTGATTTTTTCTGCTATATTCAGCTATTTGCTGCAATATTTGCTAAAGTTAGCTTTTTAGGCTAAATACACATTTTTTTTTTAAGCTTTTACAACTTATTTCTGCTAAGTTCAGCAAACGTGTGCGTGCTCCTTATGCTAATTAAAAACAATACCAGCTAAATTTTAGCTGTTTCACTGGAATTTGTTTTAGCTATTTTAGCTATTATACATGCAATGCACTTTTTTCTGGTAAGTTTATATTTATCTTTGTGTTAATTATAACTTGTGGTTGCTACCTTTAGCTGATTTTTAAGCTAATCTTAGTTTTTTATGCTATTTCAGCTTTAGATCTGCTTCTTTTTGCAATTATTCAGATTTTTCTACTTTGTGTTTTTTCTGCTATTTTGTGCTATTCATACTTTTTACAGATGTTTTCTGCTATATTCAGCTATTTTAGCTATTAGCTTTTAGCTGTCTTCTCCTATTCCAACTATATTTTTGCTCCTTTATACTGTTTTTCTGCAAAGTTAAGCTTGTTTTTTTTTGTCTTTCAGCTTTCCAAACTGAACCCACATTAACACTTTCTATTAGCAGCAGCATTCAGTTGAAAGTTTCAGCAAGAAGCATTCACACTAGCATTTTCTCAGGAAATGCAACTTTTCTAGTTTTTTGTGTGTTTTCGACGTGGCAGAGGGTCGGCCCTGAGAGCAGCCAGAGGGACTTCCAGGGTGAGCGCTGCTGGGGAACGCTCAACAGCTGCTGACTGCACACGTCCTGACTCCTCCTCGCCCTGATTCCTCCTCCTGGTTCTTCTTAAACTCCCCCCTCCTCCTCTACTTTTAGACACACACCTTAACAGAAAGCACACTGTGCTCCCCCCATGGCTCCCCTGTGCCTAAAGCTTCATCAGTATTCAGCTAAAGGACCAGGAGTCAACCGGTTCTGGCAAACGCTACCCTGACAAGCAGAACAGCAAATATTTACACCCAAAAGGATCGCAATGCACTCTTTCCCTCCCTCTGCTGCTTCCTTTTCTGAGTCTTTGTCTTTCTCCTCTCCTATACTCTCCCTTTAGCCTCTTCCTTTGCCGTTCATCTCCTCTGCTTTTTTTTCATGCTGCCTTACCTCAGCTTTCAATCCTCTTTGACACATCTTTCCAAAAACGAGACGTGACTGCCTGTATGTGAGGGGGTCTGAGGCGTAACCTGCACAGAGGCTCCATTCAAGCTTTTAACCCGCAGTTTCTCCAAGGAAGTCACAGCAAGCTGCTAAAAGCACCAAATCACTCTGTGTTCTTTTCATCTCCTTTGCAACAGTCTCACATCCTTCTGTTTGGAAACACATCTGAGCTTTTTACACACATGCAAAATATGTGGCCATATACACCAACACACACACACACACCAGGACGCACACAACCAATACTCAAATAAGATAAATTTCCCAGTGAGCGCTTTGCTGTGACACGCTTTGAGGGAAAACCTGATCGATTTAATTACTTGGCTCAATCGGTGAAAATCCGAATCAATAAAACATAAATAAGACAGCTCCAGGCAGGCTTTGCATCATTCCACCACGCTAACTACATTTTCACTCATTACACTAATAAATGTGGCTGAATTACAAGGCAAATGGTTTTATTTAGTTAGTTTTTTTTGTTGTTGTTGTTAAGCTTGATCAGCCCACACTATTATGTGCTTCAGAAAATAGTATCCAGAACTAATGTAAAAATATCTCAAGGGTTATTGTTAATGTAGAAAATCCCAAAAAATACTTTATTTATATCTCTGAGATCAGTTCACAGTTGAATAAATCATAGAAAAGGCAGATTTGATATAATTCTATGTAAAATGTTTGGGAATTAAATAAAATTCTGGGGAATGTGAACCACAGTATCAGATGACAGAGCTGGAATTACAGCAGGTACAGGTACTGCATAAAATACTTGAAATAAATAAAAGTAAAAATAAAAATACTTTAACAGAAAAATGACTTTGGTAAAAATGAATTTCACCAATAAGAAAAATACTCAAGTAAAAGTCATAATATGCTCACAGTAATCGGGAAAGTAAAAGTACTTTTACACACTCTAAGAAATGAAGTGTTGAATTTATTTGGTTTCACTAAACTGAGCTGAGAAAATTGCTGTACATTTACTCAAGTAAATTCAACACTACATTTTTTAAAGTGCATAAAGAACCTCTTATAATGAGTTCTGGTCATATTTAAAAATTTAATATGTACCTAGGGGTTAAATTTTAAAGTAAAGTAAAATTATCTTTTTTAAGTTTTGAATCTAACAAAATAAAATTAAAAGTTGCGATTAAAAAAACACTTTACAAACATTACAAATTCTCAAAACTATTTAGTACTGTAACAAAGTAAAACTACTTAGTTACTCTACAGCTCTATACATGGTTCTACCATCAAACTCTACTTTCAGGTCTTTAATCCAACATGTTGGATGTCAGTCCAGACAAGCACAGATCTTAGTAAAATATATATTTTTATAAACTATAAAACAAACAAAAACCTGTTATTTATGACTGTGGGTGTTTATATTTTATAGTACAGGGGTGCCCAAACTTTTTCCACGAGAGGGCCAACATGAAAATCTATCCAAGAGCTGCGGGCCAAAGGCAATAATATAATACATGAAATGCAAATCCTTCTTAAGTAAAGTACTTTAATTTTTTATGATTGAGCTATAGTAGCCAGTGCGGAGGTCCACATTTTGTTTGTTTGTTCTTTTAGCTCGTGCACTTGGAGAATGTTTGACATATGCTTGGGCAGCAAAGGCTCATGGGACATTTCATAAGTTGAACAAATCTGAGTATTTGTGTTCAAATCTGTGTGTGTGGAAACACAGTATGACGACAAGATATTAATAGACATGTAAACAAACACATTTATTTGTGTTTGTGTAAGCATCAAAAACTCCTAAAGAGCTACATGAAAAACACTTTAATTTGTATCTGCCGGCCTTTTAGAAATTTAAAAGTGTTGTTTGCTGTGGAGCCACACTTTCTCACTCACAGATGCAAAACACACGTACGCACTCGTTTTTTATTGTTCCTGCTCTGTTTTAACTGATGCAGCACTTGACTAGAAACAGCTGGCCCGAACAGACCATTTATAAGTTTGGACACATGGAAGCCGTATAATCAAGCTCCTTTTTTATATCGCGAGCCTTTACCTGAAGGATTTTTATAGAACACTTAGACTGCAGCAGGAGGTGCGGGGAGCGGGGGTCTGCTGCTGCTGCATGTTCTGCTTACGAGGAGGAAATCATTTTGGCTCACACAAAGTGCACTCCAGCTGTGGTGATTGCTTCTGTGTTGCCGCCTGGATTCAACACGAGCGAGCGCCGCGCTGTCAGTGACACTGACTGTCAGTTCACCTAATGATTTCTGAAACTTTCCCTAGAAGAACAACGTAGACTGGCAGTTTGGATGACTACCAACTAAAACTACACCAGATATAATCAATTTGTTCCCATATACTGTTAAAGCAAATATCCTTCATGCTGCTTTCCAGTTAGGTTCATTGCTCTCAACTCCTGTAAAGGCTCATTTTTGTTTATCAATGAAAAAATAATGTTTTAGATTTACTCCATTACGCAGAATTAATTATTTACTTATAGATTAAATTGTTCAAACTGATATGCTAATGGCTAATCTGAGCTACAGCATGATTGAGGTGGATTTCTGTTTTAAAACAACTCCAATCTCCAAATTTACATTGTATTCCGCTTTACAAATGTTTCCATTACTCAATCTAGTCATAAGCTTTTCTTCAAATTGATGTTCAAAAATCTATCCACAACAGGTAAGATATTAATTGTCTGCGACTTTTCCACAAAACCCCCGTTTATCCCTTTTAAATACACAAAAAGAAAAATAAACTACAATATTTAATCACCACATGCTTCTGAGAAAGAAAAAGCTGACAAAGTCAAAAGCTGTACTTATGAAGAGAAAATGGATCATTTGACCATTTAAAATGACAGCAAAAAGCCTTTTTTACTTTCCAATTTGACTGCATACAGTATCATAACAGCTCTCTGAAATTCGTTCATTTCCACTAATAACAGCCCACAGGCCAGCTTTCACTGTTACGGCCCATATCGGCTCATTATCTCAGGGATAAATTGATGGTGTCATATTGTGTTACAAAATGAAAAGCTTCACCCAGACTTCCCAGTTGCATATTGAAGCAATCCATTGTTATCTCGTTTCCATGACATGTGATCTTATAAGACAAAAACAAAAGACCTCTCTGTGTGCCGTATGTTGTGGTTTCTCATGCTAGTACAGGCGTGGCTACCTATTGAGAAGACAAACAAACTGAAGTGCACCTGTGGGGAAAAAATGGAGGCGCAGGTGTGCAATAAAAGGAGCAATGATGAGAGAAAATATAAAGAGAAACTAAAAGTGTCTAAAAAAGTGTTTTCTGCAAAAATTATGTCAATTCTTAAATGACTACTGAAATTAGCTGAAAAAGCTGAAACCGATAGATTAAGCTAAAAATAAGCAGAGTAGCTAAGAGCTAAAATTAGCAAAAGTTAAAACTGGCAGAAGCTAAAATTAGTAAACCAATTAATAGAAGCTAAAGACAGCAAAAAGCTGAAGGCAGACCCAAAATGGAAGCTAGAAGCTAAAAGAGCAAAATGTTAAGACAAGCTAGCAGTATAACAAGGCCAACTAAAAGCTAAAAATATTAAATATTTTTAGTATAAAAGTTACAAAAATAAAAATCAGGTTTCTCCAGAGTGAGCTGAATAAAAGAACAAAATGTAGGGAAACAACCGTGTGAGTGCTGCTGGGGATTGTTGCCTCTTTAACTCCTTGTCCACAGAGGCCTTGGCCACACTCACCTGCAGCTGTGGTCGTTTGGGTTCCCCTGCAGAGAAGCTGCAGCTCGAGCGAGGCCCATCCGTGAGAAGGAGTGGTAGAACGTGAGCTGTGTGTCCGACAGGCTGGCGACGCCATCTGGCTCGTCGTATACATTCTCCCAGTACGAGTTGAGTCCCGGCGCTCCCTGAGGAAACGGCCCAAACAGGTAGGCGTCCAGCTGGTTCACTATCTCCTGGTTCACGCTGGCTTCAAACTTCCGAGCGAAGAAGGTGGGCCGAACCGTTTGCTATAAAAAGAAAAAGCAGGAGGAAGAAAGAGCCAAGAGACAAGCAGGGACGAAGGAGATAAAGAGAACAGGGGGGAAAAAAAGAGATTATTAAATGGTGGTGTTCCAGGATGTGAGAGGAACGAATGTGACGTGTGAGATGTGTGTGGAAGTGATAGGTGGGCAGAGAGGAGAGAAATATTCAGATATGTCAGAAAAGAGACTATTTTTCCTTAGAGATTTCTGAATGAATTTGAATATGTATTACCTCAAAATAACTCTCCCTTATTTCTGACTTTTCTAATTTTAAATGCACAAATCGCATCATTTTATGTTAGAGACTCAGGAGCAAAATAAGGCTTGAGGGCCAGAAGTGGCCCTTTGATCACGACAATTTGGCCCTTTAAAAAAAAGTACAAAGATCTGTCTGTCCGTCCGTCCGTCCATCCATCCATCCATCCATCCATCCATCCATCCATCCATCCATCCATCCATCCATCCA
>JAUBOC010000127.1:20314858-20330948 GCA_032275365.1 Anablepsoides cearensis | reverse complement strand
AAAGGGGACATAGATACTTTGTTATGGTATAGTATTTAAATATATGCCTGAGAAACACATAATATAACCCCTTTAAAATGCCCTAGCTAAACACTTACTTCCAGCTTCTGTTGCATCACTTACATTTGATTAAAAAGGGCAGGGAAAAAAATGTCATATTTTGCTTTTTAGTGGGTTTCACATGTAGTTAGAAATGGCTGCGTCACCGCTGCTTTCTCCACCTACACAGCACCAAAAGTCACATATCCAGAAATGTCAACACTGTCTCCATCTAAAGAAATGTCAATGCGGTGCCTGTAAGTGTGCGTCAACATAATGAAGCCATCCTGGAACAACCAGACCTTGAATTGCAGGATGCTGACATGTCAAGGTTTAAACACAGACGGTTGTTGCAAATGTGCAAATAAACATGAAATAGAAATAAAGTATTTATAATAAACTGCAACCGAGATAATATATCTTTATATAAACATGTAAGAAACAACAGACCCATTTCATCAAACCAGGTGAAGTTTTAGAGATACTGGGCACCAGAACACGAGGCTCTGCTTCTGAATGTCTGTTTTCTTTTCTTTCCTCATCTCTTTCTCTTGTCATGCTGAGGTGAACACTACATGTGTTTGGCAGATTCTGAATTCAAGAGAACATCTTGGTTAGGAGGAGAGGTGA
The DNA here is from genome assembly GCA_032275365.1 of Anablepsoides cearensis. Taxonomy (NCBI): domain Eukaryota; kingdom Metazoa; phylum Chordata; class Actinopteri; order Cyprinodontiformes; family Rivulidae; genus Anablepsoides; species Anablepsoides cearensis. The sequence continues at coordinate 20,330,279 of JAUBOC010000127.1, read as the reverse complement.
AAGGTAGATGTCCAGCGAGTCTCAGGAGAGGGAAATTTTATTTACAGCTGATCTTTGGTATAAACTACAGAGAGAGACGTGCACCTGTAAGCAACTGACCTGTGTTAAAGATAAACAACAGTACAAGTGATATTAGCTAAACTCACTCAAATATCAAGATGTTTCATTCAAAGCGCAAGAAGATGAAAAGTAAATTTAGAAATGTAAAATATTCGAAGCAAATGAACAGAAGCATATTTTGCTCTGTTTGGCAGCAGCAGCAGCAGCCGTGCTTCATTATGCCACGTTGAGAAATAATGGCGTCGCAGCCTGTGTGTATCGTAGGCAACAGGTCTGTTGGAGCCAGCATTTCTTTGTGTTTCATGAAGACAATGATACGATGCTACAACAGCAGCTCAACCCTTTGAATTTTACCCAGCTTTAAAATGCCCCCTACTGTGATCAGAAATACTTTGATGTATCCACAAGCAACAGAAAGAGCAGGACTGAGTGAAACTGCTTTGTTTTCAACTTGTTCTGTGTTTTTTTTTTGGTTCGTTTGAAGGTGTAAAAACCTTTGATACAAACGCCTATTTTTCATAAATCTTAATAATTCAACTTGAATGTGGCTGTGGGTTAGGAGTACTATGTATTAGATTCAGGCCATTACATTTGGTCAGTGATGTGTGCAAAGTTAAAACACATTTAAAGCCTCTCATGCATTCTGATTTGTCCTAGAGTGGCTTTTTTTAAATTCAAACCTGTTTCCAAGTTTTCTGTGAGAAAATAACAAAGACAGGGCAGAGCTGTCAAACTCATTGTCATCGAGGGCCACATGGACTTTACAGCTGCCCTCAAAGGGCCAGGTGTAATTAACTTAGACGTTTGTCATGTTCCTCGTCTCATTGCTACAGCTAGTCATCTCTAACAAACAATAACTGAGCTCTTTGTGTACAAAAACAGCATTTTAACACATCCTCTTATAAACAATGAAAAGTACTGTGTTTACGACTGACTAAATGTGAAATAATTAGTGCAGAAATACTATTAAAAGTGAAAGTAAGAGTTTTACTCATTGAGTTGTGATGAGTAGCTGCCATCTTGAATTCTGAACTCTCCCACTTACCGACAGAGAATTCCCACTAAAGGGGCGTTTCAGTTTAAATTTTCAACTTGTAAGTAGGAAATTGCCACTTCCCAGTACAACAGGGCTGCAGATTTTGAACCATGTGCACCTCATCTTAGTGGTGCAATGCTGCTATTTTCTGACTAAATAATCTAAGTGCATTATGGGTGATGTAGGTTGTGTTCCGTGCTGTCTTTAAAGCAGCAAATGCTTTTTTTAAGACATTACATCCTCGAAGCTCCCGTGGGCCACATAAAATGTGGGCGGGGCGGCTGTGGTGGCGTGGTTAGAGGAGTCGTCCTAGAATCGGAAGGTCGCCGGGTATTTAAAGGGTTTAAATCGATACTTTCAAAACAGTTCCTAAACGGTATTTAAATCGGTACTTTAAAAATAAATAAATAAAAGACACTCACACAGAGGTTTATGAAGCAATTATTTCTGAGGCGAAGTCTAACTGGAAAATGACCAACATATTAACTTAAAACCATTAATAATTTGCATTTGGACCAAATATTCTTAAAGCTGTTGTTGTAGGTGGAAGTTTCTGTTTTGTAAAGTGACACCACACTTTGGACAGATTCACTTTGGGTCGGGTCAGTTCTGCTCAGTGTCCGCGTGTCTCCACGCAGTGTGTTTCTCACTCTGTGGGTGTGATAATGTGACCGTCCACAGCAGCTTCGACTGTTTGGTTAAAAAATATTAAAAATAAAATTAAAAAGCTGTTGTGTTCTTACCGTTCGGACTTCATTTTTACTTATTTATTATCACGGTCCTGTTTATAGCTAAGCGCTTGTGTAACCGTGGGCGGCCAGTTTGTTGGAAACCTCCCGTGATCTGCTCAGCTTCGTCTCCTTCACCTCTCTCCAGGAAATGTTTACAAGTTCTGCTTTTCTCAAGATCACCATAAAGGCAGTTTTACCACTGCTTTCACCATGTCGTCGTATCGCGCCGCACTCGTATTCCTAAACAAAAGCAGCTCTCTCCAGGAGGAAATTTGCTGTCAATAAATCCAAGAGTTAATTCACGGGCAGAATTCTGTCGACGTCCAAATCATAAGCGTGCTGTACTCGCTGACACTGTTAACAGTGAACACCAGAGGGTCTTTGAGACACCAAAGTTAATGTTGTGTTTGGGTCTGTTTACCTCCGTTGATGTTCACCCCGGTGCCATACCGGAGTTTTGGTACCCAACTCTGCTCACAACAGACACAGACCGTGACAGGCGGACCTTATCTGGCCCACGTGCCTTGAGTTTGACTCATGTGACATAGGGAGTATATATACAAACCCTAAAAAGTCCAGACTAATCTTGTTTTATATAGCAGTTTCACTCATACGTTACATTTAAAACATTTCATTGAACATTGAACAAATTTGAAAACCCTTTTTAGTGCAGGATGAGTCATCAACATTTTATTTTATTTTTTCAAGAATGACAATCTCAAAAATAGCACTAATCACAACTGTTTTTCAGTGGGATATTTAGTGGGTGATATATGGAGCAAGATGGATGATATAAAAACACTTCAGCATTAAATCTGATTTCAAGGGCACTTTAAGGCTTTTACTGTAGCTGTTAATAGGAGTGTTTTTCTGTGGGAAATAACTGCTTCAGCAGTTGCTAAGGCATTAACTAACTTCTTTACCACTTTAGTCCTCCAAAGAGGCAGACTAACTAAAAAGCTCAAACTTTTTAAAGGCACTGTAAATCACAAGGTGCTCTTGAACAAGCACTATGCGGATGCACCTTTTCTACTTTTCGCGATCATGCAAGAAGGAAAAGGAGGTGGAATGCAGACGAGCTGAGCTCACATGCTGTTTTGAGATGGAACGTCGTCCCACTGTCCTCCCACCGCAGCACACGTCACAAGCAAACAGAAACTACACAGACAGCACCTCGGCAAACTGGATGTTTATTTTCAGTTGATGGTGGAGGAGTTGGAGGAGGAAGATCTGGTATTTCTGTTGCTAACGGAGGAGAAGAACTATTTTGTAAGTTTGGGTCGAAGTGACCGCCGCCATTTCCGACAGGCGGCGTGGGAACGTCTGCCTACGCCGTACTTCCTCTGGGTCAACACAGCTCCATTTCCCCCTTTTTCAAACAAACTCAGAGCAGAAAAATGCACATTTTTCATGCAACTGCGTCAACGAGACACATCACTTCACAAATCAGGATTTACTAAACAGACTTTCTTCTTTGTTCTCCCTTCCACAGGGAGGTTTGCACAACTTTGTTTTGCTGTATTTAAGGTGTGCTCCCTCTGGTCTTGATGGTTGTTTTGTAAATTGGGTTTAGATTACTCTCAGTTATGGTCTCTGATTTCCATTTGACTTACTATACAAGTAAAATGATTGAATTTAGCATGTGATCGGTTCTTGTTGGGTTTTCTTATGCTCCTGTCGTCATTTATTGTTTCTCTACTTTTTTTACACAATAAAAGTTCCAGTACACTGTACTGGTACATCATTAAACTTGGATGAGATAAATTACCTGCTTAAAATAAATATGGTTTAATAAAAAATCATTTTTATTCATTATGTTTTCTTAATATTTTGTTTTGTGTTTTTGCACTAAAGATAATTTAAACCACAAGTGTTCAACTTTTTTTTTTTTTTTTAGTCAGGCAGATGCAAAGCCACGCACCCAGCTGTCACTCTGCAGCCATGTGTAACAGAGACAAACAAACAGTGGGGGCTGCTCCATCTCTCATCGCAACCCATCCATCATAACATGGCACTGTAAATTTCCTGGAAGAAGTAGATAAACTAATGTGGAGAGCAAGAGCCAGTGGAGCCAGGGGTACTTGTGTGTGCTTCTGTGTGCGACTCGGACGAGGACCGAGGACAGAGACACATTCTGGAGATGTCCTCCGAGGTGTCAACAAGACATCTGCCATCTCGCGACTCCTTCACGCTTCCTGAGGTTTGTGGTCAGAGTTCTTGTTGCTGCACACGGCACATCTGTCTGCTGGAAAACAAATATGCCAGGGAGGAAAGTTCAAGTGAAAAATGAAGCCGATGGGGAATACAGAGAAAGAGAGATTAAAGGGCCGGCCAACACAAGAGGTTTCTTTAGAAAAAAAAAAAAGAAGGAGCAGAGGAGCACTGGGATTAGACGCCTGGTGATAAATCTCTTTTTTTCTTCTTATCACCTGGAGGAGTTATCTTCTCCCCATGGCTCCCCCATTGTCTTACCTGCCTTTCCTCAACTCATCTTTGCACCTTTAAGCTGTCTTTACTCTTTCACCCAACCCTCAGTCCTGGAGAAAAGTTCAATCTTTGCATTTTCATTGTGGTTGCCCAGACCAACGGTGCGCCTCATGAAAGTTTCATCTCCCTTCCCGTCTTCCTCCCTCGTTACGTCTGCATCGATGGCCGGATCTAGCTCCCCGGGTGAAGAATGATGATGAGACGATGCTTGGCGAGCGGCAGTGGCTCACCATGTTGGGCTGCATCCGACTCGAGCTGCTCCGGGGGGTCAAAGACAACGGCCTAGATGGAAACAAAAAAGAAAAAGAAAAAAACTGGCACTGCCTTCATATCTGCGCCGCATAGCCCTGAGCAAAAATATTCAGCTTCTCTGATTTCAGGCCTCTTTGCTTCACTGACACAAAGATCTTTTGGGAAAATGCCTCAAGTGGACAGAGCTGCACAAATCTGCTTTATGCACAAGAGACACAGCTGAAATCACAAATGACTCTTTATGTCACTCCCACACACGTGAAATGAATGTATGTAAATTTGAGCTGTTTTTGTAAATCCCAAGCATTTATTTTGTGCTTACATTGTTTCAAAACAAGCAGCGAGGCTCGGAGTACAAATCTAAGTTATAGCATCCCAGCTCTGCTACAGAGAGACCCTGCAATAACCTCACTGAAGGCTAAAAGATGAATATTTTACAACAAAATTTTTCTCAGAAACCCTGGTGTAAAACTTTCTGGGTCAATAATTTTGTTATATAAAGATGTCAGTAAAATCTAAAACTTTTGTGATTAGCAAATGTGGTGGCTCTGAGGAAGCTACTTAACCCAGAGGTTAACAATGTAGATCTGAGGTGCTGGATGGACCCAAACTGCAGGAGACAAAGAAGCAGCCTCTGAATCTGTTTCTGACCAAGTAACAAACAATAAAGAAGATTATATATAGGATGGGGGATTAGGGAATGAGAACATGGAGGGTTTTTTTTTTTATTTGTGGCGGGGGGATTTTGTGAATCTAATATATTTTATGTCTCAAACAGTTAAGTGTGAATTCTACGAAGCCTGGTGTCATTGTATAAAAAATACTGATAGTGCATGGCCACAACATGATAACTTGTGACCATAAGATAATGTTGAGCTGCCATGTCTCTTTGTGAGAGATATGGACAATACAGTCATACTATATGTTGTTTTTGTGTTGAACTGTTCAAAAGGTACACAACATTCATATATTTTTAAATGTATGTTTACAAAGAGTACCCTGTACTGCCATGGTTCAATGTAAATGATTCACTTTTTATTACTAGTATTTATGAGATGACTCTGAACGGGTGTAGTTTCTGAATGTGATATACTGTACTCTTTCCGCAGCAAAGGCATTTGGTGAGAGAGGAGCCACTGTGGTAAAGTCCTCCTTGGATTCAGAGACCTTGCCCTGGGCCAAAACTAGAGCGCCCAACTTCACCAACCTGAAACAAGAAGCTTGTTTTAAGGGTTTAACTTAGAAAAAAGTAAAAAAGCTTTATGGACAAAGACTAGTCCAATCATCACCTGTCTTTTATAGTCTGCATGGAAATGACTGCAATAATTATCTTGTGGCCACTCATTATCTCATGGCCATGATTTATGATCTTGTGGCTGCAGATTAATTAACGTGTGGCAACATAGTATTAACTATCGTCTAATCATGACATATTATCTTGTGGCCACACATTAACTATCTCAAAGTCATGATCTATTATCTCGTGGCCACACATCAACCAGCTTGTGGCCATGATTTACTATCTTGTGGGCACACATTAATTATCTCATGGCCACACATTAACTATCTCATGGCCATGAATTATTATCTCATGATCACACATTAATTATCTTTTGGCCACACAATTGAACTATCCTGTGATCATGACTTATTATGTTGTCGCCACAGCTATCTTAAAGTCTTGATCTATTATCTCTTGGCCACGCATAAACTATCTCATGGCCATGACTTATTATCTTGTGGCCATTAATCATGTAGCCATTATGTTTTATTTTGTGGCCACACATTACCAATCTCATCTTATTATCTTGTGCGCATACATTAACTATCTTGTGATCACACATTAACCACCTCATTGCAATGACTTATTATCTCGTGGGCACACATTAACTATCTTGTGGTCATGACTTATTAAATTGTGGCCACAGCTATCTCAAAGTCATGATCTATTATCTTGTGGCCACAAATTAACTATCATGTAGCCATGATGTTTTTTTTGTGGCCACACATTACCAATCTCATCTTATTATCTCGTGGGCACACATTAACTATTTTGTGGCCACACATTAACCATTTCATGATCATGACCTGTTAACTATGTCATGGTCATGACCTATCATCTTGGATTATTTTTTTAATAAATTTTCACTGGATGGGCCCCGTATATATTCAGTTGGAGTTTCTCTCAGTGCTTATAGTCGTATCATATAGACATTTGATTTCCCGTCTTGGACTTTTTTTTTTTTGCTATAGCTGTTAAAATCAGGCCACCCATCTGAACGAGCAGCGTGATTTGTCAGGTTTTTGCCGCAGATGTTCTCTAGAATTCCTGGAAGCCGTCGCCTTACCTGCTGGTAGGAGCTGATGTCGCTTCGGATCAAATAATGGAAATGCTGTCGCTGTCACTCTCTCAAACACAGCCAGAGAGACTTTATCTTGCTTATTTACAGACGCTCCTTAAACCCAGTCAGAATGTCAATGTGCTGCTATTGTGTAGAGCGGGAAAGAGAAGACGCAAGATGGCAGATAAAAATAACGTACTAAACACCAAATTACTGGGTATAACATCAGAGTTTGGGGGGGGAACAGTGTGATTGCGTATATCATGGAGACAGCTGAGGTTCTATGTAGAGAAAGGAATGATTTGCTTATAATAAATCTTTAAATGCCAGAACCTGCTGGCGTTATGGCTTTCACAGCTTCACTCCTGCCTTAGCGCTTCTCAAATTCTTTGCTCATTTTCTCGTCAAGCTTCTTCCTGCTCTCCGGTTTTTTTTTATCCCTCTCAATCTCAGTCTTCATTAAAAACCCGTCTTCAGACATCCTGATGCTGGAAATCTGTGAATGCTCTCATTCATTTTGGCTCTTGCTTTCAAACTTGGCATTATACACTTCTTTTTTTTACCTTACTTCTTGATGGAATCAAATTAATGTTTTTTATCAAAGCTTTATCAGTAAAATATCAATAAAATACTGCCAATTTTTTCAATATAAATTTTATCCATGAACCAGTGACCAGTGCTTAGTGAACCAGTGACCACAACTAATATTGTATATATAACTTTAAGTGGTTCCAAAATTCATATTTTTAATTTTAGGGTTTAAATGTAACAAGAGTTTTGATAGAATTCTGTCATTTTTAACTGTGGTTCATTTTAATTTATTTCAAAACAGACTCAATAGAACCACCTGTCTTTTATTTAAAGTAAAAGAGTAGAGGTTTGTGTTGTGGCTGTAGAACTGAACCAGTTCTTTGTCTTCTTTATTTTGAAGGGAAATGGAAATTGTCAAGCGATTCAGTCAACCTGTCAAAAATAATACAATTTAATAACATTGTCCAGCCCAGAGAGGAGCATCTTATGAGTTTATTTAGAAATGTCTGGATTGTTTTGGAAGGAGCTGACAGGCAGAGCGCTTTAAGGTTTAATTTTTGGTTTATTTGATGTTGGATTGTATGGAAAGCTGTTTTATTCAAAATACAACAAACAAACAAACAAACAAACAAACAAACAAACAAACAAACAAACAAACAAATGCTAAAAATGTATTATAATATATAAATTTTGTTTTATTTAATGTGGACATTTATTCATTTGATGAAATATTTATTAATACTTTATTTATTTATTTATTTATTTATTTATTTATTTATTTATTTATTTATTTATTTATTTATTGTATTTTGAATAAAATGGCTTTCCATAGGATTGGTCCTGTGGTAGCTCGGTAGTCAGTGCTGTGATCTTGTGATCTAGATGCTGCAGGTTTGAACCAGTCAGGAAGGGCATCCAGGTAAAAAATAAAAAAATAAGAAAATAAGAGCCATATCTCGAATGCATGTTTGCTCGCTGTGGTGATCCATGCAGAAAGAAGCAGCCGTAAGAAAAACAACTTTGGTATGTTGGGGGGAAAAAAAAAATCAGGCATCAACAAGGTTGGCTTTTCTATTCTGTGTCAATAAATTAGATAATGTCATAACTTTCTCACAAGAAACATGTTGTTTTAGCCTTGACTGCAACATTTAGCTGAAAGTATTTTAGAGTTTTTCATTTTGCAGTAAAGTTACAAAATGAGGCTGTTTCCAACAATCATTGTCTGCTCCTGTGATAAAATTACATGACTGTATGATTTCATTCTACAACACTTGTTCTTCTGTAATAATATATAAAGTCTGACGTATCAAATGAGTTTCGTTCTGTGTGGAATTTGTGAATCTTTCAAGCATTCCTCTGCAGCTCAACCGTAGCTCTTTGTAATCAAATGTTATAGCCCGAGGCAGAGCAGATGGATGGAGAAGTGAATCAAAATAAGTCAAATTCTCAATCATTTCAGCCCTCATCGAGAGCAGATATTGACAGGCAATGGCGTTTGTGTGTGTGTGTCATTTTGACAAGAGCTCTGTCTCCCCATGGCCAGACTGAGAGGCACTCACAGTGAGAGCAGGGAGTCAGGAGAAAGGGCTTTGAACTAGGCGGGGTGGATGAGCGGGGGAGTTGGAGATGGCTCAGGAAACAGTGAGTAATGCAACAGCAGGGAATGGATGAGCACACAGATAAGGAGCTAAAACTGTGCAAAAAGATGTTTGAATAATGGAATGGGGAGGCGGAGGGGGAGACGGGGGTATGGTGGGGACAGAGGTAGCTGTGATGAGATAAAATGAGTCTGTCTGGGCTTGGAAAGATGGATTATAGTGTCTCCTGCTACCTGTGCGGGGGTCAGTGTTAAACTGCCAGGGTCAGATAATGTCTTGGCAATAGCTTGAGTGTGTCCACGCATTGACTGGTTACCTCATTGATTTAGCTGGGCTGGAACGCAGAGCGATGAGCAGAGTTCAGACCTGTACAGCTGTTCATCAATGTGTCAGGGCCTATAGCACCCACCAGGTCCATCTCTACGAGTATCACCCCCCCGAACATGCAACATGGAGCAGTGTGTGAACTGTTTTTAAAAATAAAGACTTAACTGGCGGTTCCAGGTCATTGAAACCAGCAACTACAGCATCCACAAAATGATGATGCAATTGGGCATGAAACTGCAAAATAAAAACATTTCTTCAGCTTACATATTGAGGTTTATTTTCCTTTTTGTTGTTGTTGCACGATGTTGGGACACAGTCAACTTAGGTTTTCTTCTTTTTATTAGCCTAAATTTACAGAGCCCATCCAGTGAGATTGAATAAAAAAAATAATAAAAAAAAATCAATAAATAATACATTGTCATGAGTTTGTTGAAGTGCCTGTGACATGCATATTCTTCAAATACAAAGAGTCAAAGAAAATATCTTTATATTTAAGAAAAGGTGGAGCAATACACACGATTTTACCCATTTTGTCCCTTTTGCAGCCGAGGTCTGTTGTGAAGACTTTATGAAGTGGGAGTGTCAGAAACAGTAAGAGGTTCTTTCAATTTCAAGGCATTTAGATGATGATGATGCAATTTATACAGCATTTTCAGAACAACTGAAACTTGATTGTGGTGTAGAATTGAATATGTGCCTGGAAAATGCCTAATACCTCCCTTCAAATATAGGAATGCATGACAAACTTCAGTCACTTGCTGTTGCGCATGAAGTAATTCTTATTATTTCTTGCAGTTTTATGACACAGGTAATGACCGGAGTTGTCTTTGTTCAAAAACTTTATTTTATTTAAAACTCAACACTCAAACAGGCTCCTCTCTGCCTTTTTTGAAAGAGTGTGACTTACATTATGTTCAGGAACACAGAAAAAAAATCTGTTTCCTAACACACAATATTTACGTTCATCTCGTAAATGCTTATACTAGATTGAACCATGGAGGTATACTTATTAAACACACCAAAAATAATAGGTGTGGGGTAACTTTAAACAATTAAAAACAAAACTATTCATATACAATCTGACTCCAACAACGTCTGTATCTCTCAAAGACACACAGCTGCTCAAAATGATCTTGTCACATTCATTTTTTTAATTCAATGTCACTGGATGGGCTCCATAGAAATTAGATGAGAGGATGTGCAGCATCTTTTTCTGTGACCACACATTAACGGCTTCTCCACCAGGTAATGTGAACCCTGAAAACAGAGCCGGGTTGCTTTTTAATTGGCCCGTTCTGCCACATTCACAAGTGCTGGTGGTTTGTTCATTGATCAGTTCATTTCCAATGAAAGCTTCTGTACGAGCCAGGCATCGATTCCTGCTCCCTCCTAAGATCATGACCTGCCTGTACTGACAGATAGAACCCAACAGCTGATTGATATGGGTGTTTTCTGCAGCCTTCTAGTCTCACACTAAGTTATGGGTCCCCAACCACTGAGCCACAGATGAGAACAGTAGACCACGACCCGATGAGTCAAACAAACATTTTGGTATTTTGGTACGCTTGCAAATGTGTCATGACTCTATTTCTTAGCATGTAGATAAGTTGGTGCTTTTAAACCACAGGGAACCTTTTCACAATCTCTTTAATCATTTGAGGTAGTTCTTATTTTTGTGTTTGCGCTGCAGGAACTGCGGTTACTCGCACTGCTTATGTAGGCTCTTAGTTCAAAGTAGAACTTTCTTAACTCAGGAATGCTTGAGTGATTTGATGTGAGTAACGTTGTTGCATTTATGTGGAGTTTATATGATAAATTGGGGTTTTAACTAGTTTATTCACTCAAAAAATGCTAAAAGAGTCGCCATCGTTTGCTACATGTTCTTTGAATATGAGCAGGAGGTGCTTTTAATTCTTTTTTCATGAAACTGAGTTTACATAAGAACTTAAAGAACAGATAATTAATTTATGCACATCAAAAAACACCTTTTTTAAAGATTTTTTTTCTTAATAAAATACCTCATTCTTTACAACACCTGGACTGGTGTCAGATCTTTGTGGACTTGTTAAAAAAAAAAACACTACTCAGTAAAAAGTATAATAAATTTTAAATTAAAATATCTTATTCATGTCTGTAGGCATCAAAGTGAAGCCCTGTCTTGTCTCCACTCTGAAACCAGCCAGCTGAGGGGCTGAGCAGTGTTCGGATGCTTCCAGAGTGCTTCCCAGGTTAGGTGTTTCGGACGTGTTGGCCAACAGCAGACGCCTGCGGCAGACCCACGAGACGCCCAACAGAAATCTCTCAGCAAAATGGAATACCTTCCTGGAACAGTAGCTGGAGAGAAAGGCAGAGAGGTTCCTCTAACATTATTTATAGCAGCAATCTACAATTCTTTTTGTGTTTAGTTGGATCATAAATTTAAAATGATAGTTTGCGACAAGGATTTTAAAGGATTATTTCAACATATATATATAAAGAAAACTGGTTTGCTTTCTGAGCAGAAGTTACTTATTTGCGAAAATTAGATAAAATTTGAGGATTTAAACAATAAAATTGATACTACAGCTCACACAGAATGACTCTGTCAAATAAAATGTTTCTCTCATTTTCACGTCCAAGTTCCCTCCAAGCAGCTAATAAAGTCTTAAAGCGATCAATTCAAGAAATTTGATCAAGATAAATAAATGATAGACTTTATCAGCGTTGGTATAAAATGATCAAGCTAAATCTGTGTTTTAAATGTTTTGTGTGTGTTTCAGTCATATGTCTGTTTATCTTGTACAACAGATCTCAATATATATATATATATATATATATATTTATGGTCTTAGATTTCAGTTTAATATTTTAAGATCTTTAATATTATCATTGTGTGCTCAAGTTCGAGGTTCTGGCAGAATGCCCCAGAGGACAGGCAAAAATCCAAATTTCAATGATGTTTTATTAAATAAAAGAGGGCTGACAAGGCAGCTAAAAAACTTGGCTTCAACCTATATCAAAAACTCGCAGGAGAACCCACAAGCAGCACACTGGCTGCTAACAGCACAATGATCAGACAGGGAAGTGAAGACAAGACACAGAATATAAAGGTAAACGAGGGACTGATTGGAAACACCTGGGGAGGAAACGTGAGGGTCAGGTGTGTCTGAGAGGGAACACTGAGGAACCACAGAAACACTAGAAAAACCAAGGTAAAAATAGACACAGACCATGACATAACATTTCTCTGGGTTTTCTATTTGTGTTGAATTTTTTCCTTTAATTTAAACGTTAAAGATTTAAATGTTTTCTAAAGATCAGTCTGGATTAGGGTTGTCCTCACTATCTGAATTATTATATATTCATCTCACATTTAGGTACATTTCCCCAAAGAAGTTCAAATGATAAAATAACAGAACATACCTGTGGCGTTAGTGAAGGTTTAACATCTTGTTCAGAGAAACACTGAAACAAATCTAGGGATAGATATAAATGAAGCCATCAAAAAAAAAGGATAAATGTTTGTTTTTATTAAAAGACAAAGTATAAATTTTAACATTTGAAAACTAATCCACTTGTCCCAGCATATCTGTTTCTGCTAATATGACAAAATAAATTGCATGTGAAGTTGAATTTAACCCACATTAAAGAAAAGCACCTAATGTCTCCATGATAAATGCACAGAATTGTGTATGTACAAACAATAAACACTCCTAAAAAGTGAGGCTGTGCTCTCCAGGTAAAAAGCCTTTTTATTTCTTGTTGTTCCGGGCCAAGTCCTGTTCTGACATTTGTTTTGAGGGTGGTGGGAGGTGGGTGCCGGGAGAGGAACAGCCAAGGGTAGGATGTCTATAATTACATATTGATTTCTTGGCGGCCACTGCTCAGCTAGCGCCATGAAAGTGTAGAATAAATCACTCGGCCTCTATGAAAGCTAAGTATTTATTCTTTTTAATTCGGTTTATGGTGATCTTGATTCATGCCCCCCCAGCCCTGGTCACGCCTCAGCACGGCTGCCCCCTTTATCACAGCAGATCATGGTGCACGACTGTGATTCTGAGTGTGAACTTTTTATGTGCAAGTGAAAGCAAGCCTTTTCTGTGTGGAGTTGTTTCGTACATTTACCAGAGATTCTGCGGCTGTCCTTGTAAAGATGAAGATTAAAAGTCACTTTACTATCATCGATCTTTCTCTCAGTTTAGCTTTTTATTTTAAGGCTGCTTTGTTCTCTTTTTCTTACAGTTTTAGTCACATTTGACTAGTTTTACCAACAAAAGCATGAATTGAACATATTGAATATTTCTACTTTTAATTGCTGAAGGTGGTGTTTTTGTTGTTTGTGGCTGTGTGCTCATTTATCTGCTGTGTTAGCACAACTCTTTATGACCCACTGATGGATTTTAGTGAAACTAACATCTACAACTGAATAACGTGTAGCATAAATTCAATTTAAGATGGCCATCACAGCTAAATAATTTTAGGAAACAGAAAATATATAGCACATTTCAAAACAAACAGGAGAAACCAATAATAAAATAAATTCAGACACACAATTGTTTTTACACCTGATAGTCTGGTAAACTCAGTTCAATTGGTGACCAAATTTGCAACATTTGTTTACATTTTCAGCTGGTGTGGTTCACTTTCACACTGCTCTGAGTCAAACAAACCAAACCCTGTGAACAACCTGCTCACCTCCTCACCTGTGGGGGCGCTGCGCCAAGAACCAGTGAAGGAAACAACATGAAAACCTCTGAAGAAGATACTGAGCACAACATCGTAAACAAACCGGAATGATGGCAGCAACACTTTCCACCAATGGGTTCAGAATAAGGCAGAAATGAGGCAGAACCAAGGAAAAGGTTGTTTTTCACACAAGGCATCTGAGAAGGACTTTTATAAAATTTTCTAACTTATTTTAGAGCTGTTTTTCCATTTTTATTTACTCGTAAGGCTCTATGTACGGATTCCGAAACGATCCATTAAAGCTTTAGAGGTCATCAGAGGTTGAAAATTAGTAAGCAAGTGCAGCATTACTTTGTGGAGCTCCTTCGACAGAGCGCTTAACAATTTTGCAACAGTTTTTCAAACCAATGCAGAAAACAACTAGACAAATATTTTGATAGATTTCTAAATTATATGGGGATTTTAAGCATTAAAAGAGTGACTGAAGATCGTAAAAACCTGACCGACGCACTGCCGGTCGACAATGCGTTTATCGAAGGAGCAAATCCAACTTCATAGCAGTGATGTCCACCTTAAACAGACGCCAGCAAGGTATATAAGTAACTTTATTACTATTATTAATCCATGTCCTGCTTGTGGAGCGGTCTCTGGTCTGCTTGGTGTTCACACGTGCCTTCAAACTGCACCAGAGTTCACTCTAACTGGAGATAAACCTAGGTTTGTAGGTGGACCAGAGTTTGCTTTTATTGGCATCAGAGTTAAATTATGCGTTCACACCTCCCCAGTAGTAGCTGAGAGTCATCCTTAACAGATACTCTAAGCCCTATAACATCTTGTCAAATCCCACAACATCACATGAAATGATAGCTGTGTTCAGATTCAGGGGCTGCGTCACAGCGCCGCACCAGAGGCTGTTCAAATTTGAAGACAAGTTCGATCTATTTTTGCTTCTGTTTAGCATCATCACGGCTACGTGACAGGACATACACCGGGGTAATGGCGGGAATAAAGCAGAAGACTAGACCAACCAAATTCCAGTCCTTGGAAGGACCCAGCCCCTGAATTTGGACACAGCCCACGTCGTTTTAAATGGTCCTTCCAAAACGGCTATGGCTCCGTTCCTTCTTAGCTTGAGATGAATTTCAGCTTGTTTTGCTGCAACAGTTTTAGATGCCAGGCTTTTAATTACAATTCTTGTTAAAAAATAGAATCTATTAGAGAATAACAAGTTGTTAAAGGGCACCTATTATGCAAAACTCACGTTTTTCATGTTTTTAAACTTATTTTTGGGTCTCTACTGCTTAGAAAAGCAGTCCAAACACCAAATAAATGCACCCAGCCACTTTTTAGCTGTAATTACATGTACTTTTAGGTATCTGGCAACATGGTGTT
>JAUBOC010000127.1:20301617-20312149 GCA_032275365.1 Anablepsoides cearensis | reverse complement strand
AAGATGGAATTAAGCCTTTATTGTTTTTCTTTTATTTTTTTGTACGTTTTTGTAAATTGAAAATTATTTTTGATTGAGTTTATTTATTTATTTTTTAGATAAAGGGGCAGAATCATAAGATTTTTTTCTTCTTCTGCTACCTTTATGATTGTTTTTTGTGTATGTTGAATTTATGTTGTTGTGTTTTAAATGAATAAACTTACTAAATAAATAAATTAAAAAAAAAGTGCAGCAACACAATCGTCCTCTTTCACCCTTTTTGGTAGCGGGCGATGGTGACACGGGTTAAGATAACTCCTGGTTCAGCGAAATAATATCCACACATCAGCACGTGTTCCACTCAGCAGTCACCCCCCCAGAAATCCAATTTAAAAAATGTGTATCCAAAACACCATTACAGTTTATTGTTATTCCAAAGCAGCGAACATTTGAACACGAAGCCATCCGTGGCTCCTCGTCTTCGACCACAATGGTCATGCTCAGAAGACCGTATAGGTTTTCTCATTTAAGGAAGCAACGCAGCGGCGTGTGATCGTGTGGGAGTGCTGCGAGGAAGTAATGAAACATGATGGAAAACAAATGTTAAATTGATTTTCATGCCAAGTGCTACAGTAAGCTTTTTAACATCATACTAAACAGAGAAGCCTTAAAATCAGAGCAAATTAGTTTATTTATAAGGACAGATTTTTTTTTCCCCTCATTTTTGCTGGAACCAATAAGAGCAGCAGAGCAGTACTGTATTTATTCTAAATGACAGAGGAAGAGATTATGACCTGATATGAAGTAAAGAGAATAATATAATTATTCATTTCATGCGCAAAAACAAGAACATTTAAACAAATTAAGAAAAGTGAGCTTTGTTCTAAAGATGATTTATTATTTGATGTTATTCAGTTCATGTTTCTATCAGCTTGATTTTAACATTTCTGTTTTTACCTTGCATTAAATGTCCTCTCTTTGCAAGGAAGCAATATCAGCTCAGCCAACAACTTTATTTACATCTCCTTCAATTCCCCTGGAAATTAAGGCCACCGCTCAAGGCAGCTGCAAGGACGTGTGCTTCATCAGGGCCGTGCTCTGTATGTGCTTATGCATACCTGCACTGTGGTGTGTGTGTGCGTGTGTGTGTGTGCGTTGAATTCCAAAAAGTCCACACAGGCATAAGACAATGTTTATGGTTGCTGAAATGTCTAAAAGGTTGATTGGTGCAAGCTAAAATTTCGAGAAGTGAGCATGAAAACTAAATTTGGCTCCCTGCAGATGTCTGGGTCTTTGGCGTTTTTTCGCGTCCCTCAGCTTCGGCTCGAGGTCAACACCTCCCTGTGGCCCTATCAGAACTCTACAATTAGTTGATTGAACCGGCCTCCAGAGAGCCATCTGTCCGAGCACACGGTGGAACTGATGTCCTCACCTGCCAGAGGCAATTAACTCCAGGTACGACTTTCTCAGCTCCTGCGCCACAAATCTCCTCCCATCTGAGTATAATAAGCTACGCTGGAGTTGAAGGAGGGGCGGGAAGCTCGCCGTTTGTCCCTAAAGGGTGATGGGTAATTACTTCCGTCAGATTTATACTTGCAGTCATGCGGAATTGTGGACGACTGTCTTCGACCCTCGCAGGCTGGAGAAGCAACTTTTTCCTTCTCCCAGCCCCCCACTCCCCAGGTCGTTTAGGGTCAACTAAGATTGGAGGGTGGGAGGAAGAGGAAAGGGCAGCTGGCGTCGTGAAGAGAAGGTTAGATGAATAATTGGAGGAGCAGCTCAGGGTCAGCCTCCATTGTTGGGGTGACGGGTCAAATGAGTGCGGCATTGAGTGCTTCACCTGATGCATGGCTCACCCCTCGTCCTCATCGATGCTGCGGAGATGAAGTTGTAACTCAGAGCAGCGGGATGTGAAAAGAAAAGAGGGGGGGGGGGGGGAGACGAGGGCACCGGAGACAAAATAAAAGAATCTCTACATTTGGAGTCCTCATATCAACTGACATTTCAATTAAAGGGCTGTCACAGGTTACAAGACTATTGTTGACTCCACATCAGCTGCAGATATTTATTTATTTTTTCATGCAAAAATGATCTGAATTACCTTAAAATGTGTTGAAAGTATATTCAGATAAAACAGGAATAGCTTGAAGTTCCAAAACTGTCTCAAGTTAGTGCACTAAAGGAATCTCACTGAGCTCGACTGACTGACTGGTTTTATTTTAAAAGTGTATTCTAGTATTAAATCATAAACATGAGGACAGCTGTCAAAGTGGGTAAGAGTAGGCTGAGTTGGGTACATTATTGTCTGTGGGGGGCGAGAAAATAATATGCACAGCCAACAACGATTTTGTAAATCGTGCACATGAAAAATAGGCTGTCATTTAATTATCATTGAGTTTGAATAAAACTAAACTAATGAATGAATGATACTTTATTGATCTCAAAGGGAATTAATTACAATCAATTGGCTATCAAAAAGTGGACACTCACGTCCAACATGAATTAGAACATGAATGTTGAATGAGTACATGGAATTAAATTGTTAGAAGTAGGTCTAGACCAGTGTTTCCCAACCCTGTTCCTCGTGGCACACTGCATGTTTTAGAAGTTTCCTTGCTTTAACACACCTGATTCGGCTGATTGCAGTTCAACAAAAGCCTGTTAATCAGCTGTCAATTGAAATCAGCTGTGTTGAAGCAGGGAAACATCTAAAACATGCAGCGCAGTGTGCCTGAGGACCAGGGTTGTAAAACACTGGTCTAAACAATAAGTAAGGATTAGGGCCATACTGGAAAAAATATATATGTTTTCACTATGTCCCTAACCTTTTTCTCAGAACTCTAAGGTTAAAGTTGATTTGATCTCTTTGATCTTTTGTTTTCTCAGAACTTTTAGATTGAAGTCAGATTTTTAACTTAAACTAACTGGTTGAGTTTAACCTCTAAATGCCATCTGAAATTTTTTTGTATGTTTGTTTGGTTTAGAATGTTTGTTTGACTAGTGCATTGTTCCCATATGCATTTTTTTTTAAAATAAAAACCAAATTAACACTTTATAGAAAATTTTGAGGACCCACAAGTTACATCTTGCAGAACCCTGGGGGTCCTGGGACCCTAGTTTGAGAACCTCTAGTTTAGATAATGAAAGTAAAGGAAGCAGAAGTATTGGCCAGTTTAAGACAATTATTTAAAAATAATTTTGGGAGGCTACAGCAAAATAGAAGCATTTGGAAGCGGGGTCTAAAGTGTAATACAGTTAAGTAATAATTTAGTACAGCAATGCTTTATAAAAAATCATTCTGAGCTGAATATATTTGGTAATAATTGGTTTTCTTGTTAATATTTTAGATTTTTTTTTGTTGCTGTACATGTTTGAAACAAACTTTTGAAATAAATAAATAAAAAATGTTACTTGTTTATCACTCTTGGCAGCTCGGTGAGATATTGTTGAACCTCCACTACCTCAAGGAAAAGACAGATCTACAAAATTATGCAGGAAAAGCTGCTGGAATCTGATTCATTCACAGAAAAAAATAACAAAAAAACTGAAGTTTAAGATAAATCCTCTTCTCCATCTTGCATGCACGATTCTTTTATCTTCATAAAAAACATTCCCTGGAGTTTCCATGAATGTCATTGCATCACAGCTCTCCGGCTCATCCATTCAAGTTGGCCCAGAAAGTGACAGATCTTTGAAGCCACACCCCGACTCTCCCCTTTTCTCTCCCTCCTGCCTGAAACTCAGGATCCTGAGCGCCGTTTGATGTTTTTAACACCATTTTTCAAACCTACTGTGTAAACATTTCTGACAGCGATATGTGCCTTTAGACCGTCCCGTCTTCATTTCTCCTATATCTTGTGTTTTTTTCCTCCCATGTTTCTTTCTATTATTCAGAAATGTCATTTTTATATGGCGCTGCATGCCTCTGATGTCCTTGAAGAAAACAATGAAGATCTACAGAATGCTAAGAAGCGCGTGGCCATTTCATTGATAGCAGCAGTGAACTATCAATCTTTGAAACAGATTGTCCGTCGGTTCCACGGCTTTGTCCTCGACATGACTACTACACCGCACTGAGGTGACCTTTAAAAGATAACGCACAGTAAAGACGATGCTTCATTTACTTTAGCGTAAATTACCTTTTAGTCCACAGAATGGAAAAGCTGCCGCACGTTGATAATTAGGATTATCACTACTGCTGCACATTATTAATAGTATTTTATGTATTTCCAGGCCCTCTCACTTGGAAGCTAATGACGACTCGAATGAAATGTAAAATAAATGATTAGGCTATGACCGGCTTCCCCATTGTTCCAGCTCCACGTCCCGCTTATCGAGCGCTTTCTGTTGGCTTTCACCTCACAAGAAAGAGCAGCCATGTCAATCCTCATTAATTCTGCCAGTGAATTAGAGGCAAAGTAGATGATAGGAAATTAACGTCTGCAAGGAGATACTTAAATTATTCAACAGTAACAGGATTATGATAAAAGATCCCTGCTCTTCCTTATTCTTCTCGTTTTCTTGCTGTTCTTCCTTTTGTTTCCGCACAAAGAAAATATAATATTCAAATTAAATGTGTATCGCAAAGGTTATCTGCATTCCTGGTTTTGGTGAGCTTAAATAATCTCACTGTGAAAGTTACAGTTTTAGTTTTAGAACATAATTGTTCTGAAAATGAAATTATTATATTTAGTTGTTTTTTTTAGGTTTCTTCCAGACACAGCTCAGGAAGACGTCATCAGTGGTACAAAAAAAGAGCAACTGGATCTTGTGTTTTGCCAACATCAATTTAAATCCAGCAGTTTGTGGAAACCAGATGTGTTTTCATATTAGTCACAGCTCACTGGCAAAGGGGATAAAGTTGGTCACAACAACAGGACATGCTGGCAAGCAGCCAGGCAGACACAGGCAACATGCAGCCTCATCAACACAGACACAACGTTATGGCCAACAAAACACGCATTCATTCACCAACAGTGGATTTTCCTTCCAAAAATGTCATAAAACTGAGAAAATAAATTCCTGACAAGAATATAAAGTGAGTTTATTTGACAGCGTTTTTTTTTCCATAAAAATGTGTCTAAGTCCTAATTTGACTTTTTCTCTCTTTTTCTGTAAAATGGTTGTCTCTGTTAGATCAGTGTAGAACAGGATCCATCTCTAGAGGTTGTCTTGATTTCTGCCAAAACTGCCTCACTTTTTTTTCTTCACTTCTTTTGACTTTATGAGCTTTGAAGAAATCTGACAGCTTGTAGAGGGAATTACCTGCAAGAGACGCTGAGGGGTAAATGTTAGGTCATAATCTTTTATTTCAGTTTTTTTTTTTTTTTGGTGAATATTTCAGCTCTAACTTCATGGTTCATATCATGATTCTGAACCAAAGGTCTCTTAGAAAGAACGAGTTTGGTATAAAAGTTTGAGAAACTGTTTGATCTTGTGAGGTAAAAATATTATTTTTGGATTTTGGATTTTTTAGTTTCTATTTTTTTCCTTTTGGTGGGTAGACTAAATGTGTGAAAACAAATCATTTGTTGTTTATTTTACAAAAACAAATGGTAAAATAATATGGACAGGTTTATTGGTACCCAATAAAGAATAATCTTTGCATTATAGTGTTTGACCTTAATTAGCAACAAATAAGCTTTCAAGCTTTTCTTCATCCTTTCAAACAATGTTTCCATTCAATTGTAATGCAACATTTGAGCAAAATTTAAAATGTTGCAAAAAATAAAAGTGAATTAGATGTGTTTCCATCGACTGGTTTGGAGCTGACGTTGAGGTTATGCATGGCTGTAATAAACAGGAAGTAGAGGTTGTAAACTGACAGGGACCACACATATCAGGACAAGTATTGATGATGTTACATGCTGTCTGGAGACATAGAGAGATAAATTAATATTTTATTGGAATACCTGAGAAGATGTCAACAGCAGAAACAGCTGATTCTTCATTATGAGGTAAATGTTCGCTACATTATAACTTATTTGGAAAATATGTTTTCATCTCTCCTTTTGTGCATTAACTTTTTTAAATCCATAAAACACCTCAATCGAGATGAAAAACTTATTTTTGTGAAATTAAATAAATTTTGCCCTTTCCATCAACCTTTTCTAATGCAATACTTCAAAATGCACACAAAAAACATTGATGGAAACACGTGTGTGTCTATGTGCACCACACCCAACATGAAGCAGAGGAAGCAAAGGTGATGGCGATCTGTCATCTCAAAGCAGCTTACTGCTCCTCTCACCACATTTGCCAATATTAATACAAACAATGAGATTTATGGGACTGTAGCCAAACTACCAGGACATGGACGCAAGAGGAAATGCAACCCCAAGTTTTTACAAATAGTGGAGATGGTGCAACAAGAGCCAGGGGAAAATCTGGTCAACAATTCAAGCTGAGCTTAAAGGTTAAAGTCACCATACGTCACGTTATGAATCATAACTGCCTCTGTATTACTGTCTATAGAGCACATAGTAATAGTTTTTAATGAAAAGTCAGTTTCAGTTTGGAGCTGCACTGAATAAAAAAGAAAAAAAATACTTCATGTTTTAGTGGAAACACTTCAGTCATCAGCAGCTTTGTCACTGAACATGTTTATTGAATTCCAATTAAAGAGTGCTCTGCAGCTGTGCTTCTGGATGTTTTCTAAATTATTTATATATTTCTTCTGTTATTTGCATGACAAGTTCAGTCCAAAAAGGTGATTTTTCTTGATTGATGTTTGGCACCGACAAGGAGAACATGAAGCATGAAAAAAAAATAAAGAAAAGAAAATGAAAAATGTGACGGGAATAAAAAAATGTTGGAGTAACACAAAAGGTCAATGGGTTTGTGTTTCCAGACTACAAATTTCAGCTCATGGTTGGTAAAGAGTGAGGTCAGGACATGGATTGGTCAGTTCTTAGGAAGGCAGCATCAGTAAAGCCAGTTCAAAGCCTGACACAAATTCCAGCTTAATGAAACTTCTAAAATTCAACCTGTAATTTGATCACAAATATCTATAGCAGCAACATGAGGGAACAAGATGCACTAATTTATATATTTTTTTCTGTTTCAAGGAATTTTTTTTGCAGATCTTGAGAATTTGTCAGACTCATTTAGATTTTTCTGAAACACAATTTCTAAGAACAGACTTTTGTATTTGCACTCTGTAAGTGCTCTTAACGGACAAATTTATTATTTTTTTTATTAAACATTTAGCATATTTTCAAACCCTTTTTTGGAGTAAAATGGTCTTTGCATCTGGGTCACACTCTCAACCATCCAGTCCTTTATTGTATGTGATGGGCATGTTAATATTGTTGAAAATTGCTAAAAAAAATTTTTAATGCAAGTAGCTTTAAGGCTGTGCAGTCTTAAATGTCAGTGGGACAGATTTTATATAGATATTTTTACAATAATTGTTTGCCTTTAGCAGCTGATAGACTAACTAACCCAACTCTGACTTGAATTAAAATGAGTCACCGGAGTCAGGAGCAGTGTCTCACTCTGATTCACGCTAAATACAAACAAATCACGTAATACAGTTTTATGTAAAAAAAAAAAAAATTGACTTTTTGAAAGGCAATGGCTCCAAAGAAAGGTGAATCATAAAAACAAAGTGCCTCTTGTCCTTCTGGCAGAAGTCAATGGGAAAAGTTGATACTGACGAGCACAATTATCTCTGTTTAAACACACTCCTAACGCGCACTAACCTCTAAACTCACACATATTCCTGATAATTTATGACCAAAGTGTAGGCTTATCTCCATATCCATGACACAGCTCCAGCCTGCTGTAAATAACCTTGTGTCCCCACATTAGTAGGACAGCCATATCCCTTTCGTCTTGTTGGCACACACCCACACATAAACTCACACCCACCTCAGAAGCCGGGCCAGCCATCAGCATCATAAATCCACTGACACATGGCGCGCCATCGAGGGCTGGGCAGCTTATTACCCAGACATGAAGAGCCTGGCATAGAGGTGACCCAGACTCACAGATGGGGAAACCCAGAGACGCCACAAACACACACTGATAATGAAGCACTGGGGGGCAGACTCCCTGTCGTCCTTTTATCTCTCAAAATTAATTAATCAATTGGCTTCATCTATTTACAGGAAATTAGGAGTCATTGGAGGTCAGATGGTGCCTCACATGCAATAAAATGGAATGGAGAGGACCAGACTGAGCAGGATTTACTACATAAAAAAATTAAATATATGAAACTAAGTAAATTCAAAAATGTGATCTTTGTTTTGCAGAGCTACAGCATGACTCTTATCACCCATCTCAAATGGACAACCATGTCTGTTCATTATAGGATGCTTTTAGTTTAAAACTCTAAAATGAAAGGAATGCTTGGCCTTTAAGTGGGTATATTATAATTTACAGCCTTTGTTTGGCGTTTTGGTAAATTCTGATTTGTTCCCCTCGCTGTTAGTTAACAGATGCAGCGGCTCTTAGTTAAAAAATCTCAGCTTGCTCAGCATCGATCATCAAGCAGACAAATTAGCAGCTAGTAATCATAGTGGAGTGTTTAGCAGCTAAAGAGGCACATATTTCCCTCAGGACTCGGTGGTAGAACTGAAAGGAAAGAGGAAGGCTCACATTTATCAAAACAAAAAAAAACTGGTTCAGGTTGGATGCAAAAGCTCCAGTTTGAAGTATAAATGAGTTACTACTTGCTAACAAGTTTGCTGTATAAAATTTATATAAATATCATGCATCTACGTAAAAATGAGATTCAAATGTGGGCTATATTTCACTTATTTTGAGGCACATTTCCTTTTGTTTCAGCCAGTCACCGGTTTCCATTCATCCCCTTTCAGTATGTAAATCATTTAACTTGGAACTTGCTTACGTTGACTCATCCATCACAGTGAATATGGAGTCTGGAGTGTTCCTTTTTTTTTTCTTTTTCACCATCAGTGCACGATGATGCAGAGGGTTTCGAAACATCTGTGTTTCATGATACGTGGCTTAGACAAAAGCTCTTATCATTGTGATGGATTACACATGTAAAACAACTTCAGAGAGTAGTATTCTACTGTTTCTACCACAAGAGTTGTACTTTTTACAAGACATTTCCATGCCATAATCAATTTTTTCCCATTTTTATGGTTTGTGAACTATTTATAGAAATGATGAACAAAAATGTTGTAACGTTTTTCCAAATCTAAATTTAGATTAGTAATGAATGAATGACCCCATGTTCTTTACTAATTGATCTAAACGTAGAAATTAATCACATGCATTCATACTCCAAGTCCATGATTTTAAGAAGGAGATTTCTGTCCAGCTAGAAGCAAAAATTGTAATCACTTCCACTTGTAGATATTTCAAGACAATAATCCCTAAAAATAGACGACGCAATGAGTCAAAGAACTTCTTTTAAGAGTTGGCATTATGTGGCGGTCTCCCACCTGGTGCAGTTACGGTCCGGTGGGTCGGCTCAGTCGGGGTGCCACAGCTCCCGGACTCAGCCCAGATGCTGGTGGAGTAACGCTGCTGCTGCTCTGATTGTGTGGCGTTGGGGGGGGGAGGCAGTGACAGACAAGTGAAGGCAACCCGCTGCGCTGCACGGGGCTGGAATGGTGAGGTGTGTAAGAAATGGGCTTGATGAACAGAGGGTGAGTGAGCTGAGTGAGGTACCAGCAAGAGAGGAGTTTTTCTGTGTTCCTCTATATTACGTTTCTTACATGGTTTTAGTAGCTGAGTACATTAAGTTTTGAGGAAACAGATTTTGCCACACGTGACATTACAAATTACATTTTAACCAAATGGAGAAGGAAGAAACTCTTCCTCTAAGGCAGGGATGGGCAACCTAAAGGATGTAGGGGCCAAAATATGTGTTGACTCTACCAGAAAAAGGCCATTTTAAAAATGTTTGTGCATATGCACTGCAAAAATTATCCATCTAAAATTATTTAAAAGTTTAATCTGAATCTTTTCAAATGAAGGAAATAATCTGTTAGTGCAGTAAGACTTCTTGAAACAATAAAAGATTCCAGGCTATAAAGAGTAATAATCAAACACATTCTGCTCTTGCTCAGTATATCAGTCCCAAAACAAGATAAAAACATGTTTTGGTTTATATAAAATTGTAAGACCTGGTTAGATGGACAATTTTTGCAGTGCAGAGTTTATTAAAGCAACATACAGCGCAGTAATTTATCATATTTCATGCTTAAATGCATCTGGTAAAAACCAGCCCCTTGTCCTACTCTTTGTTTCATGTAGAGGGAACCTTGGGGCTATTGAGATGTGATTTCTTACAGGAGGCGTGGACTCTGTTCAAGTTTAAAATGATTGGAGCTGATTGTAACCAATCGCTAATGTTTGGCCGTGACGTATGTAGTGTGCCTCCTTCTGTTCACTGGTCCGATGGGAATTTTACCAGAGAAATCCTTGTCTATGGGAGAAATTTCCTGTGGATTGATGTATGTATCTGCTGCTGTTACTGCACCTGAATTTCCCCGCATTAGACAATAAAGGCTGTTTCTATTCTATTCTATTCTATTCTATTCTATTCTATTCTATTCTATTCTATTCTATTCTAT
>JAUBOC010000127.1:20209246-20232667 GCA_032275365.1 Anablepsoides cearensis | reverse complement strand
CAGTCTTCTTCATGCTTTGCAAGTGGGAAAACCTGAAAAATCAACAGTGTATCAAATACTTGTTCTCCCCACTGTAACCAGTTGTTGACCTGGAGCCGGCATTTACTTTCTGTAAATTTCAGTAAAATTTGTTCAGTAGAACTGGCAATAATATTCAGCTAATATCATGTGTTATCCACTATTTACAGTGGCAAATTATCTTATCACTTTTATTTACAAAAACTGTGTTTATAGTGTGTTATTTGTAATTATATTAGTAATTGATTCATTTCTGTCAATGATCTAATTTCCTTTTTTTCTCCCAACAACAGAAATGTGTTACTCAGGATGTCCATCCTGGGTGTTTTATGTTACTATTGGATGAATGTGATCCCTTGGAAATTTTCGGTACATTTTTAAAGCAATATTTTTAAGCCTAAAATATTTTTAAGCCACGTTTCTAAAAAAAACGTGTTGTATGATTTCATTCCAAACTTGTATTTCCTCTCAGTGCTGGGAGTCCGTGGTGGGGCAGGCTTTGTACCGCCTGGTCATTATCGACTTCCTGTTTCTCATGTTGGGATCATTCTTTGGAGAATTCCTCAGCAAGTGAGTTGAGCTGTTCCAAATTTAAAAATCACATTTACTGAAATATGAAAACTTAACTTGGTTTGTTAATCCGACGTTGTGTTTCTGTAAAATTAGTGTCATTGGAACCAAATTACAACCACGACTTGGGGTGCCGGAGTTTGATGTAGCCAGGAATGTTCTTGAACTGATCTACGCTCAGACTCTAGCCTGGTAAAAACACAACATGCTGCACTTATCGTGTAAAAGAAGCTCAAACTGCTGATTGTCATTTTGAAGTTAGATTTTATTTTTCCTGGCAGGATCGGGATCTACTTTTCTCCTCTGCTGCCCGTCATCCAGATTCTGAAATTCTTCATCTTGTTTTATTTAAAAAAGGTAAATGAGGGTTGTCTGATTTAAAGTTTTGAGTTAAACTTAGCTTTAAAACAAGCAGAGATGATACCACAGCTTAAAGCAGCTCCATTCCCACTTTAGGGTTCATGTTTCTAATTGTTCAGTCAATAATTAATTAAACAAAATGCTTTATTTAACCTGTTATGGAAAATACAGCTGTTTTTTTTTTAGGTTAATCATTGTGAGGCAATTCTGTTAAGCTTGTCAGTCTAAGAGAATTAGATGATTTGTAATTTGATCCAATGTGGACTTGCTGTCTGCTTTGTGGACCTGATAAATGACCCTTAAAGCCTCTCCGTTCAAACCTGTCACATTCTACATTGTGGTTGAGAATAAATGAGATGTGTTCTCAGCTTTAATGACTTTTAGCCGAAACACTGTTTGACAAATGAAGTCCGGACTCGTGTTTATTGTTGTCAACAGGTCAGCCTGACCCAGAACTGCCAGCCTCCGCGGCGGTCGAGCAGAGCAGCTCAGATGCAAACCATCTTCATCTTTCTCCTCTTCTTCCCTTTCTTCGTGGGGGCCGTGTCGATAGTCGCGTACAGCGCGTGGAGGTAGGACGCAATCATTTTAAAAACAGTTCTCTGATCGTCCCACACGCACCAGATCTCAGTCTCTTTGGGTTTCACCTTGTTCTGCTTTAGTCTGCCCCCCTCACAACACTGTGGGCCTTTCCAAGGACTCAACAACACCTTCAGTGTGGTTGAAATCTGGATCGGTGATCTGAAGTTAGTTCCTGGTTCTGACTGGGTTGTGTGGATCTACCTAAACATCATCAAGAGTGAACTCTTCTACTTTCTCATCACACTCATCATCATGTATGTGTACAAGACCTCCATTAAGTGTCCAGCTTCATATTGTACTTTTTTAACTCCCCACAAAAAAGCAAAAAAAAAGGCTTTTGCCTGTGTTTGTGTGTCCGTTACGTCATCTACTATGGATGGAAAATAAATGCTACAGAAAGTAAACACTGAATGTACATCTGCAACTGATTAACTCTCAGAGTCAGCTCGATACCATGTGTCCAACTGATCATAAACCCTGCTCCCCCAGAAGTGGCTGATGTGGCAGCCATCTTAAATCGAGCTGACTCCGAGAGTTAATCAGTTCAACATTCTGATTATGGTTTATTCCCTCAGTGTCGTCATTTACATCTTCTGGCAACTCATTCAAGGCCGCAAGGAGCTCATCGCTCTGCTCCGACAGCAGATCATTAATGTGAGTTCACTCTAAAAATGTCCAATTTAAACATTCAGGCATCTATTTTATATTTTAATCACTGTCTGATGCTGATTTGTTTTCTCACCAGGAGGGAAAAGACAAGACCTTCTTGTTGGAGAGACTACAAAACCTGCAGAGCTCTCACCCTCAGATCACTCAAAGAGCGGTCTGTTCTGAAAATGTTTTCATAATAAGCTCCACCTGTATCTCCAACCTTGACTCGAGGTTTGATATTTTCTCCTTCAGCCCTCAAGTCGACGCTCAGATGGCCGCTCCTCAGGAAGTCAGTCCAATTCAAACGCCATGGTTCAGGTTCTACTCGCTCGCCAGCAGCTGGAGGAAGAGGAGCAGAGTCGCAGCCTGGGCGGAGTCTCTGTTCCCTCTGACATCTCCAGCTCCAGTGCCATCACGCAGGCCTTGCTGGCCCGCCAGAGAGCTGAGAGGCAGAGTGAAGACTTTTACCAGGCGCCTGACGAAAACCCTTCATCACTCAACGCCGTTGAGCAGGCCATGGCGGCCAGGCAGAGAGCTCAGAATAACGACAGTGAGGAATACTGGAGTGTAACTGACTTTAATGACAGAAACCCCGTCGACAGACCCAGCGCCGTCACGCAGGCCATGGAGGCCAGGCTGAGAGAGGAGAGTGGAGACGAGGATCCACGCGACCTGGCCTCACCGGTGTCAGGTGTGATGATTCAAGTGATGCAAGCCAGGCAGAGAGCAGAGGAAGAGGAGAGGAGTCTGTGGACCCCTGCTCCGCTGCAGAACCCAGCTCCTTCTGGCTCCAGCGCTCTCATCCAGGCCATGCTGGCTCGGCAACAGGCACAGAATGAATATGATGATGGTTACTGAGCAATATCTTTCAAAAGAAAGAAACTCACACATATACAAAACCTTCTACACACACAATATTATTAACATAAAAATAGGACAAATAGAGAGTGCAGGTTCACTTCTTTAACTATATTTTTTATAAAATTATATTATAGTAATATATTCCTGTATCTACTTTTAATGTTGAGCTTTGGTGTAGAAAAAAAAGAATAAATATTAGTTTTATTCTTGTGCCCTTTCAAATGATACTTCTGTATAATACAAGAAGTCAACATTGTTCTGTTTTGCACAGTTTGTTCAAACTTTATATTTATATATCCTTTTAAGAAAATGAAACTGAATTTGTTTTGTTAGAAACAAAGGATTTTCATCAAAATCTTCTGAAATTTTTACTTTTTAATCCACAGATTTATTTGATTTACAAGGTTAAGCTAGAAGTTCCTTTTTGTTTTTTTGTGTTAAACAATAATATTAAAACTCCACTCACCAATGACATATTTATAAAAAATGAAAACGGTTTCTGCTAATCAGCTAGTTTATAATCTTTGTGTTATGCAAAAAGTACTTGTTTTCAAGGTTTGATCAATATAAAATAAGCTTAGTCTAAAACTCCAGCATGAAGAGCAGCAGGCGATATGCATTCAAATATATATTGAATATAATATATCAAATATATATTAAAAAAAATTCATCATTTTGAGAATCCAGTGAACAGTTATGTATTATTTATCACAGCTATTCGATCCACAAACACCACCATTATTTACACTTTATAAACCATTTTAGGCACACCATTTTCACTCTTTTATGTTTCTATTTAAAAATAAGTAAATAAAACCCAGTTGAAATAGTTTCTCCTTTTTGCATTGATTTATTTTTTGTTTAATAAGGCTGTTAGAAACCGAGAGCCACTCGCTCTGTTTTTATAAATACACTCAACATTTTCTTTGAATTTTCAAATTATAGTTTGTTACAAAAACTGACAAATATATCCGCGCATTTCACAGAACTTCAACTTTTCCCCACTTTTTAGCTGGTCTCCTCCGGTTTGATCTGTTTTTATTTAAGGCAGTGTTGAAATGCTAAAAGTGTCCTCACAAACCTTCAGTCTGAGTAAAACACTCAAGAGTCAAAAGCATCTCTGATGTTCCAAGATGACCCTGCTGGGTGAAATGTCATGGCTGTCTCAGCACTGGTCCTCCCCCAGAGAGGCTGCAAAGTCACTCAGGTCCAAGGAGCCGGCAGGTATGGGAGTTCTCCTGCCGCTTTTCAGTGACTGATTGGAGTAAACGTTCACCGTTTCAGAGATGGAGTGCAAGGAGTGATCCCGGAAATATCCGTAAGCCTCCCGAGTGTTCTCCCCCCGGATAGTTTGCTCGAACGTCTTGCGTTTGTGTCTAAACTCGATGACGGTCTTGGTGTAGGAGTTGAGCGTGGTGACAGATGCCCCCATACAGCAGGTGAAAGACGCCCAAGCCAAGCTGATACAAAACAGAGCAAGGAGAAATAAATAATAACGATGATTTACCTTATTTTCTACTGCAAAATCTCTGTTTTTCTAGCAGATTTAGTCGACATGCATGATAAAAAAAACATCAAACCATCAAATATTGAATGTATGTTTCACACAAGTAGGTTAATTCTAACAAAATCTCAATAATTGTTGATCCTCTAAAATGAATTTCAGCATACTGCATATATTATATAGGAGTGAGGTATTATCCCCTTATGCAATTCCAATCACGCCTGAATTGGGGATTTGGACACCAAAGACTAATCCTGTCATAACATGAGAGCTTTTGGCCTCTTTCATTACTGACAGTGATGCTGGGGAAAAGGTAAGAAAAGAGACAAGATGCAGGATGGAAATAACCTGTCAGTTTTTACTCAGCTTTTTTGTTCATAATAACAGATGGAATAAGCTGCTGCTGTGTTTGTGGAGTCCTACCAGAAGGACCACCCGTAGTCCCAGTTGTAGGGTCTCCAGTCAGGCGGGCCGTGGCTGACGGTGACCTGGAAGACCTGAGTGTACATCACATGAGCCACCATGCCCAGAAGACCTGAGATCATAAAGAAAACATGTTGTTCAGGAAACCAAAAAAGTAAACAATAACAGATTCTTAAACGTGAATCTGTTTAAAATTCCTAAATAATGAAAATGTGAAATTCCTCCATATTTGTAAACATTTATTGAAACTTTGCATTAATATTAAACACCTACACTTTTGCACATAGATTTTTGAATTTGTAGCTGTTTTCTCAACCAAACAATATCTGTGTTGATGTGCCGATGCTGATGATGCTGATGATGCTGTGAATGTATCGGTCCGCTGCTTTAGCATTTTCAGCTTTTATATTGCCTATATTTGTTTAGAAACAGGCATAAACTAAACAAAAAATGGCAAGTAAAAGTGTTTTTGTGACTTTTGATTTTCTTCATTAACGTCACTTTAAAGCAAATTTAACTTTGCTGTTTGCTGAACTGATTTTGAGTGTTTCAAAGACAACCAGAATCAAACGTGTGCATTTAGTGCAAAGTTTAAGACAGATAAAGTCAGACTACCTGAGAGCACCGTGAAGACGGCAGCAAAGGCATTGAGCTTGAGCCCATCGATGACGTTGCTGGAGTGGACCAGCTCCACACACATGAGGCCGAAGCCCACCATCAGGAGAAAAATGTACAACATCTCTGAAACCACCGACAGCCACAGCATCCCTAATTATGACACAAAATGTCATAATATTATGTAAACATTAAAATGACTTCAAATGTTAAACTTTCACATTTTATTGAATAATATCTTTAGAGTTACAAATTTGTTAAACACTTAGAGTAGAGTGCCACCAAGGGGACAAAAATGAAAATCAACAATAAACTTAAACAGCTTTTTAATCTATACTCACTAAAGTTATCTGCTGATGTGTTTGCTTTATACATATTTTTTGGTTTCTGATCACACACAGAAAAACAGAATGTCAATTTTTGTTCATATTTGAAACCTTCCCAATCCACAGTTATATATTTGAAAAGACAGCTCTTGAGGTAAAATATCAAAGTGTTTTTTGTTTAAGAAGCATTATTATCATGACAGATGTTGCACATTTAATACATAATAACGCAATGATTTTTTACTTTCAACATGACTTTTTAAACTTTAAAGCCTTATTACAGAGTTATTATTGCATGCTTCTGATAATGTTTTCGCTTGTGTCCATTTGTTTATCAGCAGTGTTAGTAAAATATCTCATGGACCAGAGGACAGATTTTGATGAAACATTTATAAAGTAATGTGGATCAACAACATGTTCAACATGGCTGCTACAGCTAAACTGAACATAATCTAGACAGATTTTTAGATAGTGAGCAACAATTTCATTTAGTATAGCTGAGAGATTCACAACACATACTCTGAGCTCCATACATTTTATAAAAACTTTACTTAAAACTTTGATATTAACTCAGAGTCTGTCCATTAGCGAGTGAGCTCAGGGGTTCCCAAACTGTTCCATGCCACGGCCACTACAAAAACTACAAAGTATGTAAAGAAACATCAACTTTTAGAATGTTTTTTCTCACTTCTATTCATTTTTATTATTAAATTGTTTAGCATACAAATTTTTATTACCTAACATGTTTTAAACATTTCATTGTATTTCCACAAAAAAAACTACTTTTCAACAAACAGAACAAATAAATAAAATAAAATATCTTAAACTCTTTTAAATAACATTTTAATATATATTTATAAAATAATAATAAATGAAAAAAAAAATGATTTTACAATAATGATTTAAAACATTTATTCGATTTTTTTTTTATTTTGAACTTTTTTTTTCTTGTTTTCATTCCAGCTTTCTTAGTGAGCCATGCATGGGACCGCGACCCCTACTTTGGAAAACACTGAGTTAGGAGACCTCAGGGATCATTGTGAACCCAAACACTCCAGCACAACAAAAAAAAACACAAAACACAGCTTACCATATTTATAACCATGTTCTAACCATGTTCTAACCATGTTAGGACTACGGATGAAATTTAGCTGTTATGCTAATTGTGGCGCATTTAAATTCATCAAATATTGATTAATGTGCACTGTCCTTTTAAATAAATAAATGAAATGAAATGTTAGAATGTGTTTCTGACATGCTATAACCATATTTCTAACCATGTTATAACTATGTTAACATGTTATAGCTAACCACATTATAACTGTTTTTAACCATGTTATAAAATGTTATAACATGGTTATAACGTGGTTAAAACAGTTATAACCACATTATAATGGATTAGTAAAGATAATTTAATTTGCTTTAGAAAATGAGCAGAAGATAGTCACCTTTCTCTGATGCAGGAGCTAAATCGATGAAGCTTCGACATCTCTCACCTTAGAGAAAAACATAAAAAAATAATAATATCATGACAGGACTAATTGCTAATGATGATAGATGTTCAGAAAATCATGAGATTATGAAACATTCCCATTAGTTAAGTGATGTTTTAAATGCTACAAGCTGAGTCCTGAACTTAGTTTCACTGTCTCTGTCCAGGTGTGTTTGACAACTTGAGCAGAAAATGTGATCCTGTAAATCCTCACAACAACAACAACAAACATCAAAGTTCACAACCTCAGAAAATGAATAACCCCCATGCTGAATATGAGGCATATGCAGGCACACGCCTCTTCTGAGCTCTCATTCTGTGTCACCAGATGTTGTAGAAAATGAAAAAAAAAAAATCAATGCACTGTAAAAACAATCAGGCCGCTCGAAGATGGAAGCGTCTACTGAGAGCCTGGGTCAGTTTACCAAACAGGATAGAAAAAAACCGACCCCTGACCCCTGGATTCCTGCACAAATGACAACCTCCTTCTGTCATCTGGCGGCTGCTGCGTCCTGTCACAGGATTTGTTGTAAATGGAGCTCTTTAATCGGGTAGAAGAAGGGCGGCAACAGCTGTTTTGAGGAAAAAACTCATCAAGACACGAGTTACGTAATCTTCATTAACTCAGGCTGTTCAGTCGCTTCTGCGAACAACATTCACAGTTTCTGTCTGGAAAGATGGGAAACAAACCGGTTCTGTTCAGACTGAGAGTTCAGACATTTAAAACCTTCTGTTAATGAGTTCATTAAGAACATATGAAATGCAGATGTTTGCGGGAAAAAAAGGCTGAAGATTGCCACTGAAATGAAATATTCTAAAATGTGTCAAAACTTAAATGAGTATTGGTAAACAAAATGAAATGACATATTTTCATTTTGTCAGAAAGGACAATCTCTTTCCTGTCAGGATGGAGAATATTACCTGAAAAGCTCACATCTTTATTCTGAGAAATGAAAAATAATACAAATGCAAATGTAGAGGCTGCAAAGTAGCCTTCCACAGCCTGGAATTTAAAAAATGTAATGCTTTGATGTACATTTATCTCCCACCATTGACAAGCAAATAATTGTTTTGGCATTTCTGTCTGTCTTAGCAAAATATCCCAAGAACATAATTTAATGAAACTTTCAACCTACAGCTGATTTACATCTGGAGTCAACCAGATTCAACATGTTTGTAACAGCTGAAAATGGTCACAACTCTGTTAATTTATTAATATGAACTGTATTGAAGTAGTAGCTGAAACTGATCCACAACACAATCCACTCACAGATTGGGCCAGAACTGTTTAAATTTTGCCATTTACCATTCAGAGTCAATTGTCTGTCTGTTAGCAAAATATCTCATGAACCACTGTTTGGATATTTTGCAAACAGACAGGAAATATTCACTAGACTTACCTTTACAACTGATTAACTTTTGGAGCTAGTCCAATTCAAGATGGCTGTCACAGCCAACTGAATGTAGAAAACACAAAATTGGCTATAATTCAGGTAATTTTACAAAAACTGAGCTGAAATTTGGTGTGGTAGTAGCTGAGAGTCATTCAGAACGCATAGCAGATGTGGCAGTGTTAAATTACACAATGTTAATTTAACACTGTTATTTTTCTGTGCAAGTATTTATAAATTGAAAGAAATCAACTTACACACACAACACACACACCTGCCCTTACTTTCATCATGGATGTTCTCCTCGCAGGAAAACCAGATCCCAGTGTGGAACTGACGGAACAGGAACCGGTCGTCCCCGGTCTCCCAGCTGTAAACCACTTTGTTGGGGTCCGTCTCGTTCACCCCGTAGTCTATGCACTGGTGGGTCCGCAGCTTGCTGCACTTGGGCTTCGGGACCCTCTGGGTCCCCACGCACCAGTACGTCGTGATGAAGGCGGTCACGGCGAAGAACAGGGCGAAGAAGTTCAGGGTGACCGACAGCAGGGTCCTGGTCTTCATGGTCAGAGTTCAGGGGTGAACCGTAAGAGAAGAGACAAGGGAGGATGAGGAGAGCTGCTTCACTCCCAAACACAACAGGTGAGCCCAGGTGAGTGAATCCATTTGGCATCCCTTTAACCCCATCCACGGAAAATCAAATCACTCCATCTAACCCTCCGCGAGCCTCCAGCTGCGTCACGTTGTCAGAGGATTTGTTGCTCGTTTGCATTAGGAGAGGGATTTTCTTCAGCTGCCGTCGTCATCAGGACGTTTCATTCCCTCTGACCGTCAAATGTGAGGCGATTATCAGCCTGGATGTGGCTGAAGTTACCACCGAAAATAACCTTCAATTAGACTCATCTGCCTGCAGACCAGTTGCACTTAAAGGCAATTATTAAGTTATGAACAGAGATGACATAAAAGCAGTATTCCTAATCTGAACTGAGTTTGTCTCAATCTAAAAATAGAAATAATTTAGACCAACATGTAAAGACTGTTTACAGAGTAAATGAGGTCAAACATGCATCTCAGTTTCCTCAGCAGCATGTTGACATCTTTAGCCCCGGAGGATAAACCACCCATCTACACGACTGTGGAAACTCATAAAGCAGGTCAGCTCTCTCCACTAAAGAAGCTCCAAAAAATGAAGACAAACCTGCTGCAGGTTCTTCACTTCAGCAGAACGAAGATGATAACAGACGTGTATTACATTTGTATTTAGAGTCATAAGGATTTGAATTAATATTATCATTCATTATTTTAAAATGATAAAGAAAATCCGTGTAAACCAGAAACAGTAAAAATGGTAGTGTTAAATTAGCGTTATGGGTGTTGATCAAGGATTTGACATTGTTCAGTGTCAGATAGTTGTAATTTAACACTGTGAAGGTTGTATTTTATTAAAGTGATGACTATTCAAGAAACTGCTGATATTTGTTGAAGACATACTGAAGAAACTAAACAGAAAAACAATAATGGGAAGTACGAATGCTTATTCAGGAGTCCCACAATGAGTATGTTACTGTAAATAAAGCACAGTTGGGTTAGGGTTAGTCCATAATCTCCCACCTTAAGAAGTGTTTTGTGTCTTTAAATGGTCGGCTGGCTGATGCCAACAGCTGACAGGAGTCATACAGAGTATCAGTGGACACCAGTGTCTTGGCAACAGTCCCTGCTTGTGACGTCTGTCAGGATGGTCAAAGGTTGTCTCCTGAGTTTGTGGCAATAATAATAAGTTAATCCCCGCATTTTGATGTTCGCTGCAGTGTTGGGTAACAAATACGTCCACAGAGCCTGGAAGAGGAAAAACACTTATCTGTAGTAAAGCTTTGCACACAGCACGCACTGCATGGAAACACTTTTTGTAAGAGTCTTAAAATAATGTGGGACTCGTCCACATGAAGAGGTAAAAATATTTAGTCATCACTGACCCTAACTTTTTTTTGTTACTAAAAGATAACCTGATTTAAGGGGTGTGGGATTATGCAAAATCTACTTTTCTAAGCTTTATATCATGTTATAATGTCATTCTCTGATCAAAAAAAAAAAACTAATTCATGCATGTTTGAGAAATCCTAGAATCTCCTGTGGCCATGTGGAGCTGCCTAAACACGTACTGGTACAAAGCTCTGCCTATTTACTCGAAGCTCCTCCCTGGAGCTCAGTCTGCCTCACAGAGCACCTCTCCTCCAAAGTGCTGTTGTGAAAACATGCTGAAGTGGGAGTGTCAGAAACAGTAGGAGGTTCTTAAAGAGACAGAGGCCAATATCTAGGTGTTTAGATAGGCTAAGATGCAAATTTAATTTATTTTTGATATACACAGCATTTTCACAACACCTGAAGGTAACATAGTTACTTGGTTGTGGTATAGAATTAAACTTTGGGCCTGGAAGCACATATTAACCCTACTTCCCTTTAAAAGGCTGAAGTTACAAATGATGTAATACTTCCGCGTGTCTGTAATGTGATGCTTTTTGTACATTTATCATATTTATGAGGTTGTTTTTGTTTGTAGATTTTGAGGTTCCAGAACAAAACTTCCCTACTTCCTGAGGTGTTGGTGAAGATTCTTGGTCATCCAGGTCATGATTAAAAAAATGGTTAAAAAACTAGAACAGGCTGCTATCAGCTTTCTCAATATTCCTGAGGTATAGTCAAATAAGACTTTTTTAAGTGTTTTTATGTTCATTTTCCTGTAATTTTTAAGTCTGTAGGTTTGGATGTTCATTTATAAACTTCTAATGTTACATTTTGTAACTTTTCTAACATTTATAGGTTTTTGCTTGACCTCTGTTTTTATTTAATCACATTATAAACCAAAAAAAAAAAAAAAAACATCTGCCAGAAAACCCAAATCTTGAGGGAACCAATTGTTGCTGAACATCATAATTTTTACAGTAACTTCTTTTGCTCTTCTGGCCTTTTAATTAATTTAGTTTTCATAAGTTTTTTCAGTGTCACCATTTTGATCAAGGCTTTATGAATGTCAGATGATTCCTTCCTGATTTCTATAGAACCTAACAAGGCGACACATTTACTTGCAGCATTGGCTACGAGACAGGAAGTAAAGCAAACAATCAGGATTTTGACAATCCTAATCTCATACCGTAGCACGGACAGCTGCAGCTTTCTCGTGCACCAAGAAGGCCAAGCATGTAAAGCCAGAGATTAAACAAAGATACATTTATTTTGTCTTTAGATCACATCATATCTATGTACAGTGCCGCCTCTAATCCCGTGCAACGGTTCTGCTGTGAACTGCAAACGCCTGTGGGTTTAGATGCAGCTTTTTGTGTTGTGCACAAGTATCCATGTCAAAAGAGATTAAAAGCTGTTGCGTGGCATCTTTTGATTTCCCCGTCAATACATCTAAAGCATATGTGGCCTCAGAGTGGAACATAGTGAGGCCTAAGCTTTTGAAAGACACAGAACTCATTTGTATTTCAGCGGCAACTTCTGCTTAAAGCTGATAAGAGTAGAATTTGCCTCTTAACACATAGCCCCTGAGGATTAGGCTTTATAATCTGGCATCCAATGATCCTCGAAATCATACTGTCTGCTCTGAAATCAGCTTACAGTGACAGTAGATGTTGAGTGAGTGGTTTTATGATTGCACTTGTGAGCTTTACATCAGCAGGGATGAATGAGAGAGAGAAAAAAAAAGACAATTGTTTGGGGGGGGGGGGGGGGGGTTGCCTCCAAACCGCGGGTGTGCCACCCACTGCTGCGACAACACGCTGCATGCAATCGTTCTAATATCAGTAAACGGATGAAACATGAGCTAACAGATGCCTGGGGACAAAGTTTTGATTGGATACCAATAAAAACGTCAACTGAGTCCGTTGCAGCTCATGTTGGTGCACGCATCAGACTACAGATATGAGCAAATACAAGATGTGTGCAAATGCTGTGAACACTGACAGAGCTTCTTCTTGTATTAATACATAAAATGTGTCGGAAATCTTATAATAAAATCTCAAACATTTCAGTTTTCTCGAAGGAATGATTACTTATGCCAACGTTTTAAACTAACACGTCTTCTGTTGGGAAATGACAGCATTATTTGTTAGAATATATGTTGTGAATGACTGTCAGTTTTATTTGTTTAATTATTCATACATGTCAAAAATAAAGCCTTATCAAACAGAAAATAGTATCTGGTGCGAGGACAGATACGTTTCAAGCTGGAAGGGCTTTATGAAGAACCAGCCAATCAGACGACGCTTCCTTTTCCAGAGTTTTGCTCTGTATTAAAGTTAGATTACAAAGACACTTGGGCAGTGATCGGGTGCAAAGTACCAGATGGTCAACAAGTCCAGATGAAACTATAGAATGTCTTATACAGTCCCAAGTTAAAAATAGACGTTAATGCCTGGTTGTGAAATAAAAAAACAGACTTTGTCCCAGTTGAGCAGATGTGATTGACTTCTCCTCAGAAAGTGGATCTTCATTTTTCAGTGTGAGTTTTCGTAGAAAAAGTTGGAAGTATAATCCTTGAAGCAGCTCATTGTTAAACAAACCGATTAACAAGTCCCCAGCGTTCAGTCCGATTAGACATTTGAGCATTTAGAGATTCTACTATAATTTATTCATGACAAAAAAAATCTAAACATTTCATCTTTAGCTATAGACAAAGCAAACACAAATACAGGCATCTTATTTCACAGCAGCTTCAATCCAGTCTGACGCAACAGACACACAGAAGGACAAACAAGGAACTAATGGAAATATTAGTCTAATCGTAGAGTCAGAGGTAAGAACCAGTATAAAACAGCAGAATTTCATATTGCTTACATGCACACAGTCTACTGCCTCAGATTCTGCATAAATAAATTCTTAATGACAAACATGTTACTAGTTTTATTTTCATGACTGCACCATTCCTGACCCTTTTTATTTTACTTCACTTCTTCTGCACTTTGGAAACATCACAAGTCAAGGCAAACCACAGTAAAAATGGATCAAGCACATACATTAGACTGGGCGTATGGCTTCTTTACACAAAAATATATATGGGAAATGTTGTTGGATCCTAGAAGGTTGTGCTCGTTTTCTGTGGTGGAATGGCTCTACGTGGAGCTGGAAACAGCCAGCTTCTTCAAGTGATCCATGAAGACTTGTAAGCTGACATCATCGGTCAAGATGGGGGCTCCTGTCTCCTACAATAACAAAAAAATACAAAGGAATAAGATAGATAGAAGATAACTGGTCCATGGTCACTTTGATACATGCAATCCTTTATTATAGCAAGGCGTCCTGCAGTTTACACAAAAGAGT
The DNA here is from genome assembly GCA_032275365.1 of Anablepsoides cearensis. Classification (NCBI taxonomy): domain Eukaryota; kingdom Metazoa; phylum Chordata; class Actinopteri; order Cyprinodontiformes; family Rivulidae; genus Anablepsoides; species Anablepsoides cearensis. The sequence goes on along the minus strand of JAUBOC010000127.1, from coordinate 20,218,558 downwards.
TTGGAAATAAAGAGCTTAATGCTATTTTTAGATTTTAATCTTCCCCATTTATAATCAAAGGTTAACTAATCCATAAACCTGTTTGGAGACAGAATTATTTCAAGAAATCAGACCTGTTGATTTTTCAAATATTTCCGGCATTTCTGGGGATTTTTAAAGTTGTTACTTTAATACAAAGAAAAACAGGAAAAGAACTTTGTATTTAAATTGTATGTGCTTTTGAAAGCTTTGAAGGCGAATCTTGATCATTTCATTTCATTAAATCATGAGACAAAAATAAACTGACCAACTTCGCTTCATCAGACTGCAGCTAACATTAAACTGAAACATAATTAGGAATCAAAAAACAAATTAAATGTCTGGTACTGTACCTGTCCCCATGCATAGAGGTTGTTGTGGGTCTGTGATGGATTGACTTTGGAGAGCAGGAAGCGAGCCTGGGAGCCTCCATGCTCCGTGTCGATGTAGCGAGGCATGGGGAAACGAGTCTGCAGGATCTCCTGAGCGTCATCCAGAGGAGCCTGAAGCAGCTGTTTGAAGTTCTCGTACTCCGCCATTTCCTGGTAGCCTGCCTTTCTCCACTGGGCTATGGTCTGAAAAAGACAAAAAAAAAAGGTCAACTTTAATGTGCATCAATTTGCCTTAAGCAGAAAGAAATAAGCCAGTTGCTAGATAAACTGATTTAAAAAAAAAGTGTTTAAAACTAGATAAACTGACATGTTTATGATCTAGTGTCTCACCTCTCCATGGTAAATAACCAACTGGAAGAAAGTGTCCATCAGCAGGATTCGGTCTGGCAGGATGCTGCTGCTGTCCAGGAGCACCGGCTGTGGAAAACAAATCACACATTTAAAACACAGCTAAAAATGCTTCTGCATCAAAAAAGCTCAGCTGCTCTGCTACCAGTGGGACAGCAATGAGAGGGGAATGAGACTGACCTCTGGTGGTCCGTGGAAGGAATACGAGTAGAGGATAGGCTGGACCATGATCAGGGACTGGGTCAGGTCCTGTCTCACAAAGTGGTGCCTGTAATAGGACGACTCATCTGGACTGTTGTTGAACACTTGCAGGAACGGTGACCGACGAAGGTGGAACATAAACTGTAAGCGGAGGAGAAAAGGTTTAATGATGATTGATGAGGTAAAATATCCAACTAACTTTCAACAAACAAAAAGGTTGAGTAGATTTGTTATGTTTCCACTAGAGGGCAGCGTTACCTGTGGGTAGAGGGACAGGGACTCTGACAGTTTGAAGGATGTAGGATCATCTTTGTTGAACTGGCCAAACTTCTGACACTGAAATGATGGGTGGTGAAACATTGTTTAAATACTGAACATACCAAAAAACTCAGTCACAAATATTTTTGGTTAACCTACTAACCCACAAAAACAAAAGACAAATTAACTAATTATGTTATACAACTGTGACAATGATGTACTGCCATTGTCGTCAAGTCCAGCCCAGGCTGGCTGCTGCGTGGGATCGTCACTCACCAGGCGGATGAGCTGCCTGTCGAGCCAACGCAGAACATCTGGTCCCTCCTCCGACTCTGCCCGGAAAACTCCCAGTCGAGCCATGAGCACTGCGGCTGCTTCTTGGTCAAACGAGGACTCGATGTGCTGAATCTGAGACTGAGCATCGGCCCAGCTTGAGTAGTTCACAGAAAGACAACAAAAGGCAGAGGAGAGAGGAAGAAAGAAAGTAGGATGGGGGGGGGGGGGGGAAGAGGAGAGGCACAGGTGAGCATGGGTGTGGTGAGATAATGCGCTTAAATAACTTACATAACTTTAGGGTTTACTCGTAGATATGCAAATCTCTAGTAAGGGATGGAATGTGTGGAGGTGTTAACTTCAAAGGCTGATTTTCATAGCTTGTATTCCATTATGCAAATATCTTTTCAATACGAGGAAATGGTTTATTAAGAACATACCAGGCTGACATTAACAGAATGACCTGATCTGGTATTTTAATCTATCCTGACCAAGCAGACTGCATTTTTATGTATTTCCTTTCATCTGCATAGGTTGTCTTAGTTTAAAAAGCACCTGTCCTGAGCCTTGATGTGGGACCTCTGACTGATGTGAACTGATGGTGGTGGATTTCCCACAGCCCATCAGGGCAGTGAACGCAACATAACACTGCAGTACAAATGCATACAGATAATAAACCAGTTAAATGTGAAAAGTGCTGTACAATGATGCCGGTATTTTGTCCTTTAATGTCTCTTTACATCTAGATATTGTAAATATTTTTACTTTTCTTTATACCTTCTACTCCAACGCCATAAGGGAACACCTAAATTTCTACCTATATTCTATTTCTACAGGTGAAAATCTTCAGTCTTTACTGTGATGCTGAGCTCTGTAAAGTCTCTCACTGTATTTTATTTCCCCAACATCAGAACTGTTCTGTAATTAAGTTCACCCAGAGAGAACTCTACAGAAATGTGACTCAAATAACTCTGGGACGTCTTATACCTGGATGTAATGTCATTGTTCTAGTGTGGGATGTTGCTGAGTATGTATCTGCATAGAGACCTGACATCCAAACAAAAACACATCTTGAGGTATGAACTCAATCAGAGCTGATGATTTGCAATCGAATCATTTAAAACAAATGTAAAATGAAGGTTTAAACTTGGCCACGTTGTCCTCTCTGAAATTCTTACACAAACAGAATAAAATCAGAGTCTTACTTCCGGGCGATGGTGGTGACCCGTATCCTCTTCTGTGTGTTTGAGTGCTGATACTGGGTGATAAATTGGATCGCTCCTCGGCCACCCTGGGGGATTGGTGCATTGTGCTACAAACACACAGAAACACAAAACAATTATTCCTCTCTTGCATGTGTTTACAAATCGCCCTTCACTGCAGGAGAAACACAACAAGCCATTGTTTGAGGAGTTTTAGTAAAACAACGGCATTATTCTCAGTCACAGCTATTGTTTTCTTTGCTGCCATTTTAAAATATGCTCTCAGCATGACTTTGTAATCGTGTGATCTAAAAAGCTGTGATTTAAAACAAACTTATTTTACCTGATTCACAACTTCAAAGTAAATGCCCAGAGTCGTGGAGGGGTTGAGACTGCACACTTTCCACTGGCTTGTGCCACCAACACCCATCTCCTACACAAAACAGAGAAGACATTGTGGTGAATGCCAGTAAGTGGATAGCTCTCAGGTTACATTCATGGGTGTAAGGAGTTCCTCGGTTTTAGATGTGGCAGGGACTTACATTCTCAGAAACACAGGCACCCTTTGAGTGGAGTGAAACACAGGGTCCAATGGCTCCGCAAACCTTCAGCTCTCTGGAGGTCTACAAAGACAAAATCTCTCATTAACCTTTAAAAAAAATAATTTATAAAATATATAACGTTATATTACACTTTTGACTGGGTACAGTGACATTCTTTATTTTTACCTTGACCTCTAGGACACCTCCAAACGCCATCCGGAAGTCTCCATTGTAGTCCTTACTAAAGACTCTCTGGAAGGTTTGTTTGAACAGAGAGGTGTTGAAAGAGTCTCCCATCACAATGTGTCCCCTGAAACATAAAATATGACATTACTTAACTATACCTAAAAAGAAACACAAATACTTGCAAAAAAATAAAAAGTGAGAGTGCTAGCGTACCCTGTGACATTAGACAAACACTTCATCTCCAGCAGCCCAGTCTGGTCGAGAGCGCAGGCATAGATGTCAACACTGTGGCCATTTGCTGCAGACCGGTTGGCCAAGCCTTCAAAGAACTGTGGAAAACAAACAAAAAAAAAAAAAAAAAAAGAGAGAAAAGATATGAAATACATTCATCTTAGAATACTCATGAAGAAGTTGTCATATTTGCAACACAAATACAACTATCCAGAATTAAACAGCATTTGGTGAATTTGTCACCTTTGTAGCTTTCTTCAAATGCCTTGCATTGTCCTTCTGGATGTCATGCCAGGAGCGGATGGGGGTTTTCAACTCATCTCCCACCACCATGCCTGGTCCCTGGGTGGGTGGCCCGCCAATGAAAAGCATCACACGAGCCCCTGTGTTGGGGAATGTCCCCTGAGAAAAGGACAGGGTGAGTTAGATTTCAGTGGTCCCATCACTGCACCATAAGTGATTATAGAAGAGTCTAGTCTTAATATTGTTTGGCATGAGATATTTTGTGTATTGAATACATTTAAATGGTTGATAGCCAAGAAAGCATTGAAAATATCAATATTTTGTGCAAAAATACTACTTCAACATTTAAAAGTGATTTTTAAACATGAGTTGTTGTTTTTTTTCCTTTCAATCTACTTGAAATAATTTTAGTTCTATCAGTTCTGTAATCTGAACATCAGAGAAATAAAAAAAAAATGATTTAAACTAGGAGCATACTAATCTGTGTAAACTAAGCTGTTTAAACTAAGCGCAGGTCTCAGAATCAACACTGAGAACCAAATCCAAAGTGCAAGAGTCTGAAAAAGTCCACAACAAGACGAAACATTTGAAAAAGACATCTACAGTTACAGAAACAGCATGTTTATATGATAAGACTTTTTGATAAGTTCTACCCAAACAGTGATGAAAGGAAGAAACCAGGCAACTCTAAACGCTGAAAGCTTTTAGCAGCTTTGCTTCATGTGTAAGACTTGTGTGAGGTCAAATAGGTGAATCTGGAGTCAGTGAAAGAACAAAAATCTGGGCACATCTCCCATCAGCAAAGCTGGAGAGTGATACTTTGCAGTTATATAACCACACAGATTATCAGAGGGAGAGAGGATAATGATGATGTGGGGGGTGTAGCCAGAAGGCAAACAGGAAGTACCCTTTGAACTGACAACACAAACCTGCTGTTTATTATCAGGTAGGGAGTAACTTTCTGAACAGTGACATGTGGCACGGTTTTATTAAAGAGGATAAAGTTCAAGTTACTACAGAACAACTAAAATGACTGATAATCCATTTGTGTGCCACAGATGTTTCAATTTCTGTGTCCAAAACTGCTGTTTGCATGCGAGTGTTCTGACAAAGCGTTTTGACAGTCATTCTCAACATATTTGTGTTTGTACCTCCAGAAGGCCGACGGCAACAGACAGTGCGACACCGGTGGAGCGGAGAGGCCGCTTGCCCTGAGGGACAGGCCAGGGGTCTTTCTGTAGCTCTCCAAGCAAGTCTGTCAGGTTCATATCGACTCGATGCACGGGCTGAAGGAACCTGGAGGTGAACAATCAAAGCGCTTAACAAAAAAACTAACAGCAAATTGCTGCGAGCTTTTCTGAAAGGACTATTGATTGTTAAGTGGGAAGCGGTCTTGCGTATCCATACTTGCAAGAGGCAGCAGCAGCATCCTGAGGAGCCAGAGGACGACCTTGCTGTCCTGAAGCTGCTGGCTTTGTCAAACCAAGCATCTCCTGGAAAAACAGATGAAAAAAACAAAACATTAGGCCTTTTGTTTCACAGAGAACAAAACTTTTCACTATTTCACCCTGAATGGCATTTTCATGGGATCCCATATTCTTTACAAATCTTCCCTGCGCTTTAAAGTGATCTGGACCAACCTGGATCTGTTTGGAGGTGAGGTCCTTGGTTCCCCTGAAGACATAGCTCTTGGCAATCCCCTCACAGCTGAGCTCATGAACCTGAACCATGCGTCCGAATGTGATGAGGCCCACCAGCGCGTTGGGTGGCAGCAGGCTCAGGGACATCTGGAGGGACTCTTTGAGAGCCTGGAGGTCCTCTTCTTCCAAACATGTGTCCACAACATACAGAAAGATGAGAGGAGTTGGGGGTCCTCGCTGTGAAGGGTCGAGAAAGAAAAAGGTTAATTTGGAACACTGGAAGTGTTTCAAGCTTCATTTTGTAACAACAAGATGAACGACAAACATCCAATATATCTTATTAATAAAGTTTTATTAACATTCTTTTTGCAGAATGTCCTCAGCACATTATGTACTTGGGTGAGGTCATCCATTTGGCATTTACCTGGACTATGTACTCAATGGTAGAAAATTGTGGCATGAGTTCAGCTGGCTGGTTCACCTCTGATATTCCTGCATAGGAGGGAGGAAACTGCACAGATACAAAAAGCCAGGTTACACAACCCAATGAAGGAATGTAGACAGTCCACATTATTATAAGAAGCTTAAATATGTTTTGACAGAACTTAAAACAAGATACAAAAAAAGGACATATTACCACCACTGTACTTAATAATAATAATGTTTACTCATTTCATTATCAAAATATAAACAAAACGCAATTCACACAACAAAACCATACAAATAAAACAAAATGAAAGGCAGCAGAAGAAGAAAAAAAATCTTACAGGATTCCTCTGAAAGCAGAAGTTGCATGCCCATATTTTGGCTCTGAAGTCAACTTGACTGTAAAAGAATAAAAAAAATATTGCTTTAAGGTTTCATAAGTAAAACTAAATAACATTGTAATGTAGTACAAGTTGAACTTAGGAACTTTGCATTTTGCAAAGAAAAGTATTAACATTACACTTTTAGATTGACTTAATTTAGTAATGCATAATATTCATAAATATAATAATTCAATATGCAAAAAAATTACAATTTCAAAATAAAAGGCTGGCCAATAACAAAAAATGTGTAAATAAATAAAGAAATAGAAATTGATTTATCAAAATAAGCTTATCACAGGGTTCTCAGCAGTTCATGAAAACAACCCTCCCTAAGTTTCCCCCTGAGTAAACCCCGAAGTTCCTGGAGATGTTTTATCACACAAAACACCCAGAACGTGGACTCAATAACACTACAATACTACCATTAATACATGTACACATCAAAACCTCAGAAACATATTTTTCATCAAAAGGTCAATGTTCAAACTTCCTGCGTTTAACACTCAAATTCTCAGTGTTTCCCTGTTTGGAAAATGTGAAAGTAATTTTTCAGGGTTTCTTAGATTTCCAGAGCCGCTGAGAACCCTAAATTAAGCATATAAAAGTACCGGTAGTTCCCACAGTGCAGACATGTGAAACTCTAACACTCACCACAGTGGGTTGAGCACAGCTTTGCAGTTTGCCCGGCTGCACACAACGGGCTCATACTGAACAGGTGGCAGATTCGGTCTTTCCTTTAGAGGTGTAAAGAGGCAAGAGACTGGAACGACTAGTCTAGTGGCCTCCAGACGGCTGGAGGGCCAAAGGTTCCAGCTGAATCTCACCCCATCTCTGTCCTCATTCTGTTGGATGAACTCCTGGTAGGTCGACATCACTGATCTTCAGCAGAAAAACACAAGTTAAATACACCTCAGTGAGGCAATCAGTCCAGTAGAAGAACTCAATACAACTGCTGTGATTCCAGTAATCCAAACTCTGTCGCTTCAAACTTTCTGTGGTTCTGTCTCCCTCCACTCTACTTGCTCTTTCCTTACAACTACAGTGAACATCCTCTCTATATACTTGTGATCCTTTCTTTTTCGTGCTAATTTAAGAATTGAACCTTCGAAAGCATGACGCAGGCATAAGCCGTCAGAAAACCTGCTCAGCAAGTTTCCATGACGAGAGCAGAGAAAAGAATTCCCAAAATGAATAAGTAGGTGTGCGCAAACCTTTGATTAGTACTATTTATTCAGGCTGTTCATGCATTGCTATGTCCTATTGAAACATCAGTGACGCCCTTTGCAAAGCATCACTAAGTACCTTCAGCAACCATAACAGTTTAAAACGGAAACATAAAATTAGCAAATTTCAGAAGCAATTCAAAAAGCAAAACATCTGCAAATACTTGGAACCCCACCTGTTGCTGGGTGAAGTGTACAAACATCACTAATGAGTCAAAAGTCAAAGACAGACTAAACAATTTTAAAGTTATGACTGCTTATCATTTATAACATTTAGGGTAACAAGTTGTATTTATCTTAAAATTTGATTACATTTCTGAAAATCATCTCAAGGCTTCACACTTGTTTCACAACCCATAGCGGGGTCCTGACTTCAGCTTTAGGAACAGGAGGACTAAACTACTCTAGGCTAGTCAATAAACAATGTGACAGCTAAGCATGCACATTGTAATTTCATTTCTAAGTATCAGTGAACGCGGAAGGTTTCAAGTTACAATGACTACATTTCTATTAGAAAAGTAGAAGCTTGAGTTTAGACCACTAATAGTTTGGAACAGGTTTTGGAAAAACTAACAAACCTCCACTACAGCAAGAAATTAAACTCAGTTTTTGATTATTCAGCAAAAAGGTTTTGAATGCACAAACTGTGATGCATGAAAACAGAAATACTCTATGAGTGAATTAGATGTTCATTTTTAAATAACATTTTACAAGGTTAAACAAAATTAAAAAGGTGGTATAGAATTTGAATATTTACAATCTATACATGCTCCCTTTGTCAAAACTGATAATCTGAAAACATCAGAAACTTATTTTAAATTCTGAACTACATGTCCTTTTTGTCTGGTTGATATATTTGTCAATTTTTTTGTTGACTCAACAAAATCAGAAATTGAACAAAAATATTAAAACTATCTGATGTCTTATAGTTCAATTTACTAAACAGAGTATTGTTGAGGTTATTTGGCACTATAATTTTTATTTATAGCACATTTATTGACAATGTTGCCAAAGTAATTAATTAAAGATTCTTACACAAACTTTACTTACGTAACTAATATATTGTGAAATATGCAAACATAAAACAAAAATGCCTTTACTTTGCACTGGGAAAGTACACGGGAACACAAGCACAGTTCTTGTTCTGGGACAAAAGTAAACACTTGGATATACTCGGTCAATAATACAAACTACAAGCCACGTATATCAACCCTGATAACAGAGCAGAGGGTTGGTCTCTGTTCTGATCGGGAATTTACGGTCTGGACTCATTCATCTGAACTCGGTAGGAGATCCATTCATTCAACCTAAAATTATGTTTTAATCATAGAAATATTAACGAAATATTACAACTCTCCTGGGCTGTTTCGGCTGCCAAACACACCACCTTGAACTGCGGCTGAGCCAGGCTAACGGAATGTAGCATTAACCCACTTCCTGTGCCTTTTCTGGAAGCTAAAAAAAAGGGCGACCTACTATTTCGACAAAAAATAAGCCGGACTCTTACCTTTTGTATCAAGTTGGCTTCAAGACTGGATCGCAGGTAAACAGACTGTTGTGTTGGAGATGAATTACAGCATTTGGAGGTGAAAACAGACGGATGTAGATGACAGAAAGGCGTCGGTGAAGGAGTCACTCCTGTCAGCCGGCCGGTTCTTCACTTTACTAGAGCGACCATAGATATAGAAAGACTAGATAAGTCATACCCGCTGTTGGCCAATGGAGACCGACGTCCTCACACGGCGG
>JAUBOC010000127.1:20158374-20175511 GCA_032275365.1 Anablepsoides cearensis | reverse complement strand
TATATATAATGTTTCCTTTTTTAGTATTATGTGTAGTTCAATTCTATACCACAATAAAGTAACTATGTCACCTTCAGTTGTTATGAAAATACTGTTTATTTGTATAAATCAAAAATTAATTTGACTTTGCATCACAACCATTTCTAAACACCCTGAAATTGGCCTCTGTCTCTTTAAGAACCCGCTTCCGCCCCACTCATCACAACAGCTTCATGCTGTTTACAACCTGGAGGATCGTAGCATACTTTGTTGTAATAATTCCCTTTTGTTCAGAAAGTTACCATCCGTAAAGTGACTTGAACAAATATAAAAACTTTTTTTAGGAGCTGCTCCTAAAAGGCGGTTCTAGGGCCATTTTTGTTCTCTTCAATGGCTGCCTCGGGACATTACAGGATTTCACAAACATGCATGAATGAGTCAAAGCAAGACGTTGGGCATGTTTTTGATGAGGGGATAACATTATAACATGATATAAAGCTCTATAAATTTGAAATTATATCATATTGCCCCTTTAAGGATAGGATGAAACATAAAAGCAGATCATTTATTCCACATGAAAAAGCATAGAAGGCTGTAGTGTTTTTGTGGCAACGATTCAAGACAAATGATGACTGAAAAAAGCTCTCTGTCATACAATACAACTGGTCAAACAGCAAACAAACTAAATGAATGACGCATCACTCTGACTGATTTAGTTCTTATAGACTGAGGGACAGGTGTTCTGACTGATGGAAGTGCGACGACTCGTTCCGAGGAGCTTTGAGTTTATTTGCAGAATCAATCTGTGTGTAATTAGCTCTTGATTTACTAAAAAAAAGAGTGTAATTATGTAATCAGTGGCCTGCACTGCTTATGATGGAAGTGTAAGTGAAGGCAAGCTTAAAAGGTGCAGTTCAGCTGCAGGATTTGAATGAAAACTGCTATCTTCCACCTTTTTAATGACTTTTTGTGATGAAATCAGACTAACCAGGGAGAATTTCATGTACAAGAGAAGTTAATTACATTTTATCTTTCCAACCATACTTGAATAATCCTTACCTGCTTTTCATGGAACTTTCCACTAAATATTTCAGACAAGAAAATATTTTAAAAAATGCTGTTATCTGAAAACATGTCCTGTTATTTATTGTATCTGAAGTTATCTGGTTGTATCATCGTTTTGGAATTTCTGGCTTTGTTTCTTCATTCTTCTTTCTTTAGTCCTCGGAGTGGAAGCTGAAGGGAGATAGTTGCGTAAACCCAAAGCTGATTTGCAGTGACAGCGGTGGAGCCAGGCAAGAAGTGGGGTCTGAAATCAAAAAGACACTAGTGAGTGGCAGTGGTGAGAACATGAGACCAGAACCAACACATAATACTGTCTTGTGCAACTTTTATTTCCATATCTCAAAACTTGTTTAGAACTAAGTTCTTCATTCAGTGAATAAAGAATCTGTTTAAGTTCCACACTGAAGCTTAATTGGAAATTATGTATAAAACAAAGAAATATGAGATTTGGTTTCAGTGTTTATCTGCAGGGGGAAACTTAAATTTCTATTAGCACTAAAAAAAGCTTTTTTTCTCTCTCAAGTGACAACAAGAACAGGAGATTAAATATTTGGTTGGCTAAAGATAAAATGAAGCTCTGGAGTTGAGCAGGAAGACGGAGCCTCAGCTGGACTTAGTGAAAGAAATGGATTTGAATGTACTGCATTGCTGGAAGGCACCATCTATTAGACCCACAAACAGCACCTGATACAGCAACAAATTAACTGATAGAGGAAGAATGCCTCTGTTGGATGGCTTGTTGCTTTTTATCACCCACACATTGAGTTAACATGTTTTTTAATGACCCACCATTACGTCTTTCAATCTATCGCTGCCAAAGATCAAATTAACAGAACAGTCTCTATTAGAGAAATAACGCCAGGAATAAGCCTTCCAACTGACTAATAAACAGCCACTCATCTTCTCACAGTGTAATTATCATTTGACCCAGAACAACAAGAACATCATCCCGCCTGAAGCTTTAAAATCTGAACAGATGCTGGTTAGTTTGCTCCATCTAATTTGAGCTGCATTTTGTTTCTTGACCTTAGCACAAAAATACCTAAAATATAAAAGCTTAGCATTTCTAAAAGGAATGAATGTCAGCTGTTTTATTTATTTATTATCCTTTATTTATACAGGAAAATCTCTTGAGACTCATTGTCTCATTTACAAGAGAGACCTGTTGCCTTTCATGCTGGAGTTTTAAGATATTCTTACCATGAAAAATTAAGAAGTTTTATCCTTTTTTAATGTTTGGTTGGTTATTATAGCTTGGACAATCTCAGCTACCATCATGCTAAAGTTTTAAGTTATTATTTGCAAAAGTGACAAAATTATAGCCATTTTTGTGTTTGGTGTGTTTGATTAGTTGGGACGGACATCTTGACCCAGCTTCACTCCAGATGTCAGTCATTTACGTCCAATGTCTATTTTCTAAAACCTTTATTTTTAAATCCAACTTGTGATTCAACCAACAACACTACAGAGAAGTAAACACACTGACAGACACAGGAGATTACGTTATCACCCACTTTTTGACAGCAGGAGACAGCAAATCTCTTAAGATGTAAACTTTGGGACATCATGTAAAAGTAAACCAACAGGGGTGTAGTGTATAACAAATAGAGCACCTCCATTTATCACAATAATCAGGCTCAAGGGCGCACTCATGGCCCGACACACATACATTCACCTACAACCAGGTAAAAAAAATAAAATCCACCTCAGCCTGTTCAATGTTTACCTGCAGGGCTTGAAAAGCAGGATGAGATGACTCCCTGGGGGTGTTTTTAGTGACTTTGTCCCCTCCTTCTCTTTAGCAGACTGACATTCCAGTTATGTTCCAGTAGTGTTCTCACTTTCAAAATAAAACCCCCAGAATAATTTGAAGGAAAGCATATAGTCTTTTTTGAGTTTCAGTACAGAATGGAACCACATGACGAGCAGGGAATCATTGATCTCCCTGAAAAACGATCCAGTTTGCATGTTGGATTAAAACGAGCAGCGATACGGCTGCGTGTTCACACACCACTGGCACATACAAATCCAATAATCTGTTAATCTGCAAGCAGGTCAATATGTCGATGGTTTTATTTGAACCGAGCAGGAGTAGGTATTGTTTCTTTGAGAGCACTGGACCTGAAAAAGGCTTTAGGGAGATTTGTTTAAGCTTCTCTTTTCTTGTTGATGAAGAAGAAGAAGAAGAAGCAAAAAGGCTCAATATAAGATAGATCTGCACAAAACTTCAGGTAGATTTAGATGAAACAGCAAGAACATTGTAGAGAAATAAAGATTTTATGGTAATGTTTTATTTGTCAGAACTGCTGCAACAACACTGACATATTTATTAATGAACTAAATGAAACTAAAGACCTAAAAATCCTTAAAACATGAGTTTGTTCACTGCTGACTCCTGAAGGAAGGAGCAGCCTAAAGATCAACAACATTGTGAGATGTCACACTCATTGTGTGTGTGTTGTGACTCTCAGCTACTAACACTTTATTTTTGTAAAATTTTACAAATTATAGCCATTTTTATGTTTCTTAAAATCAGCCTCTTGATGCAGCCATCTTGAACTGAACTGACTCCAGAAGTTCATCTTTCATAAATGTCAGGTCTCTGCAGGTTTTATTACAATTCAGTCTTTCATGAGATATTTTGCTAACAAACACATGCACAATCAGAAAAACATATAAATTAGTTGATAATAAAGTCTGAGATTAAATAATACAACAGTAAATGTTCCTAACTCAGACTGGACATAAATTTACACAAACAAATCAATCAGCAAAGCTTTGGTTTCATTTAAGTTTTCAAATCCCATTACTGGTGTGCGCCCCAACTTTCTAACCCTGCACCGAACCAGAGCGGCGTAACGTGTCACTGGACCAGTCACCGAGCAGAACCCATGTGACGTTTCGACAGTTGTTCCGGTTCTGCTCTGACGGGACAGAGTAGATTTCTGATTAAGGCCAGAGAGATTGTGCCGGAGCGAATGAAACACGAGCTCTCAGAATAGGCTGATTGCCAAGCCACTCATAATCCCAAGCATTAGTCAAATTTATGTTTTCATTTGATGATAGCAGCAGTTCTTTTCTAAGTCTCAAAGCTTCAGACTGATACTGATGGGTCTGAGCTTTTTAATATTTATTTACCTTTTTTATTATTAATTTATCAAATTCAGATCTGTTTTTTAAAAGGTTGCATTCCCTTGCTCTACAGGAAGAGTCATGCTTTTTTAAAACAAACTTCAGGAAAAAGCCTTTTCCAGTCTGACTTTAGACCAAACGATCGTAGCATCTAAATATTAGTGTCACAGCATTCACAGAATATCTTCATTATTCATGTATTGTGCAAGAACCATTTTGCTTCTTTCATTCATTGAAGCTCATTGAGCTTGTATGTTTTTCTTTTCTTTTTCTTTTTCCTTTTTCTTTTTGGTGTGAGGCTACTTTGCTGAGACAATGCCAGGAGGAGCTGCTGTCAGGACTAAAGCAGCATGGATGGTGTGAAACAGCAGATGACGTGTGAGGGGCTTTGGGACAAGAATCAGAGAGCCAGAGACGAGCTGGAGCAGCCGTCCTGCTGCCCAGCAGGCTTCGGCCTCATTAGATTCAGCAGCAGTTTGGTTTTTAAGTGTGTGTGTGTGTGGGTTTGCTTGCACAAGCGAGAAGGCCCAGTGGGGAGGAGCAGATGCTCCATCCTCACGCTGAAAACTCCCTCAGTATATGTGTGTGTGTGTGTTATCTGTCTGAGTAAAGCTTTTGGTCGCTTCCACTTTTGCTCTATCTCGACCAATTTCCCCTTTAGCTTTTGATCCTGATAAACGTGTAATCTGTGAATACATGCAATCACAGTATCTGTATTTTCAGCCAGTGCCCAAGCAAAATGATCTCCTATCAAAGCATTTTGACGTTTCTTAAAGCTCAAGAGATCTTTTCATCCTTTCTGCATAAACAATAACCATTTAAACATCAAACAGAATAAGAAGCTGACATTTCATAGATGGTTTGTTTAAATTGTGTTTTTGGCTGTAATAATTTAGCGAGGCTCGTGAGTTCGATTGATTTATTTTTAAACTCTAAATGTCACAGCGTGTCACAGCATCCGTCTGAATTTTGCACCCTGGCAGCAGAAGGTTATCCACTGACCCATCCTAATAACATCCACGCTCCCAAACGGAGCCAAACGGTGATCATCCCTCGCTTGCACGAGTGGTCCTGACGTCACCGCGACCCCATTGGCTCAACATCAACATGTGGGGGTCACGCAGTCGACGGGGAGAGGCTGCTATTTATAAAAGTTCAGCTATCAGTCATTAGATGATGGAATCGTTCAGACAGCCCAACTGGGTTGCCTTCAGTTAACGTTTTTTTTTATTATTCTCTTCAAATCACACACCTTGATTACCAGAGTCTGTGTTAGGCTTTCATTCGTGGCACGCTCTCATTATGCAAACAGATTGTTTTTCTTCAGCTGCTGCATTAACAGCCTTGCAAGCTGTTGGAATGGTTCAGACTTTACGAGCAACACTTCGGCTCAGAGGATCAGCAAATACCTCCTCACTCTGTTTACAGTTTTCTGTAACGCAAAACTCTGCATTGATTTTAAAACCAATTAGCATTCCTTTCTTGGGTTTTGCATCACTTTTCTTTCCGCAGAAAGTGAGTTTTGCAGCTGAAACTGGACCCAAAACAAGCAGGCAAATCAATCCTGCTATTCTTAGAAGTGACAACAGTCCCATTTTCTGACACGGGCATAGTGAAACTGTAAAGCAATACGTTGATTGTTTTTTTTGCTCTATTCTTGTGAAAAAATACATAAAATAAAACAAATGAAAGTCACTATATGGGATAATGAATTGAATTTGTACGCAATGTTCAAACTTGAGATCTGAACTTAAGAACAACGAAAAACTTTTTGCACAATTTGTTCCTATCTGTCTTTTCTTAAGGAGCCAAATGCATTGGGTCTGTAAAACCAGGCCAAGCTGCTCTTAAAATGTCTGCAGGGGCATGAGATTTATCACACCACCTGTACACCAGTAAAAAGAGATCATTCGCTCCGCTTCCATCATACATCAACTCGATGTCAAACTAGGAGGTCTAACAATCGACGCAGCACACTTCCTGGTATTTTTATCCTCCCCTCTGTTCTTACAGAGGAATTTATTTATCAGTTTTCAGCAGCAGCACAGATGTCCTGTCAGCTGCAGCGATGGCTAACCGTATAAAGCCACAGTTAGTGTCACATTTGCATAAATGCACAGGCAAAAACTCGCGTTGACTCAAGGACAAAGTTAATTTTAAACAGGGATGTAGTTTGGATGCAAGATGACGCCCGGCTGAGTCGAAACTGCAGGAGACAAAGCTGCCCCAAAAGAAGCTCGAAGTGGGCCGGTACCCACCAGGCTGGCACGCTGAAATCTTCATCCTCAGCAATTTAACAACATACCTCTACCTCTGCCAGTAAGCAGGTTTCAGTTTCACTACAGCTGAATCTTATAAACCACATTACCCACACGGCATTGAAGTCATGGCTTACACTGATTTTGATTGGGTCAAACACAGGGAAGCACTAAATCTTTACTGTAAACTGTAAACTTAAAAGTACCGTAACTCTTTATTTGGTCTCACTGCTGATCACAGCAAAAATCCCATTTGGCATTTTAATATCATTTGCTTCAGTAATTGAAAAAAAGTATCTTTAGCTGAAGCCACACTAACATCTGATAATTTAATCAGAGGATGTTTCAACAGAATAAACTTTGATTTATTCAGAGTAAGGATTCAAACACACACACACCTTTTTAAAGCTCAAACACACTCTTAAATCAATTGTCTAATGTAGTTTATTTTCTCCTGCAGGGGTTGATTGTTTAACTAATAGTGTGAAAAGAAGAAAAGCATACAGTGAATGTTTCCTTGTTCAAAGGAGCAGCAACTTTGATTTAGATTCATAGAGGCTGTTCCTTTGAAATCTGAGACCTTTACCCAACATTAACTTGAATCAGAACTCAGCATTTTCACTTTTTAACCAACCCATGCTCAACTGGAATACAATTTAAACATTATTTTTTATAGCGTACTGCTATATTTCAGAACACAAACCATTTTCCTCTATAGCACCAAAAACAAGCTTTAACCATGATCCTGCCACCCTGATGTTCTGCAGAGGAAACAAATTTTTCCTATATTATCTTAATCATTTAAACCAATAAGTTATTTTTTTATATATTTTGTCTCAAAAGTCTCTTTGAAAGCCTACATCCGGTGGTATTCTGACAAAAAAATCCATGAACCATTAGTGTCAAGTCAAGCTTGGAAGTAGGAGGGTAGGAACCATTCTGCTATAACCTGATGACTGAGGGATTGGGAAGTTGATGCACAACATTTGAGTCAGTGGATAGTGCCAACCAAATGTGGGAGAATCTGTGCAAAAACTAAGAGACATTTATAAAGACCAGAGAGGCAGCTGGTAAGGAAGTGAACTTTTTACTGCTTTAAACTGTTTGCTTCTGAGATGCTGCAGCTGATGCAGTCACAGAGCTGAGGGTGTGGCTCCAAACATTTCTGATCAGTCAATTTTATCAGGCATTGCTTGGTTTACTACATTTTGTTTGCAGCAAACAAAACAATCTATAAAATCAAATCAAAACCAGTCATAAATGTAATGAAATGAAACAAAGCAGAAAGAAGAAATAAATCTTGTCATATCTGCCCCCTTTTTTCCCCAAAATCAAATTCAAACAAATCTTTCCCAAAAAAAAAACAGCTCAAATCAACATTTTTGCAAAGTGTTACATATAAGTTATATTTTTGGCTCACTTTAAATAACGTGTAATAGTTTTAGTGATTATTCATAGTAGGGATGTTGATATTTTGTCAGCAGCTGTTGCTATTATTCCAAACTGCTGTGACTGGATTGTGCAACACTGCTGTGCGTTTGCTTGTTATTTCCTCCTGCTTCGTTATTTCTACAAATTTCAACTGACGTCAGGTAGTTAGCTACAGCCTCGTCTTTGAGTTAATTTCTGTCCATGCGTTTTGAAAAGCCACTTAATTGCATATAGGATCAAAGTAAATCACCCAAGTTTTTCTAGTGACCCCTTAAAGAGGTGAGCTGAAAGAGGAACATTATTTTATCTGCATTTGTTACAAATTCAATATTAGTTTGAAACGTCGAAGTATGTTTTTTTTTTTTGCTTCTTAATATCGCTTGTTAGCAAAGGGTGTTGACGCTCATCTTTGTCACTTGACACATTTCCCAGGCTGTCATTGGTTGAGGAGCTTTGTTCCAAAACAGATGTCCATGTGTTTCTTAAATTTTTATTTCCTGGCTTTCTAAGACACACCAAGTTGATTTGATGTTGCAGTTTGCTGAGATGAGTCTTGTAATATTATTTTATACCTTTTCTGCTACTTACTGGATTTTATGAAGTTTTATTAGTTTTTAGGATAGAAGATGCTTCGTATAAAAATCAGAATGTGAATCTTTTCCTAAAATTTTATGGCGAAATCTTGAACACTAAAAAGGTTATGAGCAAAAATTGATTACAAGAAGCTGAAACGGTCACACAGGCCTGATTGGTTCAGCTGTGAACTGCAGCACGAAAACATGAGTTGATTTCACCTAAACAAACATCCACATCATGATTTTGGTGTTATTTTGCAGGGTTTTAATGTTTTGTTTTCAAATCTGCTGTCAGATTTGATATTGGTGTGGGATAAAAATTTTATCCACACCTATTTATGTCATTATGAGAAGCTGAGAGTTTTGTATTTGGCAGATTTTGAAGGTACTGATAAGTTGTTTTGAAGTTTAATTGAAAGATTGAATTGATTTATTCAAACTTTCTAGTCATCAATTCATTAACTTATTTACACACAATATGCATTCTTTACTCTATTCCAGATCCGACTCTGTTTTATATGCTTAAGGTTTTTTTTCACCTGAAAATAAATGAAGGAAAAATAAAAATAATGATTTTTTGTTTCTTGTGCAGAATCTAGTTGAAATAATGTAGATGTCAGAGTCACAGTAAATAACATATAGATTTTTTGTGGGTTTCTGATCTTTGTAATAGCACACTTTTGGGGTAAACTTTAGAAATGACTCAGATTTTGGAGAAATGGTCTTAAATTTCTCCCATCTAAGAGAATCCTGTGTGACTTTAGGTCTGCTACTTTAAAATTTCATTGCTTAAAAATCCTGTAAAGACCACTGACCCATCTGTTACACAGCTAACAGAACCTGCTGCAGTTTGTTTCATTGTGGTGAGATCTGAAGACACCATTATCTGCCTGCTGCAGTGAATCCACTCATACAGAGCAGACTGGTCTGAGTTTCTTTCTTTCTTTGCATTTCTTACAATTTAGTTTGCTCTGTTATGTGACAGTGAAAAACTCCAAATAAGAAAAAATAAACAAGTGCAGCAACCTGATAGACAAACTAACAGTTTGTTGAAAGAACGGTGTGTCTGGGAGGGGAGACAGCAGCGGGAAACGGACCATCATTATGCTCCTCAGACTTTCTGTGACAAATCTTAACTCCTTTTGTTCTGAAAGTAAAATCTGGACAACTGCAGTTTTTGGGGTGTGTCAGACTGAGTGAGTATAAGGAACTTCTAGAATGACTTGATCCAACATTCACTGATCACCTCATCTTTAACATGAAAGTAAAAATCACACACCAACACCGTTTTCAGTTAAATAATGACAATGAAGATCAGTGTGAAACTTGTATTATGTTTTATAAAAGAGAGCATTTCACTCAGTGAAAGATTTGTTCATTTTCTAAAGGATCAGTCTAAATGTCGTTCTAAATAAAGCTAGTGTTGTCAGTTCTTTAATAAAAGCCACAGAGACATCCTTTCAAATTTGTAATAGATATTTTATTAGCTATAAACTGCCCTCAGCCCCTTGTCTGTGCATTTCAGCAGCTTTAATACTGTCTGGAAAAAAAGGGAAAAAAAAGAGCAAATGAGAGGAATCGTGTGGCGCTCTCCCTCTCCCCGTCGCTATGACTTTGCACTTTCCTCCTTATTAGTGGAGGCGGACCTGCCGGTGTCCTATTGAGGACAGCAGCCGTGGTGGCAGCCCGAATCTGTGGCCAGAATCCCTAATGAGAGGTTTACAAAGAGAATTGATGGCCGTTTTGAATTTGCTGGACACCGTACAAGCCTTTAAACACTTTGGTTTAATGAAAATTAAAGATTCAAAAGCAATGCATTTTAGATCAATCAGGCAAACAAGCCACAGGAGCCGAGCGGCGCAGTGGGCGCAGCGCTGTCTCAAATCAGCAGCGAGGATGGAAAACCAGATTAGTCACAGCCGAGGATAATTATAGAAACACTGTATGTTTTAGAGAGAGGTTTGCCTAATTTTTCTTTAATGTGGACTACTGTGTGATTTATTGTCTCTGCTTCTAATTAAAAAAAACATTTTTCTTGAAAAAGGCTTGAGCCTGTACAACAAACCATTTTATTTGTGATCAGTGCAGATAGATTCTCAGTTTATCCCACCTGATATCTGCAGATTACAACTATATCCAACATTCCATTTAACTAAGTGCTGTGCTATTAACAAAATAGCTCTCGATTTTATCTGATTTATATTATATAACTATATGAGCATGGTATTTGTGTGAATCAAGAATTGTTGATTTCTGTTGACTAAACTGCAACGTGTCTGCCCATGTAGGTGGTCCTCCTTTCATCAGCACTTCTGTGGACAAAAAAAAAAAAAGAACAGAGTGTCCTGCTGAGAGCCTTCAGGCAGACGGGGACTGGCAGCTCAAACTGTCACTGCGAGGAGTCAAACGTGAGGAAAGGGAGGTGTGGAGAGGAAGAGGAGGAAAATGACACGGGGAGGGTACAACAATCCCTCAGTAGGAGAGCGGCGATGACATCAGAGTAGCAGCGGGAAGCGTCTCGTCGTGCAGGGACACGGGTGCAGCCTTCCCGTACGGTGAGACAAGTGACACAGAATGACAATGACCAAGTGGCTTCAAAACTTCAAGCAACATTTCACTCGACGCCTAAACACTGGAAAGTGTAGTTTAATTGTTGAAAAGTGAAAATGCAGCATGAACACTGAGGGCTGAATTACTTTCAAAAAAGGAAAGAAGCGGAAACTGAGTTGTTAAAGCTAAAACATTAGCTAAAAGCTAAAAGGCTAACTAAAAGCTAAACTAGCTCATGGAAGTAATTAGATTGATAAGAGGAAAACACAATAGTGAATGATTCAGCTTTTACAGCTTTCATACCTGGAATATAAAGATGTACCAAAGCGTGCTGATTTGCTACTGTTGCTTTAATGTTATGATTTTATGCAATGAAGTTTATTTATTTATTTCAATTTTCAAAATGTTATTTATTACTGGCCGGTGCACTGTGTCAAGTTTGCAGGATCGAAACTGGCATATTTAGAAACAAAAGCAAAAGCATATACATATAAATGGACCAATAAATAAATAAATATTCTGCATGCCTGTTCTGCCCCAGTTTAGTTTAAAACAAAAGCAAGGAGGAAAACACTTACCTGTGTCTGTGTTTTTAACAAAGCTTTAAACTTTAAATATTAAATTTTAAGCTAAACTGAGGCAGCACCAGCGTGCACAGTAGATCTGCACATGGATCCTGCTCCTTCCCGTCTGTTGACCAATAGGAAAGGAGATGAACCCAGAAGGACCGCCCACCTTATTAGCATAATGAGGCAGAAATGCATAAGGTAAATTAAAAACAAGAGACAGAGAAATGTAAAAGCAACATATGGAACTAAAGACTTGCAAGGAAAATTATATAAAAAAAGACATAAATGCATGTACAAGTAAAAGGAAAAACAAATAATATATATTTTTAAAAACAAATGTAAATTGTGTTAAAATATATAATTTATTGGAACTAAGCTGGAAAAAAAATATGAAAGTCAATTAAATTATGAAACATGAGGTAAAGTTCTCTTTTTTTTCTTCTTCTTCTTATTTATTTATTTGTTTGTTTGTTTGTTTGTTTGTTTCCATATTTCTGCTTTTATTTCTAATTATGTCAGTTTCGGACCTGCATAGTCAAGAGGGACACATTTGTAAATCTGATTGGGCAGATGCACTGCCCACAGGGTCATGTGATGCATTCAGCAGATCATGTGTCTTTCCTTGTTTTTTCTTTTAAGATGTTGACCTTTAGGAAACCAAAAACCTGATATACAGACTGATAGTTTGTTAAGTTGTGCTGTGAAAAACATTTGATGAACTTTTCATTTCACATATAGAAGCTATGTAATTGCTGTTAGTCAAAATAAGTTTTATTTTCTTATGAACTTTTCCCCTTTTAATATTTTCCTCTGGTGGTGTTCAATGGGGCCTTTGTTGGAGCAGATTATCTCAGCTTTCATGTGCTCATTTTCAACCAAGGTCCAGTGCTACAAAAAGCCCAAATTACTCTTGTGACCTGCCTGAGCCCACTTGGATAGATAATTTGTTTTACGTAATCATCTTAACATGATTAATAGACTGTGAGAGTCGTGTGAGAGGTCACCTATGTTAACCTTTTATGGGTTTCCCTCTAGAGGAGCTATAAGGGGCTGCAGATTTGTTGGTTCTCTATCTGATATACGTCTATGACGTACCGGCTCTTACAGAGGGTCTGAGGAAAAGTGCATGAACCCAATCATATTTCCCAGTAAGCACATGAAAACGCATGGATTTATTATTGCCCCCAAGAGAAAGTTTCTACCCAAGGCTGGTTCATATAAGATATAGAGCACACGCAGCTGAAGGAGAATAAACTAAAGACAATATGTTTGTGTAAAAAATGGAGTAAACATTGATGGAAGTGTAAGAAGATCCAGGCGCAGTCCTGCATGTGCACACAGAGAGCAGCAGGTATTCAGTAACAGTGGAGGTGCTGTAAGTACTGCAGAGGCCATCTGACACCTCCTCAATGGAGATCCAGGGTCCGCCTCGAGACAGCAAACTGAGATACTCTTCATCATGAGTGCTTCCAGTACTGGTACAGGGTTGATGTTGGAACCAGTTTTAAATCATTTCCAACAATTATTCGTGTTGATTTCTCATTACCAGCATAGTCCAGATTCATTACATCACTTTAAAGATCTTTTCTCATCTGTAAACCAGCACTTCATTATCATCAGGTGGATGTTTCCACTCAGTTTTAACAGCTGTTTGTGTTTGGGAATGATTTTCGAAATGCCAACTCTCTCCCTGAGCTGTGGCTACAAGCTTTTTGATGTATTCTTCAACATTTGATGAGGACTGACAATTAAATAATTTGACAACCCTGAAACATGTGACTGTATTTCTAAACAAAACCAGAAAATAATTTTGAAATTTATGTGCACTGCTTCAGCCCGCATTCACAGCACATTACCAATAACTAAAAAAACAGAAAGATGAAACTAAAGATTATTTTTAAGTTTCCTGAGGCTGTCTTAAACTTTGATGAAAGTCAAAATCCAGTTTTGATTTGATTTCCATCTATGTGCAAATTAGATCCAATTCCAATTCTTGCTCTGATAGGCATGAATTTTCTTCGCATTATAGATTCCGGCAACATTTACATGTGAAAACACATCAGGAGAATCATTAGCCTTCTTATCAAATAAACTAAGCCTGTTTTAGAGCTTGACATTTTGGTGTTGTCGTCTCCGTTATACAATTTGGCATTTTTGCATCTCCAGGCATTTTCTGAGCATACTCTCATTCTGGAAATTCCCACGGGTCTCACATGTCTGAGGTGGTTCACTTTGTGTGGAAGAGTTCAGAACAAGGCCAGCAGCAGCATTTGTGTTTTGCATGCAGGCAATGAATAAATGTTCCATGAATCACACGACTGACAGAAAGAATAAAACTAAGATCAAAGACAAACATCTTTTTATGTATTTCATTTTGTTCAAAGAGGGTCTTTGCGAATGCATTTAGACTTTAGCATCTCTAATCCTCATCATGCTTTTAAAAAATAACTATTAAAAAATAACTCCACTCCATTGGGCTTGGTTTGGATTGTTGCATTTTTCACAGTTTTATGGACTAAAATTACAGTTCAACTCTAACTTGATTATAACTGTTTAATGTCGTGTTTGATAAAATTTGACCAATGCTTTTGTTGGACAATCAGTTGAAGACAGCTGTAATAATAACGCCAGCTTCAGTCGGTGCAGAGTTTGAGCAGCAGAGACGTAAAACTCCTACTTTCCATTTCTGATGAAGCATTGCATCCAGTAAACCAGATTAAACACATCAATGTTTTTTATAATTTTGCTCAATTGTAATCATTTTAATTTTTAATAATGTTTTATTGAGGCAGTTTTATAAAATACACACTATATTCTGCAGCAGACGTATCCGTATGTAAGGTAAATATTATTTAGTGACTCACACTGAGCTGAAGCTTTATGCATAAACCACCATCACAGCTGTTCTTTACACCAGTTCTCATGAGGACTTCAGGTTGTACACAACTAAACGTGACGTGAGAAACAATGTGGCAGAGCTGCAGAGTTTAGAGGTCTATAATCTGTCTTCTGCATATTGTTTGTTGCCACCATCAAATCACCAAACACTCAATTTTTTTCTTTATAAAAGTCTCAAGAAATCTTTGTCCACAAAATTTACAATACTTGCTAGTAAAGACATAATTAGTCTAAGTATTGGTTCTAAAGGAACCAAGGAGCACGAGTGACTTTTGCAAAACCAGTTAATTAAGATATATAATTAAAAATCTGAACAGCATTGGGAATCATTGCATTTTCAGATTTTTTTGAGAGAACTCGCCACTTCCGGTGTTAAATCAGGGCTGTGTCTTTAAGAGAAGAGATTCTCTCACAAACCACAAATAGTATTTTACAAGCAAAATGTTAAAAATACTATAAATTTTGCCACCAAGTCTGTATATAAATATTAAAATCATTTAAATAAGATTCATCTGCTGAACAGTGGGGGCAAGAAGTCATAAATGTGCGTGACCAACAGTACACTCACGGATAATTTAGGAAACAAGCTGTCACTCTGTCAGAGTGATGACATGTTGAGGCTTGAATCTGCTGCAGACACACAAAGACCACACAGTGTACACAAAGAGTAGTGTCGACCACGTCTGCTTCACACGCACGGCAGAGGGTAACAACGTGACGTGGCCCCGCTAATCCACCTGGTCACCTCCGGGGTCCGCACTGACACCCATCTCCGCCGTTCTGACATGAACGTCCCTCGTGTGTTGTTCTGCAGCTGCCGCCTCAGAGAGCACCTACACACACACACACACACACACACACACACACACACACACACACACACACACACACACACACACACACACACAGACAGGTTGGCAGGTCACCAGACAGACAATCAGGGAGAAAGACTTTGTTCCGTTTCATTAAATACCTGCGAGTAGAGCTTGTCTGCTTTGCTTCTACTGAGTTTACTGCACTCCTCAACCCTAATTGTTCTGCAGGTTATTCAGCTCTTTAATGTATATTAAAGGTTTAACATTCCTTAAATGAACTCTCCCAACATGAAACACACTTCCACAGCTATAAGGCTCCCTGATGACGTCTTCCCAAAAACAAACTGCAACAGTTCGGTTCCACACAAAAATGAAAGTCCCATAAATCCAGCGATTAAACTCCCCAGTCTAATGTGCACAAACAAGTCCCGTCCACAGACGCCCACTCTGCCACCCACAGGACCCACTGATGGGTTATTGTGCCCAAACACAGCCAGAGACCCGTGTCTTCATGCTTTGAAGCTGCTTTAGTGGCACCCTAAAGTGGAAGCTGAAAACTCATAAAATCAAATGGGTTGTGATTTTCTGGGTTATAGAGCTCACTTTGTGTTCTTTCCCTTTTAGCAAGAGAAGAATACAGGAAAACAAGACTTTTTAGGCACAAACATTGAAAACATTCTGTACCTGTGTCTGATGGGTTAAATGATGAAATGTTTGTGGTTACATGATAAGTAAGTTACATGATTGTCCATACATTTTCTAGTTTTAAAAGCAATATAAACTAAAGCTGTTAAATAATCATGAATTACAAGTACTGAATAAATAATAATTATATTAAGACATGTGAGCGTTTGTGTTGATTTACTTGTGGATAAAAATATGAATTTATCATTTACTTAGATATATGTATACATTTGTCTTGCATATATGCAGCCAAACAAATTTATACATACTTATTGAAATGTTTATTTAAGTGTGTTGACCAAATTGTAATAAATAAATGAATGTATTGCATATTTCATTCTTTTAATTTTTAAAATTTGAAATCAATCAATCTTTCCAGACAAAATAAGGTCAAATTTTTAGGTTAATTTCTACTGAACACACAGGATGCATCCCTCCTCTGCCAAGTCGGTAAATTGTAAACTGCTCAGTGCAAACAGCGACAGTTTAGTGTAAATTTTACACCCTCAATCAGCATTAACACCAGCCCTCAGGTTGTTGGTCACCATCCAGGATGAGAAATCAATGGCAAACTACAGTTTGGTTTCACTTGGCTGAGAGGAGAACATTTATCGTTTGCTCCGACAAATCTTATTGTTCTCTGTAGAAACGCAGCACAGGCCCAGTTGTTAATGTATTTCTGCCTAAAAGGAGCTTGTTTGTCTTTTTGAATTTTGTCCACTGCAAATTAAAACATTAGGAAGAAGTAATAGAAATAAAAACTGACAGCATTAAATGTATGTGTGCAGCTGAATAACTTTTGAAGTCAAATGTTAGCAGAATATCTCATGAAACACTGGACTGATTTGAATGAAATCCTTGCAACAAGCATAAATTTTAAAGTGCCTGTGACATGCCTAACCTTCAAATACAAAAAGTCAAAGAAAACATCTTTATACTTACGAAAATTGGCATAGTACACATGATTTTACCCATTTTGTCACATAACTGGCCTATTTTCCTTTGAATTTGCTTTAGTCAAAGTGAAACAGGAAGTGACATGAAAGGGGAACTCATTAATAAAATAAAATTGCTGGTCTGTGTTTATTAAAACACATTTTTTTCTAACTTTAACTCTTCTTCATCTCTCTTTGATAGCGACTAAAAATAATCCAAAGAAACATCAGATTCTTCTCTACAGT
>JAUBOC010000127.1:20140809-20156292 GCA_032275365.1 Anablepsoides cearensis | reverse complement strand
GCTCTTTTTAAAACTGGCCTCAGACAAAAAATATAATTTTAAACAAAATACGCAGGAGGAATTGAGCTGCGCGGGGTTCTGTTTTGGTGCCTTAAACACACCCACAAACTCTGGACCTATCACACACTGAGAGCCGCAACGTCCCGTCGGCACAGTTCTGACTGGAGGCCATGCACAAGATGGCTGTCACTGGGGGATAGCAGCGGGAGAGCAGACGGAAGTTGCGCAATTTTTTGTCACTCAGTAGGGGGGACAAGACGTGCGACTCGAAGTATAAACCAGGCTTAACGGCTGGACAAACAAGTGCCACTTCTTTTTACAAGTGTTTTCCAGGCTCATAAAACAACAAATGTTAAAATGCAATATTTAATAACAAAGGGGACATATCCTGCTTTTAAATCCTTCTTTTTCACATTTTAATTCTTCAGTTGTGGTCTATGTACAGTGAAACTGCAACACTTTGGTCTGAATTCCTCCTTATTGTAACTCCACAAGCCCCTCCCATTTTCTGAGGTGTGTTAGATCATCTAATTTTAAAGCTAGACGCTTCAAACCCGCCCCCCTCCAGCTTCCAGAGTGGTCCATAGTTTGATAGAGGGATTTATGAATATATAGCAGCACAGAAACATTGTATTTACAAATGAATTTAAAAATGTCTGAGTCTGACCCAGAGCCAGAGTCTGACCCAGACCCAGAGCCAGAGCCAGAGGAGAATGAGAATTATGAAGATGAAGTTGGCAATTTCAGACTTTTATTTACAAGTTCTGTCACAAATATTGTGACATAATTGTTCAGAAAACATAATAAAATAGAGAGAAAACTGAACGAGTTGAAAAATGACCCTACCAGAAAATAAAAATATCTTAGCAGCACCAAGACAAACTAAATTCAACTTATCTATACTCCTAGAAACTGAAGTACAAAAAATGTGGATTTTGCATGTGTCACCTTTAATCCTCTGCATTTTTGCATGACACCAGTTATTTAGTGTATTGCTTCTTATGCACAAGTTTCACTGTTCTAACCATCTCAGCCTTGCCTCTCCGTTATCTCCAAACCTCTCAACCTGAGATATTCTTTTAAACAATTCTTGTGCATTTCACTCAACACTAATGAAAATCTCTCATCTTTGTCTCTGCCACCTCCACCCAGACCTCCTGTCTTTTTGTTGGAGCTACCGTCTCTAAACCATATACGTCATAGCGAGACAGTATTTTAAACAGTTTAATTTCTTGTCCAGCTCAGTTCACTCACCTCTCTAGACCTCATTAAACTGTGAGAGATGACCCACAGATAATCTTCTTATATCATCCAAAAGACTCTAACTGATCCGGGTCGCTCTTTTATATACTGTATTACTGTCGTTAGACTTGTATGCACTGGTTAAATGCCACATAAAAATATTTAGTAAAACAGTTGGCTTCATAGATTTGTTCATCTGTAGATAATTGTGTTCTTGTGTGTTTGCTGCAGCGGTGTGCCGTATTATGTTCTGCAGCATCACTCTGTGGGTGAAACAGCCAGCCTGTGAGTTAGAGGGACAGTCCATTGAGTGCTCTCTGCCTGCTCCTCTGCATCCATCAGCGTTGTGATAGAGAGCCATGAATTTGTCTTCTTTCTCTAGATTTATTAACATGATATACCCCACTGTCTGCTCTTGGCACAAATTTCAGACTGCACTGAAAATATAAGAGCACTTTGTTGCCAGAGAGCTGCAGAGAAATCATCAGGAAAGTGTTACAGGAGGGGTTTAAACTTAGTGCAATATAAAGTGCAGGCCACACAGACTTTAAAAAAAAGCTAATTAGCCTTCTGATCTAATTTCATGTATTTTTTTCTACCCTACACATTAAACATAGCAGAAAGTACCACTTGACTTTATAATAGAGGCTTTTGCGTTTACCCTGCAGCTTAACGGCTGCTCTTATCATGAGCAGTTTACAGCTGAATGGATGCTGACAACAAGGACAGCCCCGCCCTCCCCCACAAGATCCAACCAATCACAAAACAGATTAAATTGTGCTACAATCAGGAACTTGACATTGCACCGGGGTTATCTTGATGTTATTTTATAATAAACCTATATTTATATCTGAGATCACAGAGCTCATCTTTAAGAGAGGTCTGGGCCCAACATGAGGCTTGAACCCCCTGTGAGGTATCAGTGTTAACCACTAAATTATCATCTGCCTTGAGTTTCTCCATTCAGTACCACTTGTAGCACCTTATCTGTCACAGCTCAACACATTTATAGATAGCGGCAGAATAAAAAACACATTCAAGGTGTCAAAATATAGTAAAAACAAGAAAGTTCAAAGCCACCTTAACGCACCATTGATTTATTTTTTTCACATTGCATAAAACTCCCATTTTGAACAGGTTTAGACAATGTGTAAAATGTAAACAAAAAGTGAATATAACAATTTACAAATCTCATAAACCAATGCTCAAGTGTACAGAAATAGAGCCATCCATTATTGTAGTGTCTGAGTGTTACCCTCCTCAGAAGCTCTTGGTGAGACTGAATCATCCCTCTGCCCTTTGTGTCTGAGACAGAGTGTCCTGATCTTCCTTCTCCTCATCCTCAGCCCACAGCCAGCTCTCATTACAGCGCCGCACACTCACCACTGGGCTTTACTTTGACAGAGGTCACTCTTAATGAGAGCAGTTTTCACTGAACATTTTACAGCTAAAAACGAATGTGGTTTGTTGTGTACTGACAGAGTAGTTAAAATGATATTTAATTAAAAATAGAAAATCTGTAGCGGTGATTTCTGTCAGCTGTACTTTTAATTAGCTGGATGTGATGCTGGCAAAGTTGTGTCTTGGCCTTCTTCAGTCTTATGTAACCGGTTTCATTCTTTTTTTTTCCTTGCATGATTGGTTTGTGCTTTACTTTAGATAAATAGTTTTTACATACTGCAAGCTGAAAGACACTGGAAAACACTGAAATTTAGGAGCCTAGTATTCATTAAAGAAAATTATATCACTCCTCTCAGCTGAGATTATCTCATGGCTGAGATTTAAAGTGCCTGTGACATCAAATTTTTGTAATAAATAGGAATTTCTGAAAAGATAACATTGGTAAGATATTGCAAAAAAAAATCTAACGGTGCTGAGATGAACAATTGAGATATTTGCATGTGCAGTAACAGGAAGTGATGTCAAAGGGGAATGTCCAAATGTGAAAATGGCGTTGCTACAACTGCTAACAACACAGATTAGAGAAGAATCTGTTTCTTTAGATTATTTTGAATCACTGTCTAAAAATGAAGTGTCAGGGTTCAAATAAAGACAATGAAGTTCCCTTTTTTAGAGTTCCCCTTTGATGTCACTTCCTGTTTCATTTTGGGTGAGCCCAATTCAAAAGAAAATATGGCACTTATTTGACAAAAGGGGTAAAACCACGTATATTATAGAATTGTAGCATGAAGGAATATTATGCCAAGTTTCTTAAGTATAAAGATGTTCTTGTTTTTTTACTTTTTTGTATTTGAAGTGTATTCATGTCACAGGTACTTTAATGTTTGGATAAACCTTCAAAAATAATGTTAGGTACAATCTAATTTATTTATTTAATTTTTTTATTGCAAGTCATATCGTCATCGCAATATTAAGCCTTGTTATCGCACATCGCAGAATTTCTTGATATCGTGCAGCCCTAGCTCATTGTGTTAGTCAGTAAATAGTGTTATCCATAGTTTTGGGCAGATTCATTAAAATCTTTTCAGTTGTTCACAAAATATATTTGATAAACAGACACGTGTAAGAACATCATCTCCTGAGGCTATAAATATTCACACAAAGACAAAGCAGTTGATAAATGTTGTTCTTTTTCTCAATTATCATTCACAGTCAGTGAGAGAGAAACATTTTCTATCCACCCACTGAGCTCAGCTTGGACTGTATTGATTTCTGCTCCAGTGGGCGAAAGTGAACTCTTACAGAATGAACGACCAAAAGAAAAGAAATATGGTGGTTTTGACTTAAAAAGGTGATTAAGTTTAAAAGTGAGTGGCCTCGGCACAGAGGCGGGAGCACAGTTCAGCAGGCGCACTGTCCCCCTGCATTAGAAATTAATCTACAACACTTTCTCCACATGCAATCCCGCCGTGTTATACTGACAAAAAAAGGCCTTGTCAGCGCTGCGCTTTTACGGTTTATCACCACTGTGCTTAATTCTAATACAGCATGTTTGCATTTTAATGTCAGTCCTGTAGCAGTGGACTCAAATGAAACTCTGCCTCATTAAAATACTAATAAGCCTGTTTAGGACATAACCAGGAAATTAAAGAGTAGGAGCTGTTGGATTCATGCATTTTGTCATTTAATAAGCAGATTTACTTTAATGCACTACATACAGATTCTATATGGAGCACAAAGCCTGTGTATGTTCTGTTGAAGGGCATTTTCTTTTGTTCTCCTCACCCTGCAAATGTTAGCATTTGTTCCGTGTTTTTTCCTGCTCCATGTTTGTCTTTCCCACTTTTCTCTTCCTATTTGTATCTATTGTCTCCTTTGTTCCAGCTGAGCCATCCAGTCTAACACTTAAATTGAGGAAGCATTGTGCATTCTTCAGAGCCAAAATGCACCGATGTGTTGTGACACACACACAAACACAGCCTCGCTCTGACAGGGCCGAGGATCCACGGCACCCTCCACTCTACCAGCAAGTAACCCTGCTCACATGCAAATTTAAATGTCAGATTACTTTCTCCTCAAAGGCTGTGTCAGCTTTGTGAATGAGTGGGATCTTAGAATCAGGTAATGGTTTTTGGCAGATTGTTAGATTTACTTACTGTATGGAGTCATACTCTGCCACCCGGAGGTACACGGTAAAAAAAAAACAAAACAAAACAAAAAAAAAAAAACAATAACAACAACAAAGACACATGTACTATGAATATATTTTTAAAAATGTGGTTTTGTGTTTTGCAAATATATGTGACTGAGAGATTATTTAAATTGCAGCAAAATATCCTAATCAAAGTTGAAACCATTACTGAATAAAACTATTCAGTAATATACTTAATTTATTTTTTTTTAATGAAAACTACACAGAATGTATACAAGTTTAGAACTCATCCATATTCATAGTTGAATATATTGTTTTCCTTTTGGTAGCAATGTTTAATGGAGCCCAATAGGTACCAGATACTTACCAGATAAGTACCTGATACGTATTAAGTATCTGTACACTTCCAGGAAACATACCTAGTACTTTTCTGATAAGTACCTGATATTAAGTACCTCAAGACTTACAGGAGACCTACCTTAGCTGATAAGTACTTGATACATATTAAGTACTGGAATACTTCCAGAATAATTACCAGATAAGTACCTGAAATATACTAAGTACCTGAATATGTATCTGAATACTTCTAGTATACTTTGTACCTATAACTGAAAAGTACTTGATACATATTAAGTACCTGGATACTTCCAGGATACCTATACTTACCAGATATTATCTTACTCTGTCTGATTGTTAGACATTTTTCACCTGAACCACAGGGTAGATTTCTGTGAAATATTCAGGAAATAAATCAAAGTGTGTACATCTACAGCTCATACGTTTTTGGAGTCAACCCAAGTCGAGATGGATACAACTTCCAAGTGAATTTACAAAACACAAAAATGGCTAAAAGTCAGTTTTACATAACAATGAACTAAAATTGACCTAAAGATTTGCTCAAAACATCCCCAACATGTACTTTAAATATGGCAGTGATGTTTGACTTAAAACTATCTTAACACAACAGTTTCTTCATCTGATGATGATGATCAGATTAAAGTAATTTTTGTTTACTCCTTCACGTCTTTTTTTGATTTTGCCCAAACTAAACCGCTTCCTTAAACAGCCATGAATCTGATGTCATCTTTCTAAGATCAGTAGTTTGGTTTTGGTTTTAAGGACATTGGTTTACACAGATTTGTGTTGTTGAAACCAAACCTCCAGCATAGTTATGAATAATTTGCATCAATTTGTAAAATATTGGATTAAAATATTTTTCCCAATCGCAGCCGTGCTTTCCGCGTCACGTCGAACCATCTATCAGCACATCGATTTACCTCCCCTGGCACTACAGCTGACAAGTGATGAAGTTTGGCCTCACTCATAATCTTGTTATTGCTGCACTTCCCTCCTCTGGACCAAGGCCAAAACACATATTACACAAATAAAACAAGAGGAAGACAGAGTAGGGTGGAAAAAAGGTGCCTGCTGCAGCCTTTGTCTCTCTGCTGTGTCACCCAATGCTTTTTGATAAAAGACCATCCTTCACATTTATGTCCAAATCTGGAGGGAGCTGCAGGAGCATTATGAGCTGAAGATATTTGAAAAGAAAAAGGTTTCCCCGTCTGCATCAGACACTGGTGACGGCTCATTTTGAAGCTGCAAAACAATATTCTGCTTTCCTCAAAAGGTTTTCAGTTTGTGTGTTTTTTTTCTGCTCCGGGTAAAAAGCAGAAAGCGAAGCATTCGACCTGTTAGGCTCATATTTATTTGACACTCAGGCTGCTTTATTAGTTGTAAAAAGAAAAATCTTATTTACTAGTTGTTTTACAGCCGGTGTGCTCTAAAAGCAGAAATAAAAGTGTCAGCGCCGCCTCATACCTCCCACTAAGACCTGCCAGGAGGGGATGCACCAACAAATTTTAAATTTATTGCATTTACAGCCTTCTTTCTGCACACGGCTCGCCTTCGGTGTGGAAATGTGACAACACAAAAAAACAAGAAGCACTGGGTAACAAGAGGTGCTTCAAAATTAATTTTATTGAAGCTTATCTTCTCTACAACATCTGTTCATTTATCTCCACAAATGTATAAACTGCAGTTTATAACTGTAGCTGGTCAAGCCTTGAGGTGAACTTTTCTTTGACATTTCAACTGATTCACTGCAGTCAGTTCAGGATGAACAGAAAATATGCCAGCAGCTATCTTTTTTTTTTAACAACTCAAGTAAAAGTTGTGCAATAGTTGTGCTGTAAAGAAACATAGTGATGATGAGGGAAATTTTAAGATTTTCAACTTTAAAGCAAAGAGCTGAGCTGGGAGCAGCATCTATTATCCTCATTGTTAAAAACTGAAAAATGATGCTGAGGGGGAAAAAAAAAAACAACCATTGTAATAATAAAGTTTAGTTTTAGACAAACAAAACTGCCACAGTGTGTTTTTATAAAGCACTTCTCTGTAATGTTGCACATTTTTTTAATATTTAGACTTTAATCATTTTGTCTGTGACAGGAGATGAAACATGACCTCCACATTCTTGTGACATAAAGGGCACATCACACGCCTGACATTTAAACAGTGGATGCAGGAATCTGGGATGAGCAGAACTGACTGGTATGAGCAGAGGTCAAAGGTTAACAGGCAAAAAAATGTTCAAATCATTTTATGAAAGACATTAGTCTTGATTAATGGTAAATTGCAATGCAAAACACGTGTTATAATGGACTGATTGAACTTCTTGCATACAGAGATTGAGGATGAATAAAAATACATTTTTGGTCTTAAAGCTGATCAGTACAGCAGGGCTGTGTGATGCAGATAAATATACATATACCGTGAATAACAAATAGTTATCATAAAAAAATGAAGAAAAAATTCAATTTTTAAAGAATGAACCATAGATGAAGTGAGTACGCTGAAGAGAAACAGACATTCTTCTATCCAAACTCAGAAAAAAAGATGAGTGCAGAGCAGACAAAGAATGGTGAGGGGCAGGAAGGCACTCACGGTGGTGTAAATTTACCGTGACGTTTCCCTTGTCATCTGCTACGGTTAGTGTTGCATCGCTGGCAGCAGCAGTCTGCGGGATGATCACAGCTTCATCAGCCCGGGCTCAGGCTGGGTGTCACTGAGGGGTCCGGCCATTTGTTATCAAGCTCTAAATGGATATCTGGGGCCTTGACTGCAACAATAAATTACAATTACTCTTCATGGCTGTCCTCTTCAATCGCTACATTTTTTTTTTGCTCCGTTCTTTTAGTCTGCAATTTTCCCCAACATATCTTAAATTCCCCTTTTATACTTTCTGATTTTGGTTTCCAGCAGCTGAGGTATGTTGCAGCTTGTATGCAGCAGGTAATTAGTGGCATTAGCACAGGAGTGGAAATGTGTTTATTTTACGCAGCACCTGCAGTATACGTTTGATCGTACAGCCTAACGCTGTACAGCCGCTGAGTTTGTGATGTGCTGCAAAGGTTAGAGTCTTCGTCAGCAGCTAAGGTCACGTCTCTGGAGAGATGTTTTGCAGCTATAGACGGGACGAACAGAACCTCTGCGGGGGGAATGTAATCGTGACTCAGTGTTGTGTGAGGAAACGGGCCGTGCTGCATGTAAATGTAAAAGCCTCTGTCACCCTGACTGACATTCTGAATCAGCAGGACCTTTCAGCTGTGTGTGTGGGACGATCACCGTTGTTTTTCCCTTGGCTTTAATTAAGAGGAATTTACAAGTTCTGCTTTTATTCGGCACGCATTTTGCTACCGGCAGATTTTTTTTTTAATAAAGAGACTCATTATGTGAGTAAATGTGAGATTAACTTTTCTGTTAAAAATTATTGTGTTCATCAACTTTAAGGCAAAATTAAACTGCAGAGTTAAAATGCTGCAGCTCCTCTAACCACGGTAAAAAAAATTAATTTATTTTAACTTAAAAAAAAGGAAATGATCCCTTTTTTACAGCAAATGATGTATGAGAAGTGGCAGCAGCTTTTAATTTCTACACTTCAGCTGTAAAATCACAGGTTACTGTAAATAATTTTGGCTACAAATAAGGATGCCACTTGTAATTTGTCATGAACTGCTCCTGGGGATGAAAAAGATATTTATA
The DNA here is from genome assembly GCA_032275365.1 of Anablepsoides cearensis. Lineage (NCBI taxonomy): Eukaryota > Metazoa > Chordata > Actinopteri > Cyprinodontiformes > Rivulidae > Anablepsoides > Anablepsoides cearensis. The sequence continues at coordinate 20,147,453 of JAUBOC010000127.1, read as the reverse complement.
GAGTGAAGGTGAAATGGGCAACATGTCTGTTTGAATGGATACCCAGGGAGATTCACGGAGGGTTAACTGACCTGACTTTTGCTTTATGATTCACACTCGACTGGGTTAGGGGCCCCGGGGCCGAAGACCCCCGCAGTGTGCAGATTGGGTGTGTATTTGCACTTTAGTGTGTGTGCTTCTGATACAGTTTGTTTAATTAGTTAAAACTTTGTTGCTGCTTCTCTTCTTGTGCCTGTTTCTTATACCAAAGCTGCTAATGAAAATGTCAAAGCTGATGTAAAATAAGCATAAATCTTTTATTTTGCTTTCAAGTTTTACAGTTTGTACAGTTTTTTGTCGTTATTTTCTCTCGCCATCATTATGAGGCCTATGAATTATTCCCAGTTTCTCTTTTTGTGTGTAGAGGAAGCCAAAGTTTCAAAACCGATTTAAGTGTTTTTACAGACACGGAGTTTGGCAGAGTTTTGTTAATGCTCTTCAATCGTTTCTTCTCAAACAGGGAGCTTCAATTTAAAAGTCTGTCACAATTTAGTTGTTTGGTTTGTCAGCTGCTCGGTGTAAAAGGTCAAAGAAAGACACTGAGTGAGATTTAAACACTCTCATTAGAGCCAAACAGCACTGGAGGAGTTACAGCTGTCAGAGAAGAAGAGCTGCTGCTTCCAGCAAATTTCTCTATTCAAACAGCTTCTTCAGTAAAATATGGGAGAGAGAATTTATTTATTTAATTTCATAAATATCATAAATATTCTTCTTCTTTTTTTTTTTTTTTTTTTTTTTTTTAGTAATTTTTTTGGATCCCTGTTTCAGATTTTCCACTTTCTTAAGCTCGTCTCCAGCTATTTCCTCACAGAAAATGTATTTTTTTTTAGTGTTCTTCTACATTCACACTTACAGCAAATTTCATAAAGCAATCATCCTTGTCTCCAAACAAATATAACAGTATGAGAGTTTTTGGATAAGACAATAATTTCTATAGATGTTCTTATTATTGAGTTACTTTTTATTACAAGCAGCCAATTTTGACAGCATGCTGTGAATTCATCTGATTTAAACATAATCTGTGTTTTAATTACTGTGTAAAGGTCAAAGCAGGAAGAATATATTTATTCAGCATCATCTCTGGAAGCTGAACAGGTGAGAAAACTGAACTGACCCTGAGCTTTGTTGCTTCCATAGGACTGGACACCCCTGGTTTAACTAATTTCCATTGTGAATAAAATATGGGGGAAGAATTTTGCACATCATTGCGTTTTGTTCATAATAATATTTTACACAGCGCTCAGCCTTTGTTGGAATTTTAGCTGCTCTATGTTAGGTCAGATTTGAGGAGCAGGCTGTTTGATGCCCTTTCTCAGAAATGGCATCTGCCCTGGGAGGAAATGAGAACTCCTGTGGAGGTCCTGGTTGTGGTACCGCCATCGACCCAAATCTCTTCAGTCCTGTGAGTTTTGATGCAATTAGGACAAACAGGAAAAATGAATCCTTCTGGGTTATTTTTGCACAAACATGAACTCTAAACCCCACCACGTCTCCCCATGTAACCTTTAGAAACAAGTGAAGTGTTGAAGCAGAAAAGACTTTTTTTTCCTCCGTGTTTGTTGTTTGTCTGCAAAGACAACTTGGGAAGCTAAATGTGATCGTCAGCCAGCTGGTGCTGTTGACCTTGGAGGACTACCTTGTGGCAACGGATCTGTTTCCTGCATTGATTTTTATTTTCATGGCTGGGTTATTTGGGTTTCTGCCCTCCAGTCACAGCCTGGCTGCCACCAAGGTCAGCTGGGAAAACAAGGAATGTGTTTTTGTCTCCATCAGTTTTACATTCCAAGTAGATATTGGAGTGTCAACACAATCATTTTATCTTAGGTGTGCCTTTTTATAAGCAGTTTTTATTTTGTTTGCATAAGAAAGTTTGTTTTATTGAACTAAATGATGAGGGTCATGTGGGAGAAGTGTGTTGACAAACTCTGGATGCAACTGTAAAAAAACAGGAAGTAAAAAGACAGTTTTCTGACTGCAGGAACTTTTCCCCAGAGAAACAGTCTGTATTCTTTCTACTTCAGCAGAACAACCTGTCTGTGAGACTGCAGGAGAAATGCAGACATTCAGTTTTATCACTTCCTGAAGAAAATCCCTGGAAATAAAAAAGTTTCAGGAAAACATGCCTCATCATACACAATTGTTGTATTAAAAAGCTTGCTTAATGTTCTGAAATAGTAAATTTTCACAAAGTATTTGAGCAAAAACTAAAAAAAAGTTAAAGCTATCATCACATATTAAAGGTGAATTAGTCTTTATTGTAATTATTTGAACTTATCTGGATATAGGATACATGTCTTGTGATAAATGATTGTTTTTTAAACTTCTCAGAATAATTGTTCATTTAAAGCATCGGTGCTTGTTGGCCTTAATCAAATAATTAGAAGCAAATTTCTTACTAGAGAAATTGCATTTCCTGTGAAAATGCTAGTGTGAATGCTTATTGCTGAAATCTTCAGCTGAAAGCTGCTGAAATGGAGCTGAAATTGTTTAACAGCAAAACTGTTAATGTGAGTTCAATTTGAAAAGCTGTAAGAAGCAAAAACAGTTTAACTAAGCAGAAAAACAGCAGAAAGTAGCAGAATAATAGCTGAAATAGCAGAAAAAATTTAAAAATAACATAAGACAAGTTGAAATTAGCATCCAGATGGTTAAAGCGGTACAAAAATGTCTAATTGGTTGGGGAAAAGCATACAAATACAAAAAGTGATCATTTGTTGTAAAATAGCTAAAACAACCAAAATGTGCAGTTAAACAGCTAAAGTAGCTGGAAAATCCTAAATAAGCACAAGTTTGCTGAACAAAGCAGAAAGAAGCTGAAATAGCCCCAGAATTTTGAAATTAGTTTAAATAAGCTAACTTTATCTTAACATTAGCTAAAATTGCAGCAAATTGTTGAATATAGCAGAAAGTAACTGTAAGAAGCATAAATAGCTGAAATTAGCAAGAAGTGCAAGAAAAAAGAAAAAGCAGAATAGCATAAAGAAGCAAAAAAGAATTAAAGAAGAATAGCATAAAGAAGCAGAATTATAGCAGAAAGCAGAAAAAAGCTAAAATTAGCTGAACAAATGTAGCTAAATTTAGTACAAGGAAATTAAAAAGAACAGAACTAGAACAGAATGTGTAAGGTTTCTCTAAAAATGTAGGAACATTTGGAAGGATTCTAAGGATGCTGAAAACGGCTTCATTCATTTTCAATGGGAAAAATGTGGCTGAAAAAGTGAAATAGCTAAAAAAGCATAAATAGCTGAAATAAAAGTCATAGCCGGAATTTCCTGAAGTAGCTGAACGTTTTGATATATGAAATGTTAAAATAGCACAGACATTGTGGAAGGAGGTATGTGCCACAGAACGTATGGAAGAAAAAATAATCTCAATAGTGTGAATGATTGTGATCCGTTCACACTGTTATATTTTATAAGGTTTTGGTTCAGGTTACAGGTAATAAAGAGAGTAAACGTATTATAATTAACGGTGTAGAGAAAAGTATTACAGCCCTTTCTGTGTACCAACAGGCACTTTAACACATATTGATGTAACATTATCTGTCCACCCACTTCCCCACCCCCTACGTACAAATCCAGTACTGATACACAAAAATAAAACCATTAAACTGTCTTTCTTTATAGCACACTGCTGTCTGTCAGCCTGGGAATTAACTTCAGCAGGTGGAGACCAAGAGTTCACATTTGGAAAATGATGGATGAGGAAATTCCAGGGCAGCATATGATCTGATCTAAGAGCAGGCACTGATTGAACTTCGTGTCAGAGGATGAATGTGTACATCTTTGGTATCCAATCAAATCCCGGGGATGATGGCAGACTCTCCTCCATATCTCATGAACCGGGCTCATAATTCTTTATAGTGCTGACTGGATGGAAGCTGACCTACCTTTGAGCTACTTCCTCCAAGAATCAAGAACATCATTGCAGCTTGTCCCCCCCCTCCCCTGCCTCCACCCTTTTCTTCTTCACTGTGTGCTGTCCACTTACGGCCGCTCTCAATTTCTTACCTGAACCAAAGCGGCCCAGCTAACAGAGCTCATACACAGGATGTATGGATCAAACATGAAAAATACACAGAAATGTAACTTTCAGGCTGGTTTTTCTCACATCTCAAAGCAAGGTTAGAAAATATTTAGCCAGTTTCATTTCTGCTGCCTGCAAACGTCATATAAAATAAATTATATTTTTAACAGATTCTCACAATCTAGATCAGTAAACTTTGATTAAATTTATAAATTTTAGTGTATGACATGATCTGGGTCCAGGTAAGACTTCATTTCTGTCTGGATCTGTACTGTGAACCTCCATTTGGTAACCTTTAATCTAGATTATGACTTTAACAATCATGCCATTTAATTCAGATTATGAATGCCATGTTTAAATGGTTTTTATTCATGGACATTTTTCTACTTATGTTGCTGATTATTGCTTTAAAAATCATCCATTGATCTTTCTGTGCTTCTGTAACAGAATCAGTCAAAACATAGTTGCCAAAGGACACAATCAATAGTGTTTAAACCACGTCTGTTGTTAACTGAAGTTTCCCATTGACTCACAATTGATGGGAAACAATCGGCCTGCATGCATCTTTCACTCTGTAAGCCACTTAACCACTTCGACTTATGAGAACCTGCAACAACCTGGAAAACTCACCGAGCCAGCCGATGCAATCTATTCTGCTCATAGTTTGTATTTGTGAGAGATCTGGGGCCGAGTGGAGTGGGGGGTTTGATGCGACATTTTGCTGACTGAGCCACACCATCAATGGCTATTGTTTCAATAATTAACAAGGTCTCTCAGGCAGTACCCCAGGAGCTTCTGTGTAATGCCTGTCTTCAAGCCGTCCTCCCCCACTGCTGCAAACAGCTCACCTTGATGCCACTTGTTTCTGTTGCTCAGTCAGGAATCCTTTAGAAAGGCTTCATATGTTGTATTTATTCAACCATTTACCACACATATCCCACAGGACATACATGCTAAATGCACACATCTCTAAGTACTCTAATAGAGTAATAAATACTAACATTTTCCTCCAAAACTGCTCACACTATGCTCCCACAATCAAATAATGAACCGTTGTTTCCAGTTAATTCATCCCCAATAAAACACTGTCACTGTTGTCAGATGTTTGGATGTAAAGTTTGTCTTGATGAGATGTGATACCTGAACAGGATCAACCATCTGAGGGTGATCGAAGGGTGATCTGTCTCACTCAAGTGTTTAACTCGTAAAAGTATTAAGTGGTTTTGCTGCCATCTAGTGGAGACATGGCTGCAAGTACAGCTGAAATCTCAAGGAGATGAAGAAGTATACATCTGTCTCAGGATGTACCATAGGATGTTTTTTTTTTCTCATGATAAACTATCTTACACTAATTAACCAAACATCTTCTAAAACTGTGGTTCCCTAATTTTTAACTTTAGACCAATAAAGGGAAAGGTTATGACCCCAAATATGATTGGTTTAAGTACACAAGCTATGCTAATAACTTTCATAACAATACAAAACAGCCATTAGATAGATAGATAGATAGATAGATAGATAGATAGATAGATAGATAGATAGATAGATAGATAGATAGATAGATAGATGCTTTATTTAACTTTGTATGGTACACCTTAAGGTTCCAAGCCCACCCAGGGTTATAAGACACAACAATCACATTCTTCATGCAGACAGACAAAACACATTCATTAAACAAGAAGTGTCCTCTTCCTGAAGGGCCAAGCTTTTAAAACAAACTGAGATAATTGAAACACAAAAAAGTACTGCACTTTATCCTCATGAACTAAAGAAAATATCCATATACAAAGGACAATAAAACAAAAAGTGCATTTCATTTTCATCCATCCATAGAGTTATCAACTAACCTGACAGTCAGGTTTTTTGTCTGTGGAAGGAAGCCGGAGTGCCCGGAGAGAACATGGAAACTCTACCCATAAAGGTCCCCGGGCCAGGATTTGATCCGGCGACCTTCTTGCTGAGAGGCTTCAACTGAGCCCCCGTGCTGCCCCATTTAATTTTCAATTTCATTTAAATCTCATAAAGAACATTTTCAATCCTCCTCTGGAGCTGAATGAAATTGTCCAGTTTCCAACACCAAAGGCAAAGTACTGGATCTGAGTGGTGCACACACAGACCTTTGTTGTTTAGTTAAATTCCATGTTACATGAAGTTCAGGTCTTTAAACATCCTTTATTATGATAGACGTTTGTAATTTTGGTTTATTTATAATATCATCTGCACATTTACATGTTTAATTTGTTCAACATTACATCTCAACTTATTTCTATAAACATACTGAAAATCTAACTCCACAAATATCTTCTCATTATACCTGACCCAGGTATACGTATTAGATAAGTCCCAATATAAATATAAATAAAAATAAAAAAAATGTGTTTTGTTAATTATAATCTGACATAATAATGCAATTGTTTAGCAATCTCACAATACCTCCAATATGTTTAACTTCACATTTTTCCCATTCCATGTTTCCATATAAGGCCAGTTTATAGGTGATTCTACACTCTAAGAAATGAAATGTTGGATTTACTTAACCGTGTTATGTGACCTGGTTCCACTTAACTGAGTTGAGTAAA
>JAUBOC010000127.1:20105372-20125747 GCA_032275365.1 Anablepsoides cearensis | reverse complement strand
TTATTATTATTATTATTATTATTATTATTATTATTATTATTATTATTATCATCATGACATGATGCTCTCATTTAGATATGAGGCCATTCCTGAAATGTAAAAAAACTGTTACATTTTATGTTTTTCTCTTTTCACCAGTGCTAAATGATGGGGCTGTCTGTATGATTTGAGATTTTATTGCCCAGAAACACATTGTGAGTGATAGAGGTACAATAAGGCCATCTAGCCTCTGTGTGTACAGCATCATCATAGCTCAAAATGGTGGTAAGACCCTTCCAGACAGGAGCAGCATGTACGTTTCAGACAGTTTTAAAACATGATTAAGTAAGGTGTATATTGGTTTGGAAGGTTTCCAACTTGTGGTATTTTTTTAATTTCATATTTAACCTAGTGTTTCTTGGCGTTCTCTACTCAAAAGGTTCCATCCACTTACTCCAGTCGAGTAAGCATATTGTTTCTATCTAATTGACACTAAGCTCATGGCTATTACCATGTCAACACTGGATTACTGCTGCCTTTGAGCCTGTGGAGTGGTTGAATTGGCTCACATTCAGGCCTTGTTTTCCTTTCCACTCCGTCGTCTGCTGCTCACACACATATAGCTGGATGATCTCACATACTCATAGTGCCACATGTGCACGCACACATGCAGACAGCACTCACACTCGTGCATTCGCCATGTCTTTCTTTCCATCTCCATCTTTCTCCTGCTTCTCTCTTACACACACTCTCATAATGGTCCGACATTAGACAACTGTTCCAAGGCCAATTTCACTGGAGCTAAAAGTCCCGTTCTCCCAGAAGCCCTTTTGGTTCAGAGGCTAGAGCGACTAGCGATTGGCCGGTCAGAGGCTAGTCTACTTGGTGATTGGCCAGCGAAGGCCCCCAGTGCATGGTGACAGTAATTAGCACATGCCGACCATTAACAAACACAGATTAGGCATGAACCCACATGGCATTCTGCCATCTCTGTGGTGTGTGGATGTATGAGTGCAGAGAGTGGTATTCCCCAGTGTGTCTCCGAGGAGGTTTCAATTTTATAGTTTGTGTTTGTCTGCGTTCAGGACTTGGCATGTGCGAATGTTTGTTGCTGGTACATGCACATGCGTGTCTTTCTTCTCCCGTATGTGCATTTATCCAGTCTGCCTGTGTTCATGAGTTTGTGAGCGTTCAGACTTGCGTGTGTGTGTGTGAGAGGGTATGTGTGTCCATTTGTGTTCAGCCTCATTTCCTCTGTGCCTGCTGGTCAATTTTGGCATTTGGAGAGAAGGATGCTGTGCATTCTCCTCAGCTCCTTCGCTTCCAGCATTGAATTAGAGATGGGGTTATGATATGTGGAAATGATTTTTTAAACGCCGCCAATCTCTGCCTCCCCTTCCTTTATCCTATCCTTTTAGAAGCCTTCCCATCCAACCCCTCCCCTCCCGAGCGGGAGAATCCGCCCTGCTGTGTGCGCTTAATGAAAGATAAGAAGCGTCCTCCACGACTGACACTGAGCCACAGACCCTCAGAGGACTGCACTAATCTGCTTGGCTCCTAATGGGGGCCACTTTGTGTCTGCTGAGGATCATTTTATATCAAACAAATTGTGTCCTGTGAAACCCATTACATATTAGGCCCTTTGGAGATGCTTTGCCCTTAGCTGACACATAGAGGACATCTTCGGCCTGACTTTTCATGTTGTATATATTCCTTACGAATGTCTTACGACGAGTATCACTCTGTTAGTCATACATGGCTTTTGTGCATCTTTAAACCTGCCTTTCCTTTCATTAAGCAGAGATAAGCAGGGTGTGGGGGTTCACATAAATGAAAAACTCAATATGAAAAAAGAAGTGTTGAGAATGTAGAAAATAAAAGAAACGTGGATGACAGAGGAAGCGATGAAGGGTTAATGAACTCTGATTCTCATCTTACATGTACCCAGTTTCATAATTTGCTCTCTGCATGCAGCGCTGTATCACATACCGCTCGGACCAGGAAATAAAACTAAAACATATAGAATTATCTTTGTTGAGTTGATGATCTCGTGAGATGATGGTCTTGGGATCACATTTTAAAGAGGCGATGGTGATGAAGAGTCCCAAAAAATAAAGCTTTGAGATGGAATGCACAAACAGGAAATGCAACAAAAGAATCAACATGAGAAAATGTGAGACCATCACAGACCACGTCTTCCTAATACATCTCCACTCACCGTGCAAAGCACACATGCTAAGGTAAGAAGCAGCAGCTGCGACACATGTATAGTAAATTTCTATTTGTATTGACAATAGTGTAATCTGCTGGGACGGTGTCACCCCTTGTGCAGGTCATCACTCTTAATGTTTATGTTATGTGTCTGTCTGCGCCCCACACGTTTTGTGTGTTTCGGTGCACACTGCCCAGTGTGTACTTGAATGTGTACTTCTGTCCCTAAGTGTATGCCATCAGTTCTGCAAGGGAGAAAACAGGGAGGGGAGAACCAGAAAATGATCTGGGGCCGATACATATGAAACAGGAGGGCTCATACATAAACATGGCTCCAAGGCCCCGGGGCCAGGCAATCTACGAGGCAAATTGCTCACCAGTCAGCCATGGAGGCCGCTCTGTTTACTATGCATGAGGTCTTGTGACATGCTTTAAAGCCACCCCTAAAACAGGATGACTGGTCCAATGGTTGTGAGGAGTTGGCTTTTTCTATTGCTATGTAATTCTTTTCTGTGCTAAAATATGTAGTGGGTGGAGAACAGGATCATCCCTTTATTCTGTGGAGCTGTTGTGTAGTGAGTTGGTAATTCTATATGAAAGCCAAAATATGGTTGTCAGGGTGCGGCCACCTATCTGTGTGTCTGTTTGCAACAATGTGGGTTTATTTGTGTAAAAGTGGAGGGAGAGGCAGATGCATGGACACAAGTATTTAGCCTTATTTTAGGTATATTTCTGTTGGTGCTGCAGGTTTTCTCAGTAGGAGATGGTAAGAAAAAGTCCATGGCCAGAACAGAATGGATTAGTTTTTATTTTAAAACACCACATTAAACCACTTGCAGACATCCTGCAATATGTCATGTCTGAGCCTCTTCACTAATTGAACTGTACAAAGGCTCAGTGTCCGTGAGAGAAAATAAACAGATTTTTATACAAATTCAGCAAATACTTAGTTTCTTAGGAAATCATAAAATGAAGAGAGCTAATGCAGATGGGAACTAAAGAACGATAAACAGATAAGAGTCAACAAGGGTAAAACTTTCGTTTTTAGAGAAATAAATGGAATACATTAAAAAAACTTGTAGAAATAAATAAATCTATAATAATTCTTTTAAACCACTTGCAAAAATATACAATTTATTTTCTCTTTACAAATGTATTTTTGTGACATTTTAAAATTCATTTAGTTGCCAAACGCTGCTTTATTTCCAGATAAATATTGATTTTCAAAGTTAACCCAATTGGATTTTTTTATATTTTATAAATTATTTTATTTGTCTTCTGTTTGAATTTTGAAACTGCTGTTATTTCCTTGAAAAATGAATCTGTCTTAAAACAAGTAACATATTTGTTATACAAAAAAATAAAGAAAGAACTTAAATAGCAGAAATCCAAATAAAACTCTTTTAAGATTCATGTAATGGAGAACAGTACAAAACATATTTGCAGGAAGCACCAACACGTCCTACTGGGAAGCTATGTTAACAAATAAACAAGCAGCCAGGACCACATCTGTTCCAGCTTGCATTACCAGTTCAATTTCCAAGGGAGATCCCGCCTCAATTCAATTGCAATCTGCTCGACCTCGAGGGTCCAAGTTCAAGTTCAAAGTCAGGCAACCATGGCACCAGCAGGAGAATTGCCCACCCACGAGTTCCTGCCCAGAGTGAACTATTGCAACTATAGATTAGATCGGGATAAATCCAATACAAGATCTATTCAAGTGTTCTTTACAAGAATGTCTTTCCTTGACTGGGCAGTGCTGGAGGGGGAGACTACTGTCACAAACACCTTTGCTGCCTCCTTCTCTGTTTTTCTCTATCTATCTTTCTCCCTCTGCTTCTCTCTCCCAGGCTATAATTATGCTAATAGTATGTATATAGCTCTGGCCCTGGAGGCTTGGGGAGCATTGAAGGCTCCCAGGTCTTTCTCTCCTGTAACAGTATTAGGGTGCTATTGAAAAGGGTGGGTGAAAAGGGGGGCAGGATAGAGAGATAGCGCGGGGTGGCAAATGGGACATGACCACCGTGCTCTCTGTCAAGACGCCGCCCATTGTCTGGCCGAAGAAAAGGGCCTCTGCCGCCAGTGGGACAATAATAAAGAAGCAAGAATGGGCTGTGCATATTAAACAACACAACGGACCGAGCAGACCAACCTGCATGGTTACGATGAAAGGGGAGCGAAGGGGAAAACAGGCCGAGTGAGAGGCGGGAGCAGAAGAAGTGGGAGGGACTGAAGGGTGGATAATGTGAGAAAGGCACATAAAGTGCATTAAGGGGAAGAGATAACTGTAAAGGCAAAACATCCTGTTTTGTTTCTTGAAAGCTGCTGTCTTAGGTCTCCTGCGTACAATAGAAGTCTGAGCTGTAGGTGATTTCACAAGAAATGGTGTCACTGTGAAACATTTTGTCCAAATCTATTGAAATTTTAACAGTCTAAGTGGCAAACTTAGTCCTCTTATTCAGGGTTTTTGTCAGACATATGAAAAACTTGTATACCCTGATAGTGAATTTTAAAATTATTATGTAATTAGACTAAAGACAATGGGCTTCCTCTGTCGAGTTTCCAAGCTCTGCTTTAGACTAAAGGTGAGAAGCTTCAACTGCTCAAAGTGGAGCTGCTGTTCCTCTGCAGTAAAAAGAGTTGTTTGGAGGTTTTGAAGGTTTTTCGGTCATGTCCCTCTGAGCGGAGACACTAGGCCAGACTCAGAACTTGCTAGAGCAGCTATGTATCCCTCTGGTCTTGGAACACCTCAAGGTCCTCCAGAAAGAGCTGGAGAATGTCTCTGTGAAGACACAAGTTTGAATTTATATACTTAATAGGTCAAATACATTGCTGACATCATGCAAGGTATTAGCTTAAGGTTAAAAATATTTATCCATCCATCCATTATCTTTACCCGCTACTTCCTTGCAGGGTCACGGTTGTCACTGGTGCCCATATCCAGCAGTCACTGTGCGAGGGGTGGAGTACACCCAGGACAGGTCACAAGTCCATCACAGGGACACATGGAGACAAACAACAGTGCAATCTCTCACTCACACCTAGGGGCAATTAGAGTTATCAATCAACCCAACAGTCATGTTTTTAAGCTATGGGAGGAAGCCAGAGTGCCCGGAGAGAACCCACACATGCACTAATAGAACATGCAAACTCTATCCAGAAAGGTCCCCGGGCCGGGATTTGATCCGACAACATTTTTCCTGAGAGGCATCAGTTCTACCAACTGATCAACCATGCCAAACATCCTGGTTAGGTAGACCCCCCCCCAAAAAGTGGTCTTCTAAAAAATCTTGTACTATAATCAAAAGTCTAATTTATTTTGCAGAAAGCAGCAACTTATCCAGGTAAAATATGAAACTTTTGTTCTTATACTTGTGCACTTTTCAACTCTTCCTACATACGGATGGGGTAGAAATAAAATCTTCAGTTCTTTTTTCAGTCCACAGTGTTGAAAACCAGTGACCTGCCCGTGTGACCTGCACCACACTCCACTGTCCTGAGAGGTGTCAACTGTAGAGGCGTGGGTGTGGGACGCTCCATCATGGTTCACGGCTATCGCATGTGCCTCTGCAGGGCCGTGCAGCGTGGCTACCATCTGTCGCACGGTGTGGGCTCTTCCTACCTCTATCTCTCATTCTGCACATCTTTCACCCTGTAACTCATCTAGCTCTTCTCTTTTCATTCATATTCAGATTCTACAAATGCAGTCAGTGCTGCGTAATGAGGTTATCCCCTCCTGCAGGTATCTTTGACAATAGAGTTTGACTCAAGGATTACGACTGGACCCCTTTGTTTGGTTTTGTTTTTTCCCCAACTTCAATAGTTTTGTCCTGTTTTTTATTGTTTAAAACTGGTAATTAGAAAGATACATATAGAAAATGTAGAAAATAAAAGGTTGTTAGAATACCATAAAGCAGGAAGAAGATGCAGCAGCACCTTCCACAGGCCAGAGTGTGGCAGTGTGCCACAGTTAAGAGACCTGAATACTGTAAGACTTTAAAGGATCTGTATCTCTAAAGCTCTGATTACTTTCTGTACTGTTGGCTGATAACAGGATTACTCAGTATATTCTCTGGGTAGCCTGTTGCTTACATGTGTACACACTCTAATTTGTGTTTAGCACTAATATGTAGCCAGGGCTTTTTCAGACAGGCAGACAGAGTGCAAACGGTAGCCAGTTAGCTATAATATTGTCATTAAGGAATTCGTCAGATTAATAGCCCTAAATACGTGGAAATGTTCTATGATCTAGTGTCTTTAGCTTGTAATTTCCTCTCCACGTCCTAAGCACTAAACCCGCTGTGTTGTTTTTGGCATTCCTCAGTCGGACCAGAGAACATCACACGGACAGTGATACCTTCCTTTGGGATCCATTCTCCTCTTGATTTGATGGAAACCAAAAAGGGGCTTTTGGCCAGGCAGGTCCCATTATGTCTCAGTGTTAGAGCCCGGGGCTGAAAAATGCTCCCTTCTTTCCTCAGCACACCTAAAAGTCTCAACAAGAAATGACATATGCCCTGATGAACGGGGAACATGGTGATCTGCCTGCCAAAGTCAGGTCAAGTGTTGAGTTACAGGTCTGAACTTTGTTTCACTACAAAGTATTTCTTCTAAGTTGTGAAAGATTAAATGACTTTTTTTATGTTACCTCTGCTTCAGCAACTACCTTTGCTGAGTGAAGTCAGCAACATGGTAAAAACAGTCTGACTGCAAATCATTTTATTTAATTTTTCTGATTTTGTTAACAAGTTTTTAACAAGACTTAGAACAGCCTCAAGTACTAATGATCCTGGAGTCCGGTGCCCCCTTTGCTCCCTGTCACATTCCCACTTCATGACCTCATGACAATGCATATGCATTAAACAGATGTGACTGGCTGTGAGAGGCCTGAAACAGGATAGGACAGCTTATATACTCGAGGCTAGTCTTCACTGGCCTTGAAGCCGGGGGCCTCTGGGTCCAGTGGACAGGATAAACAGGATAGTTATGTGTGTATATATGTGTGTGTGTGTGTGTGTGTCAGGTTTGTGTGTTTAAAAAAAAAGAGAGTGAAACATAGACATTGCTTTCCCACAAGAAAATCATAAAGGTTGAGGTAGTTTTTCATGTCAATGTCATGTGAAAATGTTGAGTTCATTTTGGAAGGGAGATTTTCTTTTAAATTGCTGGATTTAATTGTTTTTATTTTTTTTCAAAAGTCACAGGCCTTTCAGGCCATTTCATTTACAAAATACACACTTTATTTTCACATTTCCTTTTTAAATCTTCAAGTCAAGATTGCTATTTATTACAGTTATGCTCGGAATTCAGTTTGTAGGAACCAATCTGACAGAAATAGACAATCAGATTCAGGAAGTGACAACACAATTGCAGGTGTCAAAAATATTGTGAGATTTATAAATGTCATTTATATTTTTAAGTACTTCCTGGTTTTCTGTTTCAGTTCATATAGTGGGGGGTCGACCCAGAATGGCTCTGCAGTCACAGACAAACCAGACATAACCATTCTTACTCACACTTACAGTCAGTTTACTGTCACAATTAACCCAACAGAACACAAATAACATCCACATAAAAAAACATTCTGCTCAAGATTCAGCAAACTTTCTTAATGTAAGCTGCAGCACTGTGATTAATGTGTGAAAGTAGAAAATAAATGTTAAAAAGAAACTATGAGAACTATAGATCTAATACAAGAAATATGGATTTAATGAACCAACACTATACTTGATGATGCTTTCAAGCTACAACATTCAAAGACCAATAAAAGATTGTTTGTGATGGCTGCCCCCCCTGGAGAGAAGCATATCAGTCATGCATCTCTGGAAAGCTTCACCCGCTTGCACTGTTCGTCCTCTGCTTTTTCTTCATAAATGCATCAAATAAAGCGATTAAAATAATCAGCTCAGATGATGGATAATGTTTTGCAGGATATGCATGTGTAGCAGCCACACGCTGTGCCTATTCTGCATCAAGTTCTGCAACTACAGCAAGAAGAGCCACCGGTACGGAGACTGTCAACAACCCAGGCTGGCAGTACGCTTTATTCAGCCCACAGGTTCAGACTCATCCGTTTTCACTACGCCACATTTTTATTATTAATTTTTCCTCCCCAAACCTGACAAAGCTATCTGATGATGAACCAGCCCCATTATTTTTTTGTACAGCAGCGAGAACAGATAGATCGCTGAATATTGTGCCTTCACAGAACCAACATTATCCCTCTATGTCAGAGGTGGGTAATATCCTGGCAGTCGTGGAGTCCAGAGGTGCATACAGAATGATGTCATTAATCCTCCAGGGCAATCTCTTTCTCTCTGCCTCGGTCTCTCTGTCTACAACTGCCGAAAACAGAACCACATTTGCATGCTGCATATGTTGCCAGGTGGCTCTGTGGGCTGCAGGTACAAATGAGGTTTTCTGACAACAAGGTGCAAGAGAAGGAGGAATAGTGAGACCTTCTTTCTTTTTTACTTTCTTTAGATGGGCTAAACAGTAGAATAAATAATAAAGTCCCAACGTTTTTTTAACAGAATACACATCACCCGCCTCCTATCTTGCTGGAGTTTTAAACTAAGATCTGTTTATGCTGCAAAATGGAAAAAAAAGTTGTAGACATTGCATGCATTTTATGTAAGAAATTTTGTTTTTGAGATCTTGAGATATCAGACAAACATAATTAACTTCAGCTATTTTAAAGTAGAAAATGTGCAATGTGCTGCACTCAAAGCACATGTTGGGGATGATGCTCAGCTACTACCACACCAAATTTAGGTTCAATATTTGTAAAATTGGCTGAATTGTCATTTTTAAAGTAAAGTTAAATTGAATGCCAACAGATGCCATGAATTGAAAGGGACATACAGCTGGATTTTTCTCCTAAAACATGGATATTTAGCTGTCAAAAAGTAAAAGAGAAACAAAATTAAATTGATGACCATACTGAGAACTGAAACCCACATCTTGACACCAAGTACAGACGAGCGTATACAAAAAGAAGAAGAAGCAAATACGTTTGTAGGTTTCAAACCATGTCTGACATGTTTCCACCCTAAGGGCCAAAGACATTGTTTATGCCAGTTGCCCTTTAAGTATTATCAAAAACTACTTTATTTTCATGGTTGACCATCATTCTTTAACCAGAGGACAGGGAACAATGTCTAGGTTAAGAATGACATTAACATTCCCTAAAGACACCGTGTTGCCAGGGCCTTAATCTTTCAGCAGACAACGGAGAGGAGCATCAAAGCAAAGACGGTGTTCATTTGAGTGTGTCGGCAGTCATGCATGTGCGCCTCGTCTTATGTTGTCCACCCAAGTCATGAAGCAAAGCCTCCCACCTCCCAAATTCAACATTCCAGCATTATTGATCCAGCCTTACAATTAACAGACAGGTTTGTCCCCCAATCAATTCTTATCTCCCCATTCTCAATTCCACTCTCTATCTTTTTATTCTCTTCATTCTCCTTTCTATATTTTTCACATCAGCCTCTTAAGTCCCCCCACTGGTCCCCCCCCTTCTTCACATGCTGCTACCTCACACCTTAGGGTCTCAGGGGTCACTCCCACCAAGGTGATTCGTAAACAGAAGCTTGCAGACAAATCGATACTTTATCAACAAGCTACAAGGGGCTTTAGCCTATATGATCTTTATAGTGAAGACCCCAAAACATCTATCTCCTTCTCCGGTCTGCTCCCTAAGCTCTGTTGCTAAGACAATGAGGAGGGAAGGAGGGGGCGATGGAGGGATGGAGGCAAAGGAGAGGGGATTGTGCAGGGTCCAGAGGCTCGCTGTTGGAGGAGAGATTTGCTGCTTCGCTGCTTTTAGCTTGATCTGCATCTGATTAAGGAGAGAGGGCAGAGTTTTGTCCTTCACCCCAGTGCTCCTCTGTCCCACCATTATGTACCCTGGCACTGAGATCCATCATCCACCTACCACAGGCCTGGCTGCCATAGCCTGGGGACTTATTAGACCGACCCTGCTCTGCTCAACACGGCCCCACGCATACCACTGAGGGTAAAAAGCCTTCTACAGGACACTGCATATTTACCCTGAATTCAAATGATTCTATAGTAGTAAAATATAAAAACATACAGTATACACCTTTTTTATTTTGTATGGATGATTGAATTGGGAACATGTTTTGGTTTGTTTTTAATTCGAAGCATTATATTTCTTACTTATTTTCACAAATAAAAGAAATATCTAACTAAACTTCTAAAGAAAATAAAAAGGTAGAATCTCAGACTCCAGAAAATGCCTCTTTTTGACATGAAATCTGTTCTAATTCTGAATAGGCCAGGGCTATTCAACTAAATTGTTTTGGGGGGCAGAGTTAGTGCAGGCCAACAGCTGAGGGGCCAAACGTCCAGCAATCAAAGTCATGATGTAAATAGACCAAGTATTACAAAGATCTGTCGCCTTTGAATTAGTTTATTTTGCTGCATTTAATCATGAATACAATATGCAGAACTCAATGTAATAAAAGTAGTGATAATAAAACAATGTCAAAGACAAAAAGAACCCATCCCATTTAACGCAAAATGTTATTTTGACATCTCTGACGTGCCACATTTTTTAACTGATTCTATTTTTACCGTATTTTACCTTCAACTGCTTGCAGTTTTAAGTGTATTGACTGTTCATATAAATGTTTTTTACCAGCTTTTAGCCAATATTCTGACATTTCTGTAGATACCACACATCTATGCATCTATGTCTAACTAAAAAAAAATGTATAGAAATTAAATTAGCAAACTGGGAGTTGGA
Organism: Anablepsoides cearensis; assembly: GCA_032275365.1. Classification (NCBI taxonomy): domain Eukaryota; kingdom Metazoa; phylum Chordata; class Actinopteri; order Cyprinodontiformes; family Rivulidae; genus Anablepsoides; species Anablepsoides cearensis. Next base: position 20,114,787 of record JAUBOC010000127.1, on the reverse strand, counting down.
CTGAAGAGATTAATGAACCAAGTGGCAGGCCTGATTGTGCCCGCAGGCCGCCAGTTGAATAGCCATGGAAAAGGCATTTTCCAATTGTTTTTTTACAAGAAGCAACTTCAAATGTGGTCAAATTAAAGTATTATGTTTAGAACATTGCATTCATTTCTTTATCAAACAGGCAATTTTGATACAAAAAACAATCATTTAGGAATCAACCTCAAACTTACTGTTAAGACTTCTGTCTTTCAATCAAACAAAACCTGGAAATTTTGTCCACCCTGTCTGCAAGAATGAAATCTCTGACCGCTCCAAACAACGGTGACAACTGTTGCTGTTAGACATGTTTAAACAGAACTATGAAGAGCTTTAACATTAAAATGACAAAGATAAGAAGCAGAGACTGAAGCTTGATCTCTACAGAAAGATAATCTGTTGACTCTTTCATCATATGAAGGACATATTATTGTAACACTCACACAATATTTAAATGCAGTATATGGTAGATGAACTGCATCGTGTTGCAGCTCCACAGATTCTGAAAATAGTCCTGAAGCTCATTTAAATCACTGGAATTTATTCAAATGCATTTTATAAAAGAGTTAAAGCTGAAGTTTTAAGTTCAGTTTGAGTCAATTTGTTTAAAAACTCTGTGAATTTGGAAAGGTCCACTTTTTTACTCTAATCTTCACTTTTTTATTACAATTGGAATGTGGTATTATATGTATATATATACATATATATATACTTGTTTTTATCATAATCTTATCATATTTAATGGCATGCATACACTAAAACTCTGCAGGCAAACTTAATTAGAACTTTTCTGCCAGCTCAAAAGTCTCCTTTCAATCTTAGTGCGATTCTAAAAAAGCACTTACAGCGTGTCTCTTACACTCACCAGTGGTATCATGTAAAGTGCCCACCTGGCATCAGGAACAACTCGGTGCTCAGGAGACAAGGTTACATTTGTGACGTCTCAAAGATTCCAAGAAACGGCTTCTGAAATGTTCAGACTTGGATTTAAAAAAAAATCTTGGTAACAAGAAAGAAAAGTTCATTTAAACATGAAATAATTTGCAGTGAATCTTTATCAAATACAAAGAATATTGCATTTTACAATTTTTTTAATATCCTGGCCAAAGGTATTGATTAATTTTAAGAGCAGAAAGGTCAATTAATACAAAATATAAAACATCAAGGAAAGCTACTTCTTCTCCTTTTGATGTATTTTTTAACCTTTTACTGTTCAGTTTTTTGTTTCTGTGTTTGCAGAATAATTTATGTTGTTGTTTATTAGGTCACTTATAGGTCACCAATGTTTGTCTCCAGCAAATGATCTGAAAGTGATTTGTCTGAAGAAAGAAAAACAATTTTTAGAAAATCATCATATTGGTGCAGACTTGCTACTTTATGCTGGTCAAACTCTGTTAACTGACATTTTTTAAAGGAAATTAGACACATTTTGTCTTTCAGATAGTCTGTTAGTAATAAAAGGCAGACAAAATGTATTTTAAAATAGTTTTTATAATGTGTTAACATATTGTTGGTTCATGCAGTGCTTCTTGTGCTTGGATAATTCAAAACTAAAAAGAATTCCTCTTCATTTTTGCAGGTATGATGAATGTGCCAGGAAATATCCTGAAAAATCTTTGGAAGATGTTCAGAAAGCCTGAAAAATAATTTCTCAGTCTTTTTACAAAAGACAATCGTTGGAAACAAATAAATCTGTGGTTGCTGAAGACTTTTGCACACAGCTGTATGTTTGTACGCTCAGACCTACGGGGATTTATCCAAATATTTTCTATAAGGTAAAATCGGTAATTCAAATGAAAAATGTCTGTAGCTCCTTAAATAAAAAAAGTAAGGAGGTTTTCTTTCAAAAGTATGTACCTGCCTTTGATTTTCTACAAGCGTAAACGTTATGATGATGTAGTGGAGTTTAATTCATCTCTAAATCACAAGCTTGTAAAGAAAACAAAACAACTTTTTTGTTCTGTCAGTTGTCTCGCTCCCAGAGGTTTTCGTCCAGTGAGTCTGCATCAAACCCTTTAGGCTGAGAGAAGAAAAAAAAAAGTGGAAGAGCTTGCCATGTGCACACATCAATCCTAAATTTCCAGCCCCAATACCATCCTGACCTTGGTTTGGAATGACATCTATTTGCTGGCTGGCTGCACACATCTTTTTTGCAAATTGTATGGGCCAAGCTAATTTGTTTTTATGCACGTTTAGTCAAGAATGTGATGCCACGTTAGCCTTTGGGAGCACTGCCAATGTGGTGCGGAGTTCGCAGTGACAGACAGAAAAAGGGTGATTGAGTATGATTGTCTTGCCTGGTTGTGTAGATATATAAAAAGAAAGATGCACCGCACATCCTGGAATGGGTTCACGGCAGATAGAAGTCCTTCTGGGACCACCTAAAGCTGAATATCATTATCTGTACATGAAAATAAACAATGACCTTTAAAGCTCAAATCCTACAATGAAGGCATGTTCTGGGTAAAAAAAAAATCTTTAAGTACATCATTTTATTTAAATATTTATATATAAAAAGTCTTACATACTTAGAACAAATCATACAAATTTATGATAAAACATACATGAAATAAAAAGAAATAATAAACTTGCCAGACTTGTTGGAAGTTCAACCTTTTGACCTGCGTGCAACACTATCGATATGAGCTGACAAACTGAAACATAAACATAGTTTATGCGTAAAAGACTTCTTCATAGATGAATTGACTTTTCAACTGCAAAAGCTTTTTCATTATCGCTTTTTTTGTTATCTCCTCAAAACATAATCGTCTCAGGTTCTGCTGCTTTAAAACATGCTGCAAAAACAGTAAAGAGGTCTAAAGAAAAAGTTTTTGTTCACTAGTAAGTATAAATAACATTGTTACATAATGATGAAGCTCACAGGAACACACACTGTACATACAGTACATACTTGGACACACATACTTTGACCTGGACAAGATCACCTTCCTGACATGAAGCAGTCTTTTTAATACATGACAGAACCGGTCCTTGTGGCCTTCACACACATGTACATGTGCACACACATGCTGCAGAGTGCAGTGATACATTTAGGTGCACGTAGAATCAGCACATGCACAACCTGAGCTGTGCTCTTTTCTGTGGAGGATCCAAACTGACATAATCAGACATAAAAGCAGAAATATATAAATGGACAAATAAATAAATACACTTAAAATGCACCAATTAAATTAAAAAGGAGAACTTTATTTCATGTTTTAAAATTTAATTGACCTTCATATTTATTTTTCCAGCTTAGTTCCAATACATTATATATTTTAGTACATAATTTACATTTTAATGTTTTTAAAAATGTATACTTTTTTATGTTTCCTTTTTACTTGTACATGCATTTGTGTCTCTCTCTATATATATACTGTATATATAGTCTTTTTATTTTCATGTGTTGCTTTTGCATTTCCCTGTCTTCTGTTTTTACTTTACCTTATGCTTGTCTGCTTCTTTATGCAAACAAGGTGGGCGGTCCTTCTTGGGTCAACTACTCTCCTATTGGTCAACAGACAGGAAGGCAAGGAGGAAAACACTTGTGTTTTTGTTTTAAACTAAACTTTAAGCTGTAGGCTAAACTGAGACAGCACAAGCATGCACTTTCTGAGTAGAGTTCTACGTTCTCCCCGTTCATGTGTGGGTTTTCTCCAGGTGGTCTGGTTTCCTCACAGACCAAAAAAAATACATGTTAGCTTTACTGATAATAACTGTAAATTAGTCCTAAGTGTTGGTGAGAGCTTGTCTCTTTCTGGCCCTGTGATGGACTTGTAACCTGTTCAGGGTGAGCCCCACGTCTCACACAGTGACTTCTGGAGCAAAGGCACCAGAAAGGACAAGCAGGTAAAGAAAATGGATGGATGGAATCTTAATGTTACCTCTGTGGAGTTTTTTGGCATCTGAAAATCTATTCATGTATTCAAAGGCATAGAATTCCTTGAAGGAATTCATATTGCCTGCCAAACTTCAAAACTAGAGTTTTGTAGTAAGATTGTTTTGTTAAAAGATGAGGTAATTGTATCATTTTTGATCAAACCTTGATAAAAACATTATCCTGCAATATTTTGTGTGATTTTGCATTTGTTAGTGTATGTGCCAAATTTTAGCTCAACATTTGTAAAAATCAGTGAAGTATGGCGATTTTTATGTAGCTTAGGGTCAGTTAGCTGAGGCCGTCATGTTGACTGGTGTTGACTCCAAAAATGAATCGGTAGTAGATGTCCAGCCAATAATTACTTTCTAAATGCTTTAACATAATCCATTCAGTGGTTCAAGACACACTTTGCTAACAAACAGAGTTGGCACCAATATTAAATGGCAAAGTTTTAAATAGATCTCACTCAGTCAGTTAGAACTCAGACAGTGAGGATCAATCTCAGCAACTATCACAACAATTGTTAATTGACTGAGTTACAGATTTTTTTTTTTTATTGTGGCAGTCAGTTTAAATTGGGTTGTAATCATTTGAACATGTCAGTCCAAAAATTACTTTGTGAAAGCTTCATTATTCAATATTTCAAGAGGTGTTTTACTAACAGTAGACCAGGGGTCTTCAACCTGCGGCTTTGGGGCCAAATGGGACTCGATGGTCCCTCTGAAGCGGCTCTTTGAAGCTTTCATCAAAGCTAACATAGCATTATATTTTTGAGATTTTATACTCACAACAGAAAAGGCTAGCTTTAGAGGTTTTCCTTTCAGTTTATTTGCAAATATGAGATCAACACTAATGAGTGAAGCATGATGATTAGATCATGCTAGTAGCCTGTTGGCCACTTTAATAATCCAACTTCCAGTTTTAAAGTTTATTCTCTTTCTCAAATCCATCAGGCTACCTTTAAAGACCTTAAAGACCTAGACTAGATAATAATTAAAAACATATCGTCCAGTATTTTTCTTCTTTATATGTATTAGCTTTTTATATTGAAGTGTGAAAGTAATAATAAATGTTAAAATGGAAATTATATTTTTAGTTTTACAATGTCGCCCCCACTGGCCGGAAAGTCCCCATTCAAAAAACTTGAAGTAGATAATCACAGTTGTAGCACGTTTTACGGCTCGGAACACATTTTTTTAATGAGCCAAGGAGCAGAAATGCCTCTTTTGATAATAAAGGTTGTAAACCCCTGGTATAGACAAACACAGAGACAGACTAAACATGATCACTGCCTTCACCTTTAGTGGATGATTATTACCCAGACAAAATGTCTTAGGTATCATTAAAACTATATACCTAATTCAAAATCTATCTGGATTGTAATAAACCTTGTTATTGTGTGGACTGATCTGCATCAAACCCATTTTATTACATTATTTTTAATGGAGAAATAACCACTCACAAAAACACAAGATAAGCTAAATTTCCCTTTGCATTTTATTCAGGTTTCAGTTTTGTTTCAAACCTAATTTGTGTCTTTCTATTGTTGTGTGTAAGAAAATGGTTTTGGGTCCACAGATAATAGATGTCCTTTCATGCATGGCAGGCCTGATAGCCGCACACTGACCCCCATACCCTCGGAGCGCCCAGGGCTACAGTTCTCCCACATATAGCGAAACGCTGGACCAGTGTTTGATTTAAACTGGAATGAAGAGATACAAGAGCGGGTGATATGGCTTCAGGGATGGAGTGCAGTTACAACACAATCTTCCAGACACGGCAGTATCAGAAATATCAGGTATGCTTGTATAGCTGGGGGTTATTCCATAGGATTAGAATGCAGTATCATCTCTCTACAGCTTGAAGGAGAAAATAGCCCACACTGGGTTTAGGAGGGTGTCAGCCAAAGCAAACTCACACAGACATCAAGCAAAACCAATCAAAGACGATATTTATGCAAAATATACATAAATATTTCCAACGTGATGTTAGTGTATTTAAATAAGAGATAAAAGCACAGTTTTCTGTCAGACACGAAGTAATCAGACTTCTTTCCTTGCACCAGTCAAAGCCAGTTTCCTGGAACTTGAACATCTACAGAGATCCTTGCTTTTGTGTTGTTTGTTCTTTTTATTGACCTGATCCTTCAGTCCTGCGACCCTAAAAGTTCAAAGGTCAGTCCTGCACCTCAGTAGCCATGTTCCAATCAGCAATTAGAAAAGGTGGATGGAAACAGCTAAACTCGAATAAACTTCCTCAATTTTGCAAAAACGTTTTTACACTTCCTTGAGGTGGCTTTTGGATTTTCAAAACAAAAGTTAACGTGCAAAACGAGATCTGGAAACACATTTGCCAAATAAGTTCTGACGTAGGGAACATTTACCTCACATGATTGATCAGTTGTTTCTGCTGTCGGCATCTTATTCCCATAAGAATTGCATTTCTTTCCCGACGTCTCCAGACAGCATCTGCAGGTGACTCTTTGTTGTCAGCTCAGCAGTGAATTTGATGACTTGACTGTTTATTTCATAAGAAAAATACATTATTGATGATTGTTGGTATTATTTTATCAGACAATAGGTGTGGATTTTAAATCATTGTTTCATAAAAAGATTCTCCCTGCTCTATGCGCACAGCATGTTGATTCATTCACGTCTTCTTGCACATCTGGACACAACCGTGCAGTCACTATACTGTGTCCTCCATCAGCCAGGATCACATATTCTCAAACACACACAAACTCAAATGTAGGTCAAGGCAGCCAACCGTAACAGCAAAAGCCTGAGGCATTTCTACCAGGCAAATGATCTTATGAAATGATTAAAAAGTGATTTATCTGACCCAAGTTTTGGTTAAAACAAGGCTACAGGTTTGTGTGTTTGTACTTAGGAGCTTGCAGGTCAATCTAAGCTCAGCTGTATCCACTCACAAACACACTTTTGGGGAAAATGGCATCAAAACTATTGAGTTGGTTAGAAAAAATATTGACTGTTAAAAAAAGAGACAATTTATTGAACATACATGATTTATAGAGTGAGTTTTAAACAAGACAAACATCTAAAATATGTTCAAGATCCAAGGTTGGAGTCTTGATTGTTTTGTTACTTATTAATCGTGTGCCTCATTGAAAATGAATCACATTCACTTTCATCATGCTTGTTCTTTTAGATCAAAAATCTAATATATCTAATAAAGATCTTTGGATTTTTATGTTACCTTGTCAGTCCTTGTGATGTGTTCATCCCTTTTGAGCTCCACTTCATTTTACACCTTAGTTTGTGTTTTATTTCTTTACTTTAGTTCCTATGTTTCATATGCTGAAGTTCTCATTTCATCCTCAGTCACTCTCCTTTGTGTTCTTCCAGTCTGCCCAGAAGATCTTCACCTGCTTCTCTTTTCCTCGTCAGTCCCAGCTGCAGTCAGTCTCCCACTGCCGCTCATACTCTGCTTCTTTGCAACTATCAGATCTGTATTGTCTCAGCTCAATGTCTCGGTCCTCCTCATGTTTACCTGCAGTTCTTCCTTCTGAGTCGCAAGTTTGCTCTCATGTCAAGCTCATTTTGTCAGCCTGCATTTGGGTCCGAACCTCCATCAACCCAGTTACACATCAGAACACTCTTTTACCTGATTAGTTAGAAACATCAGTTTAGGCTGGATGTGTCCAGTCCTGGTCCTTGAGGGCCACTATCCCACATCTTTTACTTGTCTTTCTGCACCAACACTTGATTTAGTGACTGAATTACCTCTTGAACTTCTACAGAACCATGATAATCACCAATTCATTCAGGCGTGTTGTAGCAGAAAAACCTCTGAAACATGCAGGAAAGTGGCAGTTTGTATAAAGTACCACAAAGTGATATAGAGTAAAAGTACACATATATTACCATAAAATTACTTTGGTAAAAGTTAAAGTTTCCTCGAATAATATTACTTGAGTAAAAGTTTTAAAGTATCTGATACATTTTACACTTAGTATCAAAAGTACAATTCTGACATAACATTTTCTTAAGTATTAAAAGTACTGAGTAAAAATGAGCAGTTAGATTTTTCATAATGTGTGTCAGAAATATACAGATTTTTTATTTGTAATATACTTCTGATATCTGAGTGAAAATGTATACAAGTAGAAGTAAAAATTAGGCTGAAAAATAATTACTCAAGTAAAGTACATATAACCACAATTTCTACGTAAGTACAATAAGAAAATATTTGTACTCAGCTACTTTACAAATCTGGGTAGTGGCCCTTGAGCCCCAGAATTTGACCCTTTGGGTTTAGGCTGTTAGTGACCTCTAATGTCTATTTTGAACTCTTAATAAGGTATATTTTTCAATTACTAAAATTAACTTGCAAATCCTTTTTTGTTAATCAGATGTGATGATGGTGTTTTGGGGGCTACAGGTTTATTTATGGGCAATGTTTGTATTTAAAAACATATTTGTCACTGTGAGTTTGGGTCTAATTGCTGATCATATCTTATTGGAAGAAAAAATCACTGCAACAAAACACAGTTATTACTTTTTCTAACATTTCTTTTCACCTTAGCACAGAAAATTAACAATATTGATATTCCCACAAAATTTTTGAAGGTAAATTATACATTTTCAGTCCATCTTTCTTTCTTTTTTTTAAGAATCTGCTCTATTGAAAAGTGCTGACAGATATGCAAACAAGCAGAATATGTGTTAATGACTGCTAGCTCGGTGTGTGAATAGCAAGGTGTTGATTAGTGCTGCTGCGAGCTGCTGCAGCCGTGACAAGTCTGGCCCACAGCAGTGAGTTACAGCGCAGACCCTCAGCCAACAATAACGAACTTCTGTCTCCATCAGCAGCTCTCACAGTCACTTCTGCTCTCGTCCTGACAGAGGCGGTGCTGTCTTACTGCCGACGAGAAGTTTGCCCCGTGGCCATGTGGAGGGAAGAGGGGGAGGATAAATGGGACCATTTTGGACAGTGGTAAAGTGACCCACATGTCTTCTCTGGTCATCTCTTCTCTTGTCCTCTCTCATTTTGTTTCATTTCCCTACCGGCCATCTTTTCTTTTTTTGCCCCCTCTATGCCAGCGTAGCCATCTCCTCACAGTGTTATCCCCACAGCGGCGGTAAACAGATGTTTGGTGCCGCATTTGCAACGTAGAGTCCTCACTTATTTTTACATGTCACACAGCTGAACCACGCTGAGTGTGTCCCTTTTGTTTTATTAGAAGCACTTCAAGTTAATTCTTCACACACACACACGTATGCCGCACACACATGCAATTCCATCAAAAAAAAAAAGAGATGCCATGTTGTTGTTCCCAGAGTCGCAGGATCACTCTCTCCACAGATGACAAACAGATATAATCAGCTCTCCAGAGACTCGTCCTGCTGCTGCCACATTCATTACAGCCGAACTAACGCATACATCAAACAACAGAGGCCACTGACCAGTACACCACACACACACACACACACACACACACACACACACACACAAGCCTAACTGCTACATATTTAACACACATTTCCATGC
>JAUBOC010000127.1:20091648-20104633 GCA_032275365.1 Anablepsoides cearensis | reverse complement strand
ATGTGTGTGTGTGTGTGTGTGTGTGTGTGTGTGTGTGTGTGTGTGTGTGTGTGTGTGTGTGTGTGTGTGTGTGTCTGGAGGTTCGCCCATCTAATGCATGTCGTCTAGACAACATTTGTGCCCTCCGTCCGAAAAGGGGTGATTGTCTTATGCAAATGAGGCCACGCTAGCTGTGACATGTCATCCAGCATGCAGGTCATGTGATGAGGGACCAAGGCGCAGCGGTGACGGTTGATAGCCTGCTTTTTTTTTTTTTTTTATCAGTGCAGCCATTGTTCGTCATCACCTCTTCGGGCAGCGAAGACACGGAGCGGTATTCAGGCCAGCAGAAAGAATACAATGTGTGATTTGTCACAACCTCTATTTTTAAATGTGAGAAAAAAAAAGAAAAGTTTATATTACACAGAGGCAAGTATGGAAATGTCTTGAGAAAAGTTTGGCCTTGTGAAGAAACGGCATGTTCTGATTTCAAATAATTGATTGTTTAGCTTTCATTTTGCTGACAAAACTTATTTTTTCTTATTTTTTGCATCTTAATATTTTTAGAGTTTTGCAACTTTTTAAATTAACATCATACTTGTGATTATAATTATTTCTTCTGCAGAAAATTAGGAAATATAAAAGCTAGAATAAATGCAGCAGTTAAGTTGTAAACTTTATTTTTTAATGATTTGTCCCAAGGTTTTTCATTTGTTTGTGTTTGGAGAAGTCGGTGTAAGAGCAGACATCATACTTTAGGTATTGAAACCCCCTCATCACGAGTCTGCCCAGCTCACGTCAGTTTTTAACTGCATCAGTTCAAGTTTTATTGAAAAATATAAAAGTAATTTGACACCCCACCACCACATAATAAATAATAATATCCTTGTCTGGTGAAATCAAACCAAATTCTTATTACAGATTCTGTAAAAAAAAAAAAAAAAAGAAAACTTCATGCAAAATAAACTTTGAAAAATTTGAAAAAAAATATCTTTTTTTATTTGGATGTCCTCCCACATACATGTAGTTTTAAAACTTTGTACTTGTACTTCCTTTATTGTCCTGTTTTTATAATATTGTAATGCTTTTTGTTTCTTGAATATTTATTTATGTTTGAAAAATTTGAAATTCTTTTCTGACTTCCTTCCACTAAAATTTACTTTTCTTTTTCACCAGAGTCCTTAACAATTACAAAGACTTTAGATTCATTCAGAATTAAAAAAAAAAAAAAAACTTGCATTGATGTTGGTTAAATGTTAAAGACATAAGAATTTACATTGTGCTTGATGAAATTGTGAGTTATAACTCACACTGTAGACATGTATTTTCAAGTGTTTTTTTTTATAATTATCACCAGCAGAAGCAATACATTCACTCATCTACAGTATACCAGCTTACAGTGTGGTTCTAACATTATGCATGCAGCATTTCAAACAAACAAATGATAAGATTGTACGTTCAGCGCTGCTGGATACAGCTCCTCTTTATCCCTTTATACTCCTCTAGCACTTTTCTCCAAATGCAACAGCCTTTTCCTCATAGCACTCAGTTCAAATGCCCTCTTTAAATATGGAAAGCCAAGAAAAGGCTGCGGTGGAAAAATAAAAAAAACGCTGGTAGTTTGGGATTTGTAAGGATTTCTGTGACGATAAAGAGCTGCGTGGACTTGACAACCCAGGGCGTGAATGGTGTGAATGGATTTGAAAACAGATGACCTGCATGTTGATCCCGTGATCTGTGCCTTCCAGTCCTTCTAAAACGCACTCTCTTTATTTCTCATCTTTTCCATCATGTTTTTTCTTCGTCTGCTCATATAAAATCAGCCCCCGACAACCCACCCACCCCGACCTGCTCAGGCAGACGCATAACACAGCCCAGGGTATTATCACGGGATATGTCCAGAGGTCCACACTGACCTCTCTCACCCCTGTCTCTGGGATAGAAAGGGGCCCCACTCTTTGCCTGAGCATAAAGACTGCCGGGGCCAACAGCAGTATTGTAGGAAGGGTCTGCTGACTGACAGGTCATTTTTCACCTATTGTTTTTCTTTTAAACATCAATTATATCTTGCAGAGTAGCATGTTGGCAACCATGAAAAGTGTAGCTTTAGCAGTTCTGGTATTGTTAAGTGATAATCTAATGCCATTCAGAGCATAAAGACAGAAAAAGGTTTTTTTCACTTGTTCAAAGGTTTGAACTGTTTAACACTTTTTCCTTCTAATTTATTTCAATCATTAGTCACGATATTGATGATTAACAGTTAAAAACAGCTACAGTTGTGACATATTTCCAGATCTTTTTTTTTTTCTTCTTCTCCTTGCTGTAGCAGAAAATGCACCATGTAGTAACAACATTACATATTTAGTGTGTCTGTTTGAGATAACCAGGACTTGAGGTAGCAGTTTGTTTACAACTGCTGACACACCGGCGCACACTGGTCTCAGTGGCCACGGCTCTGTTTTCTGTTGGTATCTGGCGCTGAATCAAAGCAGGGAAACGAGGCGAGCTCCAAGTTTTTAAATTGAATTTCATGCTGGATTAGTGGAACTCTTCTGAAATGCATGTGAGCCTCGCTCTAATGACGTGCTCATCTTCGCACTCCAGAGGCACGCAGTGGATATGGGTGCTCCTGTGTGTGTTTCTCTGTCAATTAGTCCAAATTAGCTCAACAGTTATGTTTGCCGTATCGCCGGGTGTAATTACTCTATTCTGTTGGCCAACTTCTTCACTCTGCTCATGTTATTATAGCAAGATATTTCTTTTATTAACTTTAGGATATATTGGATTATAATTTTTAAATTGCACTGCAAAAAGAATGTAATGCATAAGAATTTAAGGAAACAAACTCATTCCTTCTTTCTTTTGTCCCTGGTCAAATCTAAGGCTGCCTTTGGCCTGTCTGTCTTTTTGCCATGTGTGCTCTTTAGCACTGACCCAAGCTGGAAGAGCAGGGACAGAGGCCCTGGGGGCTGGGGAGGTAGAGGAGGGAAAAAGTGTGGTGTGTATGTGTGTGTGTGTGTGTGTTGGGGGGGAGTGTCTCTGCTTGAGGCAACGGGTGAGCAGAGGGCAACGACGGAGGGGGTTGAATGTAAGCCATGTAGGCCTCTCCTTCCCCTCCACCCCTCCCTCGTGATCGTGGCCTGAATGACATGGATGAATAACAGAGATGTGCAGCAGTACAGGCTGCCCTGCCGCTGACCCTGACTGCTCTGGCCAGACCAGGGACAATGTGCATGTGTGTGTATGTGTGCATGTGTGTGTGTGTGTGTGTAAGTGCACATCTGGCCAGCAGGGAAAAATAAACAACATGCTCTTCTTGTCAAAGGTAAGGCCTTGGGGTTGTGGAATATCCTGGACAAAGCTCACACACAGAATAAATCAAGAGAAAATAAGGACTTTTACTTATTTTTGCAAATAGTGGAGGCATGTCCCTTTTTCTGTTTACACTGATATGTCTATCAAAGGTCTCTTTTTATACTTTTATCAAACAAAACGCCCATAATTATTTAAAGGAGACATGTATTGTTTTTAAATCCTTATTTTTCAGCTTTAAATCCTTTAAAGTGGAACTTCAATGCTTTGATCTGAATTCATCCTTTTTGTAACTCCACAAGCCCCTCTTTCACCCTTTTTCTGAGGTGTGTCTCAGATCAACCCATTCTGTGGCTGTCTCTTTAAATCAAAACATGACACCTCGCTTGTTCCAGCTTCCAGACCAGTCCAGTCCAGTGTGATAGAGGGGTTTACGACTATATAGCGGCTCAAACGTTTTATTTAGAAATTAACTAAAAGGGTGAACAGGTTGAAAAGTATGACCCATAAAGTATATGATGATATCTACCCAGCACCAAGAAAAACTACTTAGACTCCAAGTACAGGCAGAAATTAGCACCTAGAGCTATAACCTGATACGGTGCATCTTTATTTTATGGTTAATGTGTAGCTACTGTATATTGTCCCTGTTTAAAATAAATAAATTGTTAATGTCTAAAAAAGTGGATTTTGCATGATATGTTTTTGCAGAAATTTTTTTTCAGTCAGACGTTTTGATGATTTTACTGTTTATTTAGACATCAAAGATTCAGTATATATATAGAAAAATACATACTTTTGTATGTATTGTTCTTACATAATGCCATGCAGTACAGGAATCATCAGCGTAAACCTTACTGTGTGGTATTGTGATTAATGATGCAATAATTTAGACGGACATTTCCGACAATTAGGGTAACATATGCACCACAAAATGATTTTATGCAAATCTGCAGCAATCAGTCTTAGCACAGAAGTGGTTAAGTTTCAGGGGGAGGTGAAACAAAAAGCCAGCCATATTGGCTTTGTTGTGTGCCAAGTGGTACTCGTGGCCCCTGCCCAGCCCTCCTATTATGAGGTTGGCAATAAGCTAGCCTGCCCGCTGGGGAAAACAGGGATCTGACACCAGGAACATATGCAGCAACACCTGATTGCTTCACCACCACCACAACCTGGCTGTTAGAAAACACAACACAAACACATAAAGCTACACTATAGATTCAGAACATCTGAATATTATCTGAATCATGTGATTTAGAAAAAAAAATCCTCCATTATTCTATAAATATAAACAGCCTAGCGTCAATTGTTTTTTATCACCATTTATGCCATGTAAGTGTGGTGTCCACTGAGTACATGCATACACAAATGCACAATGATTTACAGAGCAAACCCACTGGGGATTAATTTTCTTATTCAGAGCGAGTGTATGCCAAGCTTGGCTGGTGAGCCAGTCGCCTGTGGTGCACCGCATGCTGCCATGCTGTGCCAGCAAACGGCACCGATGCCCTCCATTTGCAGTGTCACATATATCAAATTCACGCTGCTATCACTTAGCCCTCAATAGTCTGAACCTTTCCTGGCTACTCACCTCCCTGTGCAAATGTGTACGTATTTGCGTTCAGGATCGGTTTCCCTCCTCCGCCACGAACTCTGATGGGTTCGATTGACGACAGTCCTCCGTAACGCCGTGATTGACTGTGTGAAAATCGGAGTGAATGGGAGAAGTTTCGGACTAATCTGTGACCAGACGCTCACCCCGCTCTGGCTCAACGCAAACTGACATTTCTCTGGGTTTTTATTTCCTGCTGCTTTATAGAAGTTTATATCCAGTTGCATGTCCATGACCTGCTTAAACAAGCTCAAACTCATGCAAGCACTGGCAGAAATGCAAAAGCACAAAAAATTGCCCTCAGATTTTCTACCTCTCTGGCTTGTAAACTGCAGTCAGAGCATTATTACGGAGCCATATGTGGTAGATTGAAGAAAGCTTGAGAGAGTAGGAGGAGGGTGGGGGAGTTGTTAAAGACTAGGCCTCCATTGTCTACTGGCTCTCAAAAGGTTGTGCTGTTGTTCATAGTCACGTTCTGAACTGGATGCGACCCTACAGGTGTCCCTGCTCTCTAAATGTGTTCTCCAGACCCTTCACCAGCCCCCTTCAAGCCGCCCGTCTGTGACCCCTGACCCCACAGACCCCGGGAAGTATGGGTAATGGCAGGCCTGTCAATAAAGTCCAGGGTCACTAATAGACTAGCTTTGTTCTGCCATGTCAGCTACCAAAAAGGAAAAGAGTAGTAGGGGAAAAAAACCTCTCCCGCTACTCACCATCTTTCTAACGTATCTGAGTCTATTCAAAAAACAAATGAGTGCTTTTGATTGTAAGCCCACGACCCACCACCTTTCTTTTCCCCTCTCCTGCCTGCCTGCCTCTCCTCATCTTCCTCCATCTCCTTGCCTGGCTCTCATCATCTTTAACTCCAAAGAGGTGCTTGTGCACTGGGCAAAAAGGTCTTAATGTGTCTGCATTCATGGAGCCAGACCATAGAAGGCTGTTTTTAACCCTGTTTATGGCCTTGCATCCATTTGGCCAGGAGTCCTTCACTCCTTGTTCCTCCCCCTCTCCATATTTCTCTCCATTTTTCAACCTCCTTCACTTTCTCTTACTCGCTTTCTCTCTTCCACCCACATCCCAATCTCTTTGTGATAGGATATGAATGCACTTTGCTAGCTGATAATTACACTCTCCCTCTCTGCCCTCCTCTCCCTTTCTGACAGTGGGATCCACAGGCAGTCCTTATTCAGCCAGTAATTTGCCTGTCCTCCTCATTCATTGAGAAGGTACAAATTATCCTTCACACGGGCACTGGCTATTCTCCCTCTCAGGCAGTGTGATGAGGACCGCACTAAAGAGAAAATAGCCAAGAACATGCACTTTGCATCTGCTCTAAGTGTAGTCTAAAAGAAGTGATTTGTGTTTCATTCAGAAAGTTTCCAGCTATGGCACCAAATGGAAAGAAGTAATAATGAACACTTCTAATTATGCAGCATTTTTACAGTTAAAAAATGTAGCATCCAAGCATTTCTATACAATGCATGTCGGAAAAAAAAAACATTTCAATTGTTTTGACTGTCTCCGTTTAAAAAAACGTGCATCAGAGGCATCCCAGTCCCAGTCAACACCACAGTCGGCCATCTTGAAATGATTCACTTATGGGATTCGTGGCATTAGTGTCCACACTCAGGCACATTTGGACTTTTGCTCTTCATTGCCCTTTCATCAACATTCATAGCTGAGGTCAGACCGCCAGCCCAACTGTATTTAAACCTCATCCAAAATAGTCAAAGTGACAAACAGATAGTTAGCAAATGAAAGGATTCCACGACAAATTACTTACAGGACTCTGGCTTCTTGTGCACATATGTGTCTGCAGCCATTTATAACAGCTCCACTGGTGTATAGTTTTGCTAAGATTTATGGCTGGATGCGAACTGCACACACCATAACACCCTTCGAGGCTGGAGTGTTTTGAATCCTTAGACGGGGTGGGTTTATTTCTGCATATCTGTGTGGATTTAATTACAAGTGCTTTTCTCAGTTAAAAAGTGTGACAGCACCAAGGGCCATTTTGGTAATTTATTTATGGTCTGCGTTGGCAGAGAACAGGAACCCCATTGGCTGAAAGCAGGGTTCAAGCAGCCGGTGGCGATTACAGGGCAAACATGACCACTGGATAGACATTAACTGGCCTGGGAAGTCAACAGGAAATGATTTTTTTTCTTTTTTAAAGATTGTAATCATGTTTTGTCAAGTAATTACAGAACAGCAAAGGAAAGACAAAAACACATGGTGATGATGGGACAAAGCATTGATCATAAATGTACTGAACTGTGCCTGATGGTCATGGAGGGGCAATAAAGTACAGAGAACCCCATTGTTCCTTGACTCAATGAACTATGCAGCTCGTTAGATGGAGTTTTCTGAGATTAAAGACGTGGACGGGAGCGGAGGAGTCAAGGCCTGAGGTTAGAACTGGGGGCGAAAATCGACACTCTGCCACGGCAGAGATGATCCAGCTCCCGAGTCCCTGACCCCACAGTGGGCTTCTGCTTTTGATTCTCCTCCGTTCTCATCCCCACATCAAGAACACACATCACTTTATCTTTTTGCATATTATTAAATTTTCTCTCTCTCATTGTCAAAAAAATGCATTTCTTTATTTCTCCCTTTTCTTTCTTGTTCTGTTACAATTGTTGTTGTCTTTCTCCCAGTTAGGGGTCTATAATTGCTGCATTTTAATGAAAATTGTAGGTGTTGAATGCATATCTGCCAAAAGCACTATGGCATTGATATTCTCCCTCAGGCAAAGTAAAAGAGAGGGAAAGAGACAGGGAGAAAGGGAGGTGACCCTGCTGCCTGAGTGGCAGTGGCCGTCATGCATAGCATCTCTGAAATGGGGGTGGGGAGGGGGTGAATGTCACTTTCAAGTGTCTCCTCAGCACTCTTCCTTAATGAGAGATGGGTTCTGCTCCACAGACAGCCAAGGGGACCAAGAAAGGGCCCTCCCTGCCTCCTCCTCATCCCTCTCCTCCACCTCTCAGATCTCTAATCCTCTGAGGAGCTGACAGCTCGGAGATCGGCGAGCCCGCGTCTCCTCCACCTGCACAACCTCATTTCCCAATCACAACAATAACAACAAAGGTAGGGAGATTTCTGCTTCCTGATACTCTCCCCGTCCTTGTGACACGCACATCTCCTTACACATCAGTCTTAATGAAAAGGAGCCACATGTACGTTTTGACTGCATATTGGCTCATTTCTACTCACTCTTTCCCTTCCGTGAGGGACACACGCGAATACTATTTAGCTAGCCCAGCTAGTGATTCATCCATTCCAGCTGAAGGGAAAGGTGAGAGGAGAGATCTCCCAGGACTCCTCGCAGCCCCCATCTGTCAGATGCACCCGGCCCACTGATTTACATTTACCGCAAGGATTTATGGGATGCCCGCCGCAAAACGAGTCGAAGCAGCAAGAATCATGGGCTAGAGACAGAGCGGAGAAATTATTCAAAGTAGTGATTATTTTGGGACGACCATTACGCATGCACACCTGATCAGGGCTTGTCACCCATGACTCCCCCCATCCACCATGATGGAGAGGGGCCTCATCCACGCTGCGCTCTTATTTTACCTGGCTTGCATAAAGGAGAATTCTCTTAGGCACCAGGAGAGCCTACTAAGGCTAAATTAGGCCCCTGGACAGGCAGAGGAGACGGGAGAGGAGCAGATAAGGCAGTTATGTATGCACAGGGGATTGAGATGAGAGATACTGGTCAAATTCACAATCAATCTTAAACCCAACATAATGTAGCCATATATTTGCAAACGTATATTTCAGTGTTTTGACTGTTTATGAGTTCATTCCAACCTACTAGGTCGCAGTCTCCTTCACTTCCTAACACATTGCATAATTTAGGGTTTAAACTTTGAATCATTTGAATTGCAAATCAGCTTCAACTAAAGCAAATGGCCAGAAAAGTGTGAATTTCTGTGTGTTTAACAGGTGACATTTGCTAGTCCATCTGCTCTCTCTGTAATTCAGAAGCTCAGAAAATGTCACTGTGACAGCCCTCTTTTCAACATGGCTCTTAAAGCTCAACTCACTCCCTACCTTCAGTGAGGATCATCACTTATAGTCATTACTTACAGCACTTTGCAGGCGGTTGCTGAAAAGGGTTAGCGCAGCCAGGTTTGAGCACATGCTCCTCTGCTGTAACTTAACAGCTAAGGTCAGCTGCAACTGTCTGCCCTCCTCCTCTCTGCTCCCCGTTTTTTTCTTGCCAAGTTCATTACCAGTGCCCCCCAGGAACGACCTGATTTCAATTCAAATGCACTTTGTTCAATTGGCCTTCTTGGAATGGCTTACCCGAATGATGCCAGTTGATTATGCTTTAACACCACTTTGCCTATTTTATTTAATGCTCAGCACAGCAGCAGAGAACTTTTCAAATCTAGGACAGTCACTTCTTTCCTTCTTCTATTTTGTTCACTTCCTCCTTATGTATCAGTTTCTTTTCCACATTGTTTTTAATCTGAGACAACATGCAAAAAAAAAGTTTCATAGCAACTATCACAGTGATGTCAAAAAGCTGTAGAGAAGCGGTGATTGGGTGTTGGCAACTGGATGGCTTTGAAATAAAAACAGTGCAAGTGTGTGACTTTAGTTGCAGAAGTAGTCAACATCCCTGACTTTCAGTAGATATTTTGACTTTAGTACGACAAAAATAAGACTTCAGATGAACACTAAATAATAAGCAGAAGGTTTAAATGTAAGAGCAGACGTGGCCTTTTTCAGGGTGGATTTTATTTAGCTCGCCACAGGCATTTTCTCACTACTTTCATCTTCTTTCACTGCAGGCAATACACTCATAAAATGTTGTGAGCCTAATGTTTTAAATACCAACTATAACTTGATTTATGGTTTTTTCCCCTCCACTTTTTTATGTTGTTTGACAATTCTGCCCTAATTCAGTGTGATTTCAGTGTATACATTTGAATTTTATACACATCTTTTAGTGGGAATTTGTACTAAAAGACAAACAAGTATTCTTTTTGTATAGGAAACATGAGCAAAACATTTGAGTTAAATATTAATTTGACATGTTTTCACATCAGTGCATGTGAAATTTGTGGTTTTTTAAATAGAAAAACAGGATTTGGTCACAATTTTTTCTCGTCTTTTTTCTTTTACTAACTATTATTTCAGTTCAATTCTGTTCTTTTTTTAATAATTTTATGCAAAATTTCGAAACATAATGTATGCTTAGGTGTTGTAACAATCATAAAATCCCCCTAAAACAACAGGCAACTCAAACCCTATATCTAGCTTAAATGTGAAAACTAAAATTCACACTGAAAAAAAGTACTGTTTTTTTTAGCCATGTTGGCTTCTTATCCTTTGTTATAGTGTTCCATTTTTATTGTACAAGTACAGTAATAGTTAAATTTCAAGTTTTTCCTTTAATATTTACCCACATAAAGAATCACTATACTTGAGTCAAAAAAAGGAAACAGGGCTTCACTGCTGTGTGTAAGAAGAACCGAGAAGTTTTATTGTGCCTCTCTGGCCAAAGCTCTGATCCCTCTGCCTTTCAGATCCATTTACAGGCCTTCCAGAGCTGGACAAAGTTCAGCCCTGAGCAGAGCAATATTTCTGTTTTACTACACAATCTTTTCCCCACACATCCACAGCCTGACTTCTATATAAAGTACTTTATTGAGATTAAAAGCAGGCTGAGAGTCTCTATTTTGAGTCAAATTCAAAGAGTTTTATTCATTCCATGATTGTCTTTTTCCTGGCGGTGAATGATCAGCTTACCAAAATTGGCCTGCTCTTTGTGCCAGATGATCCTGAGATGATGAGCCCATTTTGCTGGGTCTAAAGGAAAGTTGATTTGTGCACGAAACAAAAAAAAAAATCTTTAACTTGCTTCAGAGTGAAAAACGGGAGAAGTGGCTGCAGCGTATTTGTGCCACATTATGTCTCGCAGAGAGAGACGTGCAGGGTAATATCTCGCTGCGACTGTTGGAGACGAGCGGACAACTCTAAATAAGAAAAAGAAAATAAGCAAATTTTCTCTTCCAGTCTCTATGAATTCTGAGAGTTTACAACCAAGAGCCAGTGACACTGCATTTATATTGATCAGTTTTTGAAAACCACACTATTTTTATCTGTATTCTGGACCACACATGTTCTTTTATGCCCCATTTCTACCATCACATAACAGTGCTCCTGTGCAGGTAATAAAATACAGCTCGAGTGCTCTGGATTTGCAGAAACTAAACTGATAAGAGTTTAAGATGGTATCAATATGCCCACAACAACTGTGACTATTTTAAAAAAGAAAAGTGTGACACACTTTTTGAACATTTAAGAGACAAGGCTGCAAACCACTGCGACTCAAGGAAAATGACAACCCATGAGAACATTTTGAAGAGTCCCTTACAAATGCTGTTTGTGGCTTCAGAGGCGAAAAACAACTTGAACAGGAGAAGTGCTGGACTGGACAGACAAATTAGTATCACTCGAATTTTTCAGAGGGACGATGGAAAAGTCTGTACTTCCAATGTTTGTTGATTCACACACAAAAAAATACTGTCAAAGATTGAAGCAGTAAACTAAGGTTTTCTAATTAAATTGAATATTTTATATTCTCAAGCCCTCAGATTGGTCAAAGGATCGTCTTTGTGAAGCGTTTAAACAAACTGGTGGACATGGTGAGGGTGAATATGTGGCATGACATATGTGGGAAATATTCGGGGGCCTTTGTGTCACGACAGAAGAACCCACCTAATCTGCGGGATGGCTTTGCCTCCGATAGCAGGTCTGAAAGGCTGTTAGGCAAAATAGGACAAAGAGACTCTTAATTTCCAATACAGCTTCATCGGTTGTCAACCCAATTAACATATTAGAAAGGATCAGTCTGTGACAACTGTCAGAGCACACCCTCAAGACAAAACCACCATTGTGTCTGAAGAAAACCTACATGGCCTGGTCAGATGGGCAAGAAGGGACTAGGTAGGAGCCAGAATGCGGATTTATGACCCAAAAGTTCCTGTTTTTCTTTTTATTCTCATTCAAGGGTTCTATCTGATGCTCTAAAATCTGTGTAGGCATGGAGTAAAGAAAAAGACTTCTTGCACTCTTTTTTTTCTTTCTTCCGAGGTACAGACACATGGCAGCGATCGGGGTGCCAGCTGTAGTGATGGTATTAGTGGCGGGTTTGCGGCACAGTTGAGGCTAAGCGCTGCTGACAAAGAAAGATGCCTGGAGGACTCTTCAAACGACCATCCTCACACAACGCGAAGTGGACAGGACCCACAGCAGCTCAGAAACGGGATGCCAGATGAAGCATATGTCACACAGGAACAAAGTGCAACAAAAAGAAAAGACAAAGGGAGTGAGATGGACACAGAGGGGACAAACGTAAAGGGGGGTAATGGAAGCTATGAGGATAGGACAAACAAACACGGAGGCAGCGGACGGACGGACAGAGGCATGTGGCTGAGAGAAAAAAATCCAGGGAGGTGGAAGGAGCGGGGTGGATGCTGAAAGGGACAGAGAGACCAAGCATGAAAAGAAGGAGGGAGCGAGGCGGGCGAAGGGGCGAAGGCAAGGAGGGGTGCAGAAAGAGGGAGAAGTTTGAAGTAAAACGGTTGGGACGTGTGTGACATTGGGGCCCTGGCAGGAGTTGTGTCATTGGTCCGTATGACTTGTGTGGAGCTCGGGTGAAGTAATGCGATGTAACAGTGGTGGAATGGTCACTGTATGTCAATGACCTTTCCATCAGAAACCCTGTAATGACATGTCAAAACATTTTGAGGGGCTTCAGCGTCGCTGATGACTAAATATCATTTGCTTTGGACGGGAAATGCAAGCTTTTGGAATCATTTGAAATTCTAATGAGCGTTTTGAAAGGATTTAAATTTCAGATTCATTCATTTACTGATTTAAAGTGGATGTGTGATGAAGCTTTATGTCTTTATTTTCTGTGGGTTGATGAGACGCAGCAGTCCCTCAGCCGTGTAAACAAAAAACCCTCAAATGAGAAAATGCCAGCCACACACACACACACACACACAGACACACACACACACACACACACACACACACACACACACACACACACACACACAC
>JAUBOC010000127.1:20069747-20082286 GCA_032275365.1 Anablepsoides cearensis | reverse complement strand
TGATTGTGTCAGAATAATAATCTTGTTTTTAGATTATTTGTCTTGTTAGCCTGAAAATTTGACTCAAATTAGGTCAATATTTTCTGCCAGCGGAGTAAGAAAAATTTACTTGGTAAGATTCTTGAAATACATAATTTGACTCATTTTTTTCTTATTTCAAGAATCTTACCAAGTAAAATTTTCTTACTCCACTGGCAAAAAAATTTACTTAATTTGAGTCAAATTTTCAGACTAACAAGACCAATAATCTAAAAACAAGATTATTATTCTGACACAATCAGTTATCGTTTAGTAAATCAGTCTAAAAACAAGATCAAAAAGATTTTTTGGCTGGATATAAATGAGGTTTTAAAACTTGGTTAGACTCACATGTTTTGCAGTGCACTGATCAGAGTTTAATGAAACTTTAAGAAAAAGTCATTGAACTTATGACTAAAACTTATTATTTGGAGTCAAACTCATTCTAGATGGCAACTACAACTAATTAACACTGAAAACTGAAAAATTTGACATGGAAGTAGCTGAAAGTCATTCACAATACACACATTAAGAGTGACATTTTGTGTATGTAAACAATGGCTACAGCTGAGTCATTTATTAATTTAAAGGAGACATGTGCTTTTAAATCCTTCTTTTTTACATTTACCGTAAATACTTCAGTTGGGGTCTATATAAAGTGGAACTACAATGCTTTGGTCTGACTTCCGCCTTATTGTAACTCCACAAGCCCCTCTTTCACCCCTTTTCTGAGGTGTGTCTCAGATCAAACCATTTTTGAGGCTGTCTTTAAATCCAAACAAGGTGCTTCACATCCCGCTTCCCTCCAGCTTTCAGACTGGTTCATTCTGATAGAGGGGTACTATATAACACAGAAAAGTATTATTTACAAATTAATTAAAAGATGTCAACAAGTGATGATTTGTCCATCCAGCTTAATGCCAGGTTCACACGGCAGGATAATCGTGACCATTTTTGCCCATCAGACAATCTTAAAGATGCTCAGATTATCGTGATAACTCTAAAGATAATCTGAGCAGAACTTCTTGCCGTGTGTGGTGAGTTAAGAGGCTCAGAAGGACGTCGGGGCCACTCCGATCTCAAATCGGGGATATTTAATGTTGGATTTTTTTCAGCCTGATCTCACAACATGTGTGGTGTTCGCCCGAGAACAAGCGAGCTCGCAGCCTGTTGAGTGTGACGTATTAAAGTTAAGTAATGTAAATACGAAGGGGAATCTGAAATACATAAGACATAAAAAAAACTGTCATGACTCACCAAAAGTTTTGGAGCCAGAGCTTTACCCAGAGCCAGAAAAGAATGAAGACCACCAAAATATAGTTGGTAAGTCCAGACCTTATTAGGCAGTAATTTGATGTTAGTTCAGAAAACTTAAAATAAGATGAGGAAAACTGAAAGAGTTGAATAATGACCCAGATAGAATATAAAGATATCTACACAGCACCGGGAGAAACTAAATTCTAATTTTCTGCATTCCTAGAGACTCCAATAAAATGTATTTAACAGCTAAAAAAGGTGGATTTTGCACAATATTTCCTCTTTAAGATGAATGTAGTCTCAGACTCTGGCATGAAAGGTGGCAGGCAGTGTGTGTCTCCTAAAGAATGCTAGACCGTTAATTGTTTATTTGTCTTCATGTTAATAATTCAAACACATGATTACTGATTTTTTTTCCTTCCTGCATATTCAAGCAGCCATTAGCCACTCCAGAAAAAATGGATTTTACATGCAGATTAAAAAAAAAAACTTTTAGCTTCCTTGATATTTGGGCATAATTAGGTCCAAAATACCTCTGCCTTTGCACGCCTGAAGAGTGACCTATTTGGTTTTGTCTCACTTCTCTTTCTGTGTGTCAGATCTGAAAAAAAAAAAAAAAAACTGTACTTGGAGGACGGGCCAAGCCGTCCCAACGGGTTCCACCACTTATCACCAGTCTTCTGAGATTCCACCAAGATTCAGCCCCTTATGAATAATCTCACCCACAGGCACAAAGGAGCACTGGAAGGAGAGGGGAGAGGGGGGGGGACAGATTATTTAGAAAGACACGGGGAGGGTTGGGGATAGTTTGAGGGGGAATAAGTAAAAAAAAAGAGGAAAAAGGGCAGACAAGAAGGAGAGAGATGGAGAGAATAAAGGAAGAGGGAAGGAGGAGGTAACGAGGGGATGAAGGATGGAGAGAAAGTGAGGAAATCTTTTGATGTTTCTCTCCACGGAGAGGGCATCAAGCTGGATGCTGGATCCAAAGCTAGCCGCGCTGCTTGAAGGAACTGACTGGTTTATTAAACGCTACCACCGCCCCCATGCCTCCGAGCATGATGGGATTAATGCTGGCATAACCCTTTACTTAATTCATTACAGGGGGACGCTGGCTAATTTGATTTGATATTATTTTAATAAAGTTCTGTGATGATTTGGAAGATTGTTTCAGGCTATCAGAAATAATTTTCCAGTTATTACTGCCATTCAGGCAAGTCCTTTGATAGTGGCAGTCAGTCTTGGTGTGTGCAGAATACATTAGCCATAAGTGTTAGTTCTTTAGCTGCAAAGCTTCTGAAGAAATACTAATAATTACTTCGCCGTGAAGTGCTGAGTGTTGGGAAACAAAGCTCAGATGTGGTGTGGGCAGCCGCTGTGGACTGCAAACATGACAGAAGAGGACTAAGACAGAGGGAAAGGCTCAAAGCAGAGGAGCAATATTTTGTATGCATTGAGTATACACATGTCACCCTGTTAAATCTCCCAGGGATACATGGTTGCCTTTCAGAGGAAAACCAGTGCTTTGTGTTATTCATGTGATTATTGAAGGGACTACTGCTGGCGTGGGTGTCTCAGAACAAAAAAAAAAGAAAGAAAGATGGGTATTTTTTTTTTTTTTTGTGCATGACTGTAGATTTAGGCACAAATCGAACAGAATGTTTTAAAAAAATGGCATCCTGCAGCGTAGTCTTTCTGAAAATCTACAAAAGCCTTCCATGCTTTTGGAAATATATTTGACGCTACATTTCAAACGTGTGTTTTCTTATAGTATGATTAAGTTTAAATCAGGAACATAGTGGTCCCTCAGTGTTCGAATAATCCTGTTTTCCGCCAAGTCCTTTGTCCACCTCACGTCTCGAGACGCTGCCAGTTCCGTATAATCCCACCACTGTCTCTTCACCTCTTTTACATATTCCTGAAGATAAACGCAGACACTGATGCTTCACAGTGTCTGTCTGCACTCAAAGCCCGCAAGTTTTGGATGTGATGGTATAGAAGTGGGGGGATAAGTGGGGCGGGCTCTTTAGTTAGAGTTGAACTGTATGCTAGTGACAATGTTTTTGTTTTGCTTTTTTTTTTCCTTAAACCGCAAATGACACACATTTCCCTCTGAAAAGATAAGCTCTCAGTCAAAGGCCGCGAAGGATGTCTGGGACCCTGTGAAAGAAGTGGGGGGAATTACCTACCAGGGGTCTGGCATGAAGGGAGGTGGGATTGAGAGTGAGGGGGTGAGGATGCAGAAGGAGGTGGGGGTTACCCTCATTCATTAGTCCGTCTGGGGTCCAAGGCGGGGTCACACAATGTGTCGGTTGTTCTCCAGACCCCCAGACCCAACTAGACACGTTTAATGGCCACCGCTTCCTCCCCAGACAGAGAGAAAGGGGGGGGGTGGTGAAGGTGGCAGGGGGGAATGGACTTTGAAAGAGAAATAAAAGAGAGGAAGAAAGGGGTACAAGAAAGAAGGAACATACTTTAAAAGAAAAACAAGAAAACAAGAGGAAAGATGCAAGTGAACCTGCAGAGATGAGTTTTGGGTCCTGCAGGGTTTTCACATGAGACGTGTGAGGACTCCAGGGATATTCCAGCTTTGGATAATCCAGTCCTATTTTTTATTTAGTTTCTTTCTCACAAAAGGTGCAAAAGGTCACAATTAAAAACAATTACTGGAGTCAGAGTTCACGGTTGTCATGGGTAAGTGGAATCACAAAAAGGTGAAACTTCACAGCCCCAAATATGTTTCACAAAGTTTGCAATGGTTGGATATTTTCCTCTTTAACTTAACAAGATGTAGCATAAACAACTCTATGTTCAGTAAAACATAATAAAAACGCTACTCGTTCATGCTTTTGTTTCACACTTCAATCGTTCACGTGTCGATATTTATTTGATAGTTGTTTTATAATATGTACAGTGTTTCTGGAGATATATACAGAGACACAGTTAAATCCAAAAGTCAAAAGCAAAGTTTTAAACACAGATCATGTGCGATCAATTTGAACTAAAAAAAAATGGTTAGGATTAAGTTTCATCTACAACCCAACTACATTCTGGCCTGTTACTTTGGCGTGGCGGCCATCTTTAGTCTTGACTTCAAAAGTAATCATTTGCAGACTCATTATTTTTGAAGCGTTCATTAAAATGTGTTCAGTGATTCATGAGATATTTCGCTAACTAAACAGATAAATAAACACAAATCCATAATTCCTGTATCTTCACCATCAACTGTGAGTAATAATGATTTAACGCCTCAAACAAAGAATGACACCGTGCAACTTCCAATCACGATTCGGGCTAAGATGCAAATCATGTGTGTTTTTGTTCCGTGTGTGCCTTTTAACCAAGGCTTGATTTGATAATGTCAAAATGTCAGAGGTGCTGGTAATAGCTAGCTTTCTTTAAGTTCATTATATTCGCTGAGATATGCTGCTCCTGGTTCAGTGGTGTAGCCCCGGGCAGAAATCAATGTCCGCAAAAAGGTTTTCTGATACCACAGCAAGTAATCAAGGTTAGAGAGAGGGCACACATTAACACAGTTCTACTGAAATATGCAGAGTTCATGTGCATATGTTCCGAGATTAAATCAAAAACTCAAATGTCAAGTGTAAATTCATGCAGATCCAAGAAAATAGGGCAGAGCTTTGGATATTGCTACTGTAAATGAAAGATTCACTGATGCGATACGAACATATTTTTATCAGTTGGTAAACTCAAAGAAAGATTTAAACTTGGCGTTTTTTAAGTATAACCAGTCTTTAACATTTGCCATGTGAGAATTACATTTGTACTTCATATCCAGTCTCACCAGTAGGATTATTGTCATTTAAATGATTGCACATTGATTTATGTGCTTTGAACAAATCATTGTGTAATGGCAAATGATTTTTTACCTAATAGACTGTTTCTCTACCATTTACAACCGGCTTTAAGATGGAATTAAAAGATATTGCATTAACTACCTGGGTATCATTTCCTACATTCATCTCTAGAGGTTCCCTTTTAGTCCCTGGAGTGAAAGGTAGTAATTTGTCACTTTACGCCGGCTCCAATTAGATTAATTGCATTAGACAGGGTAGTTTAGTGAAACCCTCCTCTGGAGCTAAGAGACTTGGGTTTTTTGTCTTCTTTTTCTCTGTCTGCCCTTAATATGCTGTTTCTATCCCCTCAGGGTATAGCTGGGATCTTGAAAGATTTTGTGATCCACTGTTGATGCATATGTTGTAAATAAAAGCTGAGCAAAAATGACTTTGAAGAAATATGCACATTTCTACGCAGTGTAAAAAAAAAGGTGTTTGGGAACTCGTGTTTTTTGCATGAATAATTTCAGATTTGAAAAAAAAAACTTGCCTGAAACAAAAACCAAACTTGCCTGCATACTTGCTTTAACTGTGCTCAGTGTAAACATAAAGGAACTTGTTCCCTCATAAAATCTTCTGCGTCTGCACCTTCCTGTTTAATAGTCTGGCGACCAAAACATATGTTGATGCTGCAGGAGTTGTAGTTAAGACTCTTCATTGTGCTGACTAAAGCAAGAAGACCAGGGGTCATGTCAGCTACAGATTATTGGAAGTTTTTACATTTATAAACCTGTGCTGGGTCTAATTTAACGGCACCTTCAGGGACCTTAAAGTGCAGCAGGAGTGAGGGAAACAGATGTGAGGCCCTCTTAATGGGGAAACGGCAGCCGAGGATACAAAGACAAGGCCAGACAGGCTCATTCATGCAACCTTCTCTTCCTCGTTTGTCTCCTTTTTTTCCTGTTCGGTTTCCCTTTTTCCTCCTTTCTATCACTTCTACACTTTTTCTATATATATATTTTTCCTCTGTGTCACTTCCCATTCCTCTGCATTTCTCCCCTGTGTCGTTTTATTGGCAGATCTTTGCAAAACCGGGCCGTGTTTCACACCATGAACTGTAAAGTGCATTCCTTGCCAAGTGCTCGGCATTCTGGAATACCGGTTTGGCACTGGCACGCCACAAGGCCGACCCTCTGTAGATTGTGTTGTGGTCAGCTGGCGGGGCAGGTAATTGTTGAGTCATTTGTGCTGTGAAATCAAAGAAAAGGTAGTGATTTCATCTGGCAATTGAAATGGATAGAGATTGTGATGTGTTTAAGGTTTGTTTAATCCATCAAGATTATATATTTTGTTATGCAATACATGGTTTCCATTTATTTTACCATGACATTTTTTTATACCTAAGGCCTCCTCCAAACAGAGGACCAAAATGAAAAATCGATTTGAGGCAATAATATCATACATGAAATGCAAATTCTTCTTAAGTAAAGTTTTTTTATGATTAAGCTATAATTCAGCACAATTTTGTTCGTTTTTTTAGCTCATGGATGTGGAGAAAATCTGGTGTACGCTCAGGCAGCAAAGACTCATGGGACTTTTCATAAATTAAAAATTTTAGTATTTGTGATCTTATAAAGAGATCTAAATGTGTGCTTAATTCTAATCTAAATGTGTCTTGTAGTGGTCACGATCTTTGGGTAGTGACTGAACGAACAAGATCGCGGATACAAGCGGCCGAATTGAGTTTATGTCTGGGCTCTCCCTTAGAGATAGGGTGAGAAGCTTGGTCATCCGGGAGGGACTCAGAGTAGAGCTGCTGCTCCTCCACGTCGAGAGGAGCCAGTTGAGGTGGTTCATCTGGTTAGGATGCCTCCTGGACGCCTCCCTGGTGAGGTGTTCCGGGCACGTCCCACTGGGAGGAGACCAAGAGGAAGACCCAGGACATGCTGGAGGGACTGTGTTTCTCAGCTGGCCCAAGTGGCTGGAGAAAGGGAAGTCTAGGTCTCTTTTCTTAGGCTGCTGCACCCGCGACCCGATCCCAGATAAAAGGAAGAAAAAGGACAGACAGACGGACGTCTCTTTTAGTTACTTGTATTTTATGATTAATCTGAATATAATGCAAAGGTCAAATAAATAACATGAGTTAAGACTGTCTACAGTCCTTTATATAGTTGGAGCAATGGTTGGAATGACGAAGTGGAAATTAGTGTTTCTACATAAAACAGGAGATTACAACCTAGTAGCAGGCTACTGCTGGTGGGCCAAATCAAATGGCTCAACAGCCCCACATTAGGCAGCTCTGACATAAGGCATCCAAAAATAATTCACTTTATTCAGTTCAGTTTATTTATAAAGCACTACTTCACACCGAAAGTCATCTCAGGTCACTACTGGATATGGAAGGAAAAAAAATCCAACCATAAAATCAATTAAGAACCATTTTGTAATCTAATTATAGTCAATTCAGTTCTTTATGATTCAAAACTTTTACAACAGATTCTTCCCTACTCACAACTTTTTCGTGTTCTAGTCACTTTTGATCTCAAGATTCACTAACTTCAATTAATAATTTAACAAGATAAAAATGTAATGGAAAAAAGTAACAGTTTTGTTTCAGGTTTTCTCCTACCATGAGGTCATCAGGGTCTGTGAGAGTCAGATCACGTGTGACTAACTGCACTAATTTGGTGACTGCAAGCTTTCTCTTAAAATCTATTTCCTTAGACCACTTCACTCGTGTTTCTTTTTGGGGAAGTTATCCTAGCTGTCATGATTTATCCCAGCCATCACACACACATTCACACAGCTAGTCCTGTCATACAGTGGCTTGGTGTAAAAAAGGAGGGGAGCAGCAGTGGCTCATCAGAGGCTCATCACTGATCCTGTTCCATATGGCACAGATCAGGAGCCATCAAGTCCTCTGCCGGCTTCCCAGCCTCACTGTCAGACAGGACTGTTAATTGGCCGACAAGATCAGAGGCAATATTACAAGCCAATTAAAGCGATTGGGACAGATTGCCAAGTGATGAGCTCCACTGCGTAAATGAGAGCGTGAAGTGCTTGTCACCTCTCTCTCCTTCTCCATTTCTGCTTCTGTCTGTTCCTCTGGTTCGCTCTGAAGGAGTGATGAGGCCGCAGAGGAACGAAACTAGTTAGCACATTAGTGATGTTACATGTACGCCCTTCACCTCTGCCCTCGGAGCAGGAGACTCTGGATCAGGTTAGAGAAGCTTTGGCGTCGTCTCACTTTTCTCCGTGCCACTCGTGTACCCAAACCGGAGCAGAAATCTACCAAACATGTGTCTCTGCTCAAGTTTTAGAAATCTGTTGTTTCACAAATCTCTGATTTCTGTCATTCTCATGGTGATTCAAGAACTGCTGCGCAATTAGTTTGGGTCTGGGCTGATTCTATTTTCTTTTGTACACCTGTGTGTGTGTGTTTAAAGGTGCACGTACGTGTGTCTGAGCGTTTTTGTGTTAAAGGCAGCGAAACAGTGAGAGAGGCAAACTGATCCACACGACAGCTACTTTAATTTGTTCTGGGAATATTATTGTACTGGTGCAGTCCGTTGGGTAGCACCTGCATGCCAAGTTTGCTTAATCATGCAAAAAGAACAGAAAAATGCATTACAGATGTCAGACCGTGCCCCAGCAGAGACAGAGATTTGACAAACACCTTGAACCCTGAGAGAACAGCGGTGCAAATTTCATTTTGGTTGCATTAAAGTAGATCTAAGCTGTCATCACAATATGACTTCTGCTTCAATATTCCCTATATTAGCCATGCACAGAGTAATTGATAATTTTTTTACACAAGGAACAACATCTAAGAATATCTTTTGTGAGGAAAAAAATGTGCAAACAAAATAGGTGTATTAAATTATGAATGCAAATCAGTTTTCCAATAAAATATATTGAGAAAAAACTAAAACCCTTCAATCACCCAGAAAAACTGTTTTTTTTTTTTTTTTTGTCTATCCCCAAGAGCTAGTGGAGCAGGCGTTACGCAGACTTATGACACTCAAAGTCTGTGTAATGTCCAGCTGAGTTCATATGAGCACATTGTTTTTGTCCAGATTATTGAAAGAGACAAAAGAGGTTAAAGATAATTCAACAAACTGGACAAATGACAACAAGCAGCTCCCTGCACGTCAGCAAATATTTTTTCCACTGATAACTTATCTTTTAATTTAAATACAAATGAATTCTTTATCCACGGTTCGACACGAGAGATTATGTTCCACGCCACTCCTACAACGACAAAAATCATGTGAGGTTTGGTGACTGTAGTGTAAATGAATGAGCTAAAACCAGCAGAATGTGTTTATATGTCAGATTTCTGCTGCTATGAGACTCTATCAGCACCATTCAGTTCCAATCAGAGGTGGGGACTCAAGTCAATAATATTATGACTTTAGACTTGACTTGAAAAAATATTCAGAGACTAGTGACTTGATTTGGACTTTTACACCAATGACCAATGACGTGACCCTGTTTACTTGA
Organism: Anablepsoides cearensis; assembly: GCA_032275365.1. Taxonomy (NCBI): domain Eukaryota; kingdom Metazoa; phylum Chordata; class Actinopteri; order Cyprinodontiformes; family Rivulidae; genus Anablepsoides; species Anablepsoides cearensis. The sequence goes on along the minus strand of JAUBOC010000127.1, from coordinate 20,072,714 downwards.
AAATACTTGATAATTTACCCAAAATCTAAAGCTTAGTACACATTACTTATAAAGTGGGCCCCATTAATTAATTTCACTTATTCCACATAAATAAAGGCAGACTGCCCTTTTTTTCCCACACATAGAGTACATACTGTATGTGTGCGTGGGCTGCAGCACAGCCAATCAAATGAACCAGATTTTTAAAATAAAAAAATTAGAGTTTAAAAGAAGAGCTTATTGCTTTTATTTTCAGCTCCTGATTTGTTTGGTAAAGCACTAAAAGTACTTGGATTGGTTTGGGTCATAGTCTGGACATAAAAAAAACGACAATAATTGACACAAAAGCCTGAGATGGGGTGTGTCACCCTGGTAACTGGGACAATGAAGGCTTTTTCCACTCCTTGGCATTAAGTTCTGGGGTGTTGCAAGGTCACGCTCATTTTACTTATTTCTATGTGACCAGACATTGTCTGCTGTTTTTAAGAAAAGCAGATAAAGAATGGAAGAAACTAAAGCAACATAGACTTTAAAAAAACTTCTTTATTTGTCTTTTCATCATTGCCTTGCCTTGAAAAGACCAAAAGAAACCTGATGTGTGACGTCCTCTATGCCTGGTAAAAACAACCGGCTTGTTTATTTTTATCTACACCGAGCTAAAAATTTATAAAATCTGACATAAAAAAGGTAAGACATGTAAAGTCCTAATCAGAATTATGAAAAATATCAGCTTTGATTATGAGCATCAGAAGGTTTTGCTTTTGATTAATCACCAAATGAGAAAAAACTGTGGATTTTGTTTCTGATTTTATGACTTTTTTAGACCGGCCTTCATGGCTTTGCAATAATCACCTTTATTCTGCACTCAAATGGTAAAGTGAAAGATAAAAGAACGTGAATGAAAACAAGAAAAATAACATTTATTGATCAAATACTTTGACTTTGCAGAGCTCCACAGCATGTGAAAACAGCTGGTCAAACCAAACGGTTCCTGAAATTCATCTTCATGAAGGCCGGCGGCTCATTCTGGCTCCGTGTGATTCTGCTCTGACAGTTTTGACATTGAAGACTTTTCTTTGGCCATAACTCTTCAAAAGCTGTGGTTTGGAGGTAGCTGGTATTTAGAAACGCTCGGAGCCAAAGCCGGTGCCCTTTGCTCCGAGTACTTCTCCCTTTCTGCCTCCTTATACTTACTTTATCTTCCTCTTAGCCTCTCCCACATCTCTCCATAATACCATGGCAGCACTTTAATATCCGACGCCTGTGATTATCCAGTCAAGACTTCTCTCTGATATTTTCCGTCTGATTTTTAAAAAACTAATGGGGTGTTGCTGCATGTTTTGTGTGCGTGGCACCGGTTTTAAAAGATCGCAGGGGCTCCCTCTGAAGCCATTTCAAATAGCAGCTAATGCAGGACTCAACCACCTTTGTTTGTTTTAAAGCGAGTAGAGTGACATTTAGTGGCTAACCGAGGGGGCGAAGGAGCAAGCATGAAAGTGAAAGTTTCATTTTTAAAAAGAAAACACCAGCTACGGTTTCTGTTACAGGCAGGTTGGCGTGCCACACACACACACACACACACCCAAACCACACACTGATGCACATGGATGCACACACACGCACGACATAACGACTGTTTTCAGTTTTCCCCATCAATCTTAAATGTCCTGCAAGGTGCATCCTTGTCGCTTTAAAGCACACTTCTCTTTAAATGAGCCATAACTTTAAAAGGAGTTGACATAGACTTCCTTTTACAAAACGCAGTTACAACTTTCACAACCTTTTTTTTTACGAGCTTTGTTGACAACTCTCCCTGCAGTCCGAGCAGCAGCCGCTCGCTTCTGAATGGTCCCCTCTTTGCTCGGCTCCCTCTGCTCCACCGCTGATGTTGTTCTAGCGCCACTTAGGGAATAAGAGACCTCACACTATGGGGACTTGTAAAATCACTGTCATGTTGATGGGGGAGACTCAGAAGTGTGAGAGCTCGCGCACACGTGCGCGTTCAGAGTGTGTGTTTGAGCGCAGAGCAGAGACCAGTAAAAACGCTGTCTGAATGAAGTCCCAGTGCAGCAGTGGTGAGTAGTGTTTGATGGCCATGTGATTTGTTTGTTCAGCCCCAATGGCCTTTTCTCCTGGCTGAGACGGGGTGGGATGGGGGGGCAGAAAGAAAAGAGGTGGTGGGGGGGAAGAAAAACCAGGAGTGAGTGAGCAAGAGAGGGCTGATCGCTTCACACCTTTTCCCCTTCTAGCCCCACCAATGAGCCATTAAATCCTCCTTCCTACAGCTAAATCAACACCTCTCAGCTGGGCCGGACCACCACTGCTGACTGTCTGCTGCTCCGTGGTCTTCAGCTGTCCGTTCTTCTCTTTAATTCTTACATCACCATCAGGCCTGCATCAGATCCTGATGACATAAAAATATGAGCAAATATACTTATGTAAAAATGTTAAATGATTTATTTGCTTTTATCTATAAACATGAAGGCAAGTAATATTTCTATTGCTATTTTTTATTGCTTAATACTAATTATTTACTTATAGTGTAATAATCACCTATTTATAGTTATTTCATTTTCATAAACTTAAATAAAAGAACATAAATGTAAATGTTAAAAGCCACTCTGCAGTCAGAATAGATTTCAAATCAGCTTTTTTATTTCTAATATTTTTTAAATTCACAATTAAAATAAAAAAAATCATAAATATTTAAAGATTTAAAAATGATTTTAAACTATTTTAATTGTATTTAAAAGTGACTGAAGATGTGTACATTTTCTGCTTTTCTGATCTTTTTAAAGGGTTTTAAAGTGACAAAGATAGTAGTTTATTTTTTTTTTCGCTTCCTTCATTAGGCCGTATGTATTTCAGCTGCTAACATGCTAACTGTTGTAGCTTGATGCAATTGTTTGTTTGAAAGCAGAGGCAGCAATACAAAGTTGAGTAAAGGCTCGGAGCAACAGGTAGGAGGGGGGGGGGGGGGGAGTGAAG
>JAUBOC010000127.1:20038357-20053986 GCA_032275365.1 Anablepsoides cearensis | reverse complement strand
TCTCTCTCTCTCTCTCTCTCTCTCTCTCTCTCTCTCTCTAACCCACACATACACACACACACAAACTCACACAAACACATGCAGGTGAAAACAAGAACACTCAAGTCTGAGGGTGCTGATAATCTGACCTTGTTTCACCGGCCATAAAAACTCTGCCAGCAGTGCACCTGGGCAACACATTCATACACAAACACTTCTGCACGTCAGCGCACACTCCAGTGGATAAATGTATGAATAATGTCGTGCACACAGATAAACAGGCTGTTATAGTTTATCGAGGCAAATGAACATCAGAAAAAAGAAAAAGAAAAACGAGCACTCTTGGCTCCACGTGCAGAGATTTCAAGGTCAAGGCGTGAAGTTTTGGAAAATTTCTGCCCTCCTTTGCTCCACCTCCTTCACCTCCATCTTCACGCATGCTGGACTGAGCCGGCCCTGCAGAGCGCCAAAGAAAACACCGTCATTAATGGACAAAACATTTACTCACACAATGCAGATCTTATAGAAGCAGAAATGGTCACTATCAGGCTGGCCCCGGTGTAGTAGTTAAGAAAGTAGCACCTGTAGAACTGTACAGCTTTAATTAGAGTTTTTTTTCTGTAGCGACTAACAGTGTTGTAGCCTTAAAAACAATCTAAAATTATCACTTGTTTGGCTAACCGTTTAGTCTAAATGAATACTTTTGCCTCTTTCTCCATACTCGATACTCTAAGTTCACAGAGGTTAAGAAACTATTGATAACTATTTAACAGGACATCACTTCAAAGTGCTAACCCTTTAAGGAATGCAATGTCCACAAAGTCAATATTAAAGGCCAAAGTTCATGTGTGATGATGTAGCATGAAACCAGAAGAAAGTCGTCCCAGTTATAGCCTGCATTTTGATATATTCAACACATTCCTTCCTCCCTCACCCGCTGCCCCCGTCCCTCTTTTTCACTCTAAGGTCAAAGTTTTCACCTTATCTGGAAGCCATCAGCAGTACCAGTCCCACCTCTGTGAGTCATTTTGTTGAAACTGTTGCACATCATTAAAATCCCTTTTCTTCAGCTCTGAGATGAGATGAGAAAAAAAAGTTGCACACTTACAGACATTTAAAACATTACTTCATAAGCGAGGTAATCCAGGTCTTTGCCAAGGTTTCTCCCTGCCAGTTGCAGCACATATTGTGCAGCAGGCAGACTGCATCTCAGATGTTGTGAAGTAGAGAGAACGGAGAGGAGGAGGGGTTTGATTCCGCTGTGATCCATTTGACTATTTTGGCTGCAACTTTCTTCTCGCTGTGTGGCCATGGGGGGAAATGGGCGCAGCCAGCAGGCGCTGAGGACGCTGGCTGGCTGCAGCCTGACACAGAAGCCACATGGTCAGAAAGTAAAGGAGAGGTGTAAGGAGAGAGGCCAAGTCAGGCGTTTTGGATGAAGTTTTACTCCTTTGTGCGTTCACATTTTCTCATTTTCTGTCCCTGTCCCCTGCCCTGTGCTTCTCGTGCACTTCCTCCTTGATCTTGCACTTCAGCTTCACTCGTCTCTGCCCAGACAGACCTCAACTAAAGCCTTGTCCGTTCGTCCATCCATCCGTCTCTTTTTTTCTCCCTTCCCCCTCCTTTTTCTTTTTTTTTTTCTTCTCTCAGACAGACACGGCTACCCTCCTGGACGTTTCCTTTTTGCTGGCCTGCCCCAACAAAGGTGCTCAGTCATGTGAAACCTAATCTTCAGCCCCCCAAAACCTAACCCTTGACCCCTTCAGTCTTCACACAGCCAGAGGGGGAGGGGAGCAAAGGCAGGAAAGGGAGGCTTTTGGGAAAAGGTCAAATTCCCGAAGACACTTTTGTGCATGCACGTGTGTGTATGTGTGTGTGTGTGTGCAGCCAGTCCATTCTGTGGTTTGTGTTCCAGACTAAGCATGTGTGTTTGATTCGGCGTACATCCATGCATGAGAAGAAAATTTCCTAAACACTCTGTTGTGCTTAAGTGCCTTTAAGTTTCTATTTTTAATGCTTTAGTACATTATAACAAAGATGTATATATTGGTGCATCTTTATAAGAGGGTGCTTTCAGCCCTGAAGTGTTAGCACACATAGACAAAACACAGACTTTGTTTTCTAGCAGGTCCTGCAAGTCTTGTCCAGGCAGGGCTCCTCCAGTGGCAGTCCTCAGATCTGTGCGTATGTGTGAGCACATCTGAGAAATACAGTTAGTATATACGTGTGAGGCACTGGGTGTCAGCTGTCCTGGGTGATTAGTGCTTTTATATTGTTCCAAGGAGCCCGGACGAGGCCCCCCTCTTCACTGCGCTACACCATAGCACAGCTGCAGTCTTCCTCTTCAGTCTTTCTCTACTCACAGACACTCGTGAGATGAGTTCAGGCCCTCCAAAATCCAAGAGTAAATCTGCAGCAATTGCTGAAAAAAAGTACAGAAAAAAAACCATGGAAGAAATAAACAACCACTGATGGTTCAGATAAAAAAAGGGACAGAAGAATCAGAGAGGACAAAATGTTGCAGAAAAGAAAAAGGACAGAGGCGTATTAGAGAGATTGAGTTTATTTAATGCCTGTAACCTCTCTCTAGTGCAGCAACCTTTGCAATCAAATTTCCTGCTCCTTCTTTTGCTAAATAAAACTGCAAAACATACTTGAAGCTTAAATACAGTGTTTTTAAAACACTCCATATGGAATCTAATGCCCATTACTTTATAAAAATATGCAGTAATTTAAGGACAAAAAGAAACTCATGATGAAATTAAGTTAAAGTGAGTCATAAATTATTACATATAAGTGTTTCACTTTAAAATAATAAAGCACACTTGCAGCCAAGTAAATTATTAATGTGAATATAAACATTAAGAAAGTTGATTACATATTCATTAGTGTCTGTTTATTTCAACCTTTCTTTTGTTTTCTGTAAAAGCAAACTTTTCCTCTTTTTTTTTAGTAAAATTACTTTCATTTCAATTACTTGTAAGACACTAATTTCTCATATGGATAAAAGTTCTTTCAAACCAACTTTTAGCCTCAAAAGTGTTAAAATTGATAAATTTTAGAAAAAATCACCCTAGAAAGCTTGAACTTGCAATGAATAACTGCTTCACACAATGATCAATATGTTTTTCTTTATGTTATCAGTATTCAAATGTGTCATTTACATATTTAAATGGACAATAAAAACAGCTAAAATAAACATTTTTTTAATCCATTTTAATTTTTGGTCAAAAAAAGATCAGTGGGACCAAAAACCGGCCCCAGAGCTACAGAAGACCCCCGACCCAGGAGATCTCTGCTTCTTTAAACCAGAGAAATAATGATAAAGCAGAAAGAAAAAAAGCAGGGTTATCATTTTTATCTTGGTTTTTGAACAATACACTGTCATTATAAACTAATTTTTACTCAGACAGCAAACCAATGTCTCCCTCTAAGAGTAATATAAATTATTTGTTTTCCTTGAAAATAAACATAGGTCTACATAAGACAATAGTGCATATGTTTGAAGCCAAACTTCCTGAGAACTCTTCATTCACTCAAGGACTTGCTTCACAAGGTAAAGACATGTTTCTGCACAAGGAGGGGCAGCAGCATAAGAAGACAGTAGGCAGGGGCTGGAAGCCTGCTATGGGAAAAGTATGTCTGCTATGCATGACTTGATTGGTGGCAGGATTTGTGGGCCAGAGCATTGTTGTCCACCCTGACATTGAACTTGGGTGATTTAAAACGACTAAGCTGGAGCAACAGCTCCTCTAAAGATTACAAAAGCCTAGACTATATGAGCAAGAACACACAGGCGAACAATTCCTCTCTTCCCACACCCATCCAACCAGCTCCACTTCCTTGCAACTCTGCTTTATCTCAACTGTCAACACCTGGCCTAAGCAGGAACCTCTCTCTATCTGTGAACTTTAATCTGGCCCTGCAAGGCAAACAGTGTCGAGCTCGGACAAGGAGAGCGATTAGTTTGTCACGTTGCCCTCCAGTGCTCCGGCGGGGAGAGGAGGAGTCAAAAAGGAGAGGAAAAAAAGTAAAGATTGGGACATAGCGTTAAGTAAAGCACAAAAAAAGAAGAAGTAAATGCATAAAGGAATTAAAGCACAGCTAGTGGAATAGAAAAAAAAATAAAAAAAAATGCAATTTGCTGCAAATAAACACAGATGCCACAGATTTAATATAGAACTTGGTGGTAGTAGATGAGCTTTGTTCCTTATCTGCACTTCAAGCACATTGCTTAAAACTTTTGCATTATCTGTTGTTGTCAATTAGCAAAATGGATATGAATCACTGAAGACATTTCAATAAACTTGCAGAAAGTATTAAAAATAATGTTTGTACGTCTACAATAGATTAACTTTTTGAGTAGACCTATTTCAAGATAGTAAATCAACAATAGCCTACAGAAAAATGTCTTTACCTCAGTCAAAGACATTAAGCCAAATGTTTAATCAAGAAATGCAAGTCCTTATTGAGTATTTATATCTTTCAGGAGAGAGTGACCTAGCAAAAAATATATTTATTAAAAAGAAACCCCAGAGTCAGATATTATGTAATACTTTTTTTTTATTTTTTCAAGACAAAATGGCTGAGTGAAGAGAATAATGCAGAGAACAGCTGACAATAGAGTGGCATTTCCATAACTGAAACATAACAACAACAAACCTGTAAGTCAAGCAAAAATAAAATAAAAAAATCATAAAGGTTGGTCAACGACCTTTGGTCATCACACTGAGAAATTAAGCCATCACAATTCATCAGGAGGGAGAAAACTGAACTGATCTGTGTTTGCAGTGACTCTGTTCAGAACAGAGAGTGTGTGTGTGTGTGTGTGTGTGTGTGTATGTGTGGGTGTGTGCATGTGTGTGTGTGTAGTCATAATAAATAATGTTGACCACGGCCAAAAGGTCAACTTCAAGTTCAGTTCAGAGCAAATAGCTTGAAAGTAAATACAGAACACGGGTTGAAATTAGGCTGGAAACTTAAACGTACCTCAATACCAACTGCATGACAACATGTACCAAAAATGTCTTTTCATTATTTCTGTTCTGTTTAGAATATGCCTTGCATATGAGCTGTACCATTCAAACAATAAAGCACCATGGTTGATTTTGTCAATGGAAAAAAACAAACAAAAAAAAAAAAACAATAACTTCTCTCGTTGATGCTGATTGCATATGACAAAATGTCTCTTTTTCAAAAATTAAAAAAAAAAAACAGCTGGAATGTTATCAGGTGGTACATGATCAAGAACAATAAAAAGTTGGCTACCAAGGAAACCCAACAATAGCTTGTATTACTGCATATAAAATGGCAGGAGAGAAAAAAATATATATGAACAAACTAAAAAGATATGTACAACCACCTGTTTTACCTCACTGTGGCCACTCCAGCGGGACTGCCTGAAAAAAGCCATCATATGACCTCTCACCCTTTAGGAACACCACAGCATCTTATTAAAAAAAATGTACTTTTTTTTTTTCAAGCATACAAATTATTCACACTATATTATCCTGCCAAATTAAGAAAATATACGGTGGCAGCATGTTGGGATTTTTTTTTTCACTACAGAAAAAAGAGTACATTGAGATCTTTAAAGAGTACAGGCAAAACAGTTAAAAATACAGGCTCCAACATAAATACTATAAGTGCCTACACTATGTGAACATTAATTTCAAATACCATTCTAAATACAGGAAAAAGTAGACCATAAATGTGTTTTGAACATAGGAACGTACATGAATGTGCATTTTCCTATGTGTTTTAAGTTCTCTCTCTATATTTATATATCATAAATCTCTCCTCGATGCAAATTTTTGTTCAACCTGAAGATTTTTGTATAGTAAAGGCAAAAAGATGAGAGACATGTTCTTTACAGTTCATTATATAGTGATCAAGTCCTGGATGTCACCAAAACAAATAAGAGAGACATTAATAAACAATAGAAAAAATTAAATAAGGTTCTCCCCTAAAGATATTGAAGTGTTACCTTAAAAAAAAGACATTTTATTTATTTTATATCAAATTTGTAGAATTTCATTGTGTAGTTCTAAAGTGGGTATGAAACAGGATATTTCTATGGCGATTCCTGCAACACCATCTCCAAGAGCCAAACTCATTTTTAGCTCATTGAAGGAAACATGGCTGGCAAAAAGTTTCTAAATCAACACTTTTTTTTCTTCTTTTTTTTCTTTTTTTTAATGCAAAGCAATGACACCAAGCTTATCTGTCAGCATAAGAGCAAGTTTTCCCTTGAGCGCCCAACTGTAAACTGGGAAAATTGAACAGTGCATGTAGGTAGTGCCAGATCTAAAATCTGGTCATCATTTTATACTCAACCAACTGTACCTCCGATTACAGAGACAGATACAGAATCCAAGGCAGAGTGACAAGTGCTATATCATTATCAATGATGGGGGACTGGAGATAGAAAAATAAAATAAATTCTAGATCAAGAAAAAAACATTACTATTCATAAAACCCGTAAGGAGTAATTTGCAGAATTTAGAAACATTTCTTTTTTTATAATTGGATTTAGATCATTCCCAGCTCGAGTTGATAAAATTGGTTTCAAATTCAAAAACATATTGAGGTAAAAAGAATTATCGCTGTAAGAACTTTTGAATTGTAAAGACAGCTACTCAGCCCACCCACTACCTTGACCCTCAGCCACCCTAATGCTCACACGCCGAAACCCAAACCTGACTTGCAAAAACGAGATTTCACTTTGTCTTCAAGTGACTGCTGGAATTCCTGCCTGCCTGGCTAACACAGAAGAATTAAATGAGTCGGTGCTACCTGCAAAGTAACACTTGCACTTTTAATTTCAAAAGAAAATAAACAGTTTGAAAAATTAAGAGCTTTATGTTCGTTAAAACAGCTTGTCAGAGTACCCTTTTAGTTGTACCGAAAACAAACAGCAACACCTACACATCGAAGTCCGTCCCCATTTAGGCATGTAACATGCCGGTAAACAAAATTGTAATCATGAAAACGTCAATATACATGAGTCAGGCAGATTAATGTTTTATCAGAGATACACATTGTTTGTTTGTTTGTTTGTTTCAGCTGGTTCCCCTTATTCCGCTAAGTCTAACAGGGTCAAGCAGGTGCTTGATGCAAGGACCTGCCTCTTCCACATGTGCACAAAAATGTCCTGTATTCATTTATAGCTGAAACTCCGAGCTTATAGCAAAAAGGAGGATTAACTAATGCAAGTAAACTATCCAAGGCACTCTTTGTTGTCGTTTCACACCACGTTATTAATTTCAATGATGTTTGGAAAAGAGATATTTAATGGCGTTAGTGCCTAAAATTTTATAGGCAGCCCAATTTTATATACAGTATACATATAGATATAAATCTTTTCTCGATGTTGCATGGAAATTCTTTCACAAAGATCGGTTTCATGTTTGACCCTGCTTGTCGTGATGTTTTGAAAATATGACACCATCTGCTATGTTTGAACACAAAACTGCACATGATATGTAAAACAGTATGTACTGTATGCAGCTTGGGTTAAACTAATCTTTTTTTTTATGTTGACAAAATTGAAAGTATCAACAGCGACACATGTACAACCAAACCAACTTGCCAAGGACAATTTTTTTTTCTCTAAGTAGCCAAAACACACCAAGCATGCTGTCCAGTTACAAAAAATACAAAATGTGTAAATTATTGCACAATAGAAAGGCTCAAAAAGTTCTGATGCAATAGTATTGCCCCAATCGTGGATCATGCATCAAGCTTTCTCCAAAAGAGGATGAAAGCAGGGCTTCACTGCGTTCTGGTGTCTAACCCTGTTGTCTTTTCTCCGTGCTCGTTGGCCAGTTAGCAAGGGTTGCACTTTAGCCGGGGGAGCTGAAAGAGAACTGCTTTTGCCTATTCAGTTTTAATGTCATTAGCCAGAGGGCGGTCACTGTGCCATTTCTTCATGTGTTTCTCTAGAGTGCTGTACACACTGAAAGGCATGTGGCAGATTTCACATTTGTACACGTCCTTGCCCATCTGTCCATGGGTCTTCATGTGGCGGGTGAGTTTTGAGCTCTGGGCACAGGCGTAGCTGCACAGTTCGCATTTGTATGGCCGTTCTCCAGTGTGACTGCGCCGGTGCACAGTCAAGTTGCTGCAGTTCTTAAACACCTTGCCGCAAAATTCACAGGTGTCACTGCGGCGGCCGTCCTTGGAGCTCGGTCTGCCATTCCCGCTGCCGCCATGGGGAGTGCTGGCCCCGCTGCCTGTGCCGCTGCGTCCTGAGGCAGCCCGTTCACCATCGAGCTCACCAGGTGGAGTGGAGAAGCGCAAGCTGCCGTTTTCTGATGAGTGCTCCGATGAGGAGGTGAAGGGTGATTGTCTAGAGTCGCCACCTGTGAAGCTGATGAAGGGGTCTTTAAGTTGTCGAGAGGCAGCGTAACCAGCTAACCACTGAGAATAAACGTTCTCGGTGTTTGGGATGGTAGGCGTGGGTGGGTCAAGGTCTTTTTCCACCTTGATCCGTTTGGATAAGGGGCTGATGGGGCCGGGACTAATACCGCCACCCAGCAGCTTCCGGGTCAGGCTGTCATTAGTTAGAGGTCCCAGGCCATTGATGGTAGTAGTGGTGCCATCATCTATATGATCCATCTTTACAATTGCGTCTTCATCAGCGGGCTCCCGGGACAAGCTCCGGCGATGTGGATGTAGAGCCTCACTGTTCTGATGATGACGGGCTCCTTCGAGCCTCAGGCTGAAACGATAGTCATTCCTCCCCTCTTCTTCAACTCCAGGCTTACTTTCAACTTCCTCCTCTTCCCCTTCCTCCTCCTCCTCCTCCTCTTCATCCTCTTCCTCCTCTTCTTCCTCATCCTCATCTTCCTCTTCCTCTTCATTTTCAGGCCCTAGACCATTGTTCTCACTCTTGAACTTGGCAACCACTGACTTGAGAGCGTCTGTGGCACTGCCCATCACCTCACTGGTACCAGGTTCAGGAGAGCTCGCCGTCGAGAGGCCGTCATCTGACTTGGCGTTGATGGCAGAGGACTTGTTCTGACAGTGCGTCTTCATGTGGCGTTTTAGTTTGCTCGCTTGCGTGCAGGCGTGGTTACAAAGGTGACACTTGAATGGCTTTTCCCCCGTGTGGCTTCGCCGGTGAACAATAAGGTTACTCTGAAACTTGAAGGTCTTTCCGCAGAACTCGCAAGACTTTGCCTTGAGAGGGGTGCCTGGCTGGACTGAATTGGATACAAGATTAGGGGTAGAGCGGGAGCCGGAAGGGGACTGAGAGGTGGAGAGGGGAGGCGTGGCTGTAAATGGGGGTTTGGAACCTGGCTGGAATGGTTGCAGCAGCCGTTGCATAGGGTTGGGTCTGTTAGGGGAAAGAGGTGGAGAACCTCCAGTGGCGTTGCCAGCCAGCTCACGGAGACGTCTAGAAAAGTCCATGCTCTGAGGGGCTTCTAATGGCACTGAGTTTAGCCTCATCACTCTGTCAAAGGCGCTAGGGTGGTGGGTTGCCAAGGCAAGGTCATCGGGGCTGAGGGGGTGACGTGGCGGTGGGCTGAACAGTGGGGGCGTTCGGGGGTAACGGCCCTCACGAGGCGTAGACGCTGAATCCCGACCAGACCCAGAACCAGGCATCCTCAGGAGGCTGTAGGGGCTGCCGTCAGCCAAGTGGACAGCATGCAGGGGAGGCTGGGAGGAGGCACAGTCACCCCCCATCCCAGGAGCTGCAGCCACACGGGGGGTCAGAGGGCTGCCAGGTTCACTCTCAAGATAGATGCGGAAACCGTGGGTGTTCTGAGCGTGCTGAAGCAGGAACCAGGCACTGGTGAAGGGCTGTTTGCACGTGGTGCAGGTGTAGCTGCTGGGCTCATCTTTATCTGACAAAGGGAAAACACAGAGAAAACGCTCATTTAAACATGTGCAGAGTTAATATGAACACAAAGCAAGTTGATAAACAGATTCATATTCCAACGCAAGTTTATTAAAATGTTTTTAAAATGTTTGTTTTTTTTTACACAAAAAATAAAAAGTTTAAATATTTTCTCTTATTACTTCACTGTAATTTATTATTTATTACTTGTATATTTGTCCTAATCGAGTAAGTGCACCGTAAAAATCCTTTGGAATGGTATTATAAAATCCAATAACCATAAAGCATTTTAAATAAAAATACAAATTTATTTTTAGTTTAAGTATTGACTAAAGGTGAATATCTCTGCAGCAAATACACAATTTATCCAGATGAAAAAGCTTAGAAATAATTCAAACAGTAATTGACTTTCAATTGCACTTGTACACTGACCTGAGATTTGCCTGACAATGTGCACCTAATCTTGTTAAACACACTCATCTCCCCTCCAATACCTTGTTTACAGAATTAGCAAAGCTAAAGTAGGACATGTATCGAATGCTGCATAATGACACTGAATACAAATAAGGGGTCACATGTTAATAAATTGTACCAGTTTTTATCATAAAAAGCACATTCACAGTAAAAAAAAAACACATTGAAAATTTGTATGCGTGTTTGTGTGTGGGTGGGGAGACTCCTTTGAAAATGCACTTCATGCATTACTTTTCTATTTCTGATATTTCATGCTTTATGGATTTATTTAAATCCTCTCAGGTGAATAGAAAAAGAGAAGGGGAAAACAGAAGTGAGAGCTATGCAAAATAAGACACATCCACCACTTGCAAATGTGCTCCCTCTTTCATCTTTTGCTTTTCTTATCCTTTCTTCTCTTTTTTTTCTCACTGAAGGGCATTTTTCTAAAGTCATTTGCAGACACTGAACCCAAAATCCATGGCCATAGTACGCAAGAGAGGAAGAACAAGGAAACCGGGAGAGGAGAAGATAGGCAAAGCGTGCATGATTGAGAATATGAGAGAGAGCCCTAAGATGGTGAATGGACACTCTTGCATGTTTTAAGCTTTCTGTGGCTCAGAGACAAAGGGGAAAAGAAGGGGCAGAAAAAGAGGACTGCTGCTGAGAATAAAGAGGGATGTTGTGGACGAGCAATAGAAAAAAAAAAGAGTTTGATGTTTTGTGGTTTGGCTTTCTATCTCATGTGTCCACAGCCACAATGACCCCCTCTGAAGACTCTCACTTAAAGAACAGAACACAGCATAAAATGTGCACCTAATCAAACCACCACGCTAACCTTTTTCTCTTGACTGAAAAGAGTTGGAAGGGGGTATAATGGTAAATTATGGATCATTACAATCTGCAAAAATTACAGTTAATTGCTACCACCTGCAATGGGCTTTGACCCACTATGGAATTTTTCCATCATAAAAAAGCCATTTGCCCATATGCGTTTTTGCTCTCCCTCTCTTATAAGCACAAATAAAATGTGCCTGTTACATTAGCTTTGGCTCTATGTACGCTTCCTGATTATGTGTGTGTTTTTACGGCTTTAAGCAGAGAGCCTCACATAACTCGTAAAATGGTTGCAATAACCTGGGCTTTCCTGTACACCTTTCTTTGATTTGTAGCCGGTACACACTTCCATCACACCAGCCTAATGTGCACGCACACAGTGTATATGCAGGAAAAGGAAAATACTTTTTTTTTTCATTCCCTCTGTTATTGTGAAGAAGGAGAGAGGAAGATAAGGGGGTTGGCTAGAATGCTACGCCTGTCAGAGAGGGGGGAAAAAATCATTGAGGAATCCTGAAAGTGAGGGAAAGAGGCAGGGAAAAGGGAAGCGAACGAAGGAGTGAGAGAAGTGTGGCGTGAAGGGGACATTTCTAATGACAACCCACAACATTTCTGAAGGACACAAGAGCCACAACACTTTACAGGCTGTGGTAAATTCATTGTTTCATGTGTCAGAAACAGCTATGCAATCACTTGTTCATCGATGAACATTTGACAAACTGTGCACATGCCACAAGAAATGATAATAGTTGTTATTCCCATCAGAAAGTCAGAACAACACATGCCAAGACTCACAACAATGGCACATAAGATATCTAAATAAGCCCGCTATTGTCCTTAATAGCTGTCCTCAAAGGAGTGGAAGAAAAGTTATTCAAAGGGATAAAAGACATTTTGACGAGGCGTTTGATGTTTTGTTTTTTTGTTTTTTATGTACAGAGAAGCACAGAACTGTGCAAGGGAGGCAGGATGATCTTACAAACGAATCTGTCCACTAATGGATTAAAAAAAGAGCTATTATTCTCTCGTTCTGTTTCTCTCCTTCAAGTAACTTAAAGTCTGGGGAGAGTTAGGGCTGGAGAGCAGCAGAGCTGAGGCTAATGCTGGATCTCCAGGTCCCTTTGAAATAGGATCAGCAGAGAGGAGAAACCACACTGACAAGCCCTTAGCTGCCATTTCATGGCAGGGGCTGAAAGAGGGGACTTTAGAGGAGGGAGGACAAAAGTGTGGAGGAGAACTGAAAGAAAGCATAGGGAAGGAAGTGAAAGAACAATAATTAGAAAAAGAGAAATATAAAGAAAAATGGGTTAACCAGGTCTTTCAGAGATATTTCAGTGCACTGCAACACAAAGCGAGGGGTGGTGAGTGGGGTGTCAGCATCAGGCAGAGAATATGATCTAGGGTTTACGTAAAAAAGCCTTGGGCCAACCAGCACAAGAGAAGAAAGAAAATGATGGCTATTAAACAGCAGTTAGAGTAACCTCACACCTCCATCCTGAACCTACAAAGCATAGTTCAGGTGACTGAGGTGTCCATTTGGATCAAACTGATTCTTCTATATGCAAACCTATTTTACCAATCCAGTAACTACAACATTCAACTTATTCAGTCCACTAAAACACAATTAAAAACACAAAAACAACCAATAGATGACTTATGTGGTGACGTATGTACACTAAACTTTCTGGTCGTACGTTGAAAAGTTGGCAGACTTGGCTTGACCTCCATCGTTTTCTGTTTCGTTCTGTCCTTGACAAAGTCTGATAGTGGGCTCAGGCCGTCCCGGCGTGACCACATACTGTAGCTTTCACTGATATTGGTCATTAAGCTAATGGAGGAACTAGCTAACAGGATTAGCACACAGGTCTTCCAAAAGGAGAGGAAGGGAAAGGAAGAAGAGCAGAAGAGCAGAAGACACAAGGGACACAGCATGTCACGGCCATTTCCTAAAGTCACCAGGCGCTGCGGCTTGAGAGAGCACTCACAAACACCTGAAAAGTGATTATGCTAATAGCAGGTCTTTGCCAATATTCATAAGTGTTTATAGGTGTTGGAGTGAGTGCTGTGGGAAGAGGGAGGGTTGTCAGTACAGTGCCTCTTAAGAGTGCCTCGGCCGTAACTGCCGTTAATGTGATTACGACTCTGTTTATGTCATTAGGGTATTCACAGTCAGGGATTGGACAGGGGTGAAGGGTGAAGCAGGAGAGGATATGTTGAGGGAAATGATGGAGAGTAGCAGTGGCTCACATTAAACCACTTCTTATGTGTCCCGTTTTTATTGAAGTCTTGTAAACGACTCGCAGCGAGGGTTAAATCACTTTAAATAGTGTACATTATGGTTGATAATTAACACTGCAATAAATTTGATGACACTTTTACAAGTTGTCATAGGTTTCTTCAGGTAATATATAATAAAAAATAAGACATTTCTTTGGGAATTTTAAGATTTATAACATAAAATTCCCACTCGAGCATCAACGCTCAGTTAAAATTCAATGACATTTTAAAAAATCAATTTATACTAAAAAAAAAAAAATAAACATATCATTAAAACAATTTAACATTTATCGCAGGAGTGTGTCCCTGAACACTGCTTGTGTGTGTGTGTGTGTGTGTGTGTGTGTGTGTGTGTGTGTGTGTGTGTGTGTGTGTGTGTGTGTGTGTGTGTGTACTTCACTGCAGGTTTCAGCCAATCAAACAGAATCAAACATTTTTTATTTGAAATGTTAATACTTTCATTTTAAATAATCTTTCAGACTATAAAAATAAATATTTGGTTTTGTTCATAACCTTACTCTTATCAGTCATGATTAAAATTTATCACGCCTGGCTCAGATTTTGATAGTATTCCTCTGCAGCGCTTGATAAATAAAATGTTATTACTTTGCTTTGCACAAATAAATAGAGAAATACACCAATCTGTTCAATGTCAACAAGGGTTGGCTCAAGTACACAAGATTAGTTAATGTGATTAGCTGCAGAATTTAAAAAAGATATGATTCTCCAATCGTATTTGTCCCATTTTATTTGACTTGGATAGAAAAAATAACTGTTAACAATTTAGAATATGATGTTTTATCAGGAACTTTAACAGTATTTGTTTTGTATGAAGTCCTATTATCTTAAAGCCAATTTATTTGACTATGATTCTGTCTGTATGAGCAAACTGGCTGGCCTTGACCTTCTTCCTCCCTTCAGTATCTCAGGCTGTATCTGTGTTTCTCCGCCCGGGCTGCCCTGGCAGAGAAACACACTCGCTTCTTTGTCCTGCACAAGGCTTCATATGGTGTGCTGAGGAACAACGGCACAGAGAAAAGACTTGTTTTACCAACATTTGGCTTTTTTAGACAAACCCAAAAGCAGGAAACACAGTTTACTAAACAGAAAACCAGCTAACACTGACTGTTGTCTGAAACACACAGATGGAAGAAGCAGACCAGTAGCCATTAAATAATTCACAAAATGAGAGGAATTTTAAAAGACATGAAGAGTTTCTGAGAAGAACTGAAAAGAATAAAGCATCAAAAAGCATTAAAGCAGCTTAAAATAAAGGTCATTTTGTATCGATCTTATTATTTTTCTATATGCCACCTAAACAAAGTGTTTATTTGCTTCCTGTCTTCTATAACTTCTAGCTTTTTTTTTGCACAACTTGGAACAAGACTTCAGCCTGTCCAGATCAATTCCACCAATGATTTTTAACTTGAAGACAATGGAAAAGGTTTCAATGAAACTTATTTCTGTTTTTTAGTATCTTTAAGTCCTACTACTGTTTAAACATTACATGAATTGTACAGTAATTTATTTCTATTTGTAGCTAAATTCTTTTATGTTGGTTTAAAACCCATGAGAGTAAGACCTGGTGTCTTAATGAGATTACCCAAGTAAATAAAGGTAAATAATTAAACATTCATTGTGGTTTTTTAAGGGTTTATGACCAGTATAAAGTAATGTGATGGCTGAGGATTTTTCTCCAATCAGAATTTTAGAGCTTTTTTTTCCGTTCCTTTCCATGTCTCTTTCTCCTGAAAGTTGATAAGAGCAACCGAGGGGCTAAGGAGTTGCTCTGAGCCACTCACAAACCATTATGGACAGATGGTACACACAAGGACCAGTGAATGCATGCACCGTACACAATAGACTAATGTGTGTGTGCGCATGCTGAAGAAGCCAGCAAGCATTTTGCAAAGATGTAATTTTGCATGCTAGTCTAGGTCATAACTACAGCCCATACTGATTATTACCCGGTATGTGCACATTTTCAATAAATGCACGTGTGTGTGTTGGTGTGAGGGGTTTGGGTAGGATGATGTTATAATTTGCATGTAATAAAACTTTCCGTAATCCCTTCAAAATTAGCATTGTTATATTCCCTGTGTCACCTGACTGTTTGATCTTTTCTCGGTTGAACTGAGTTTGAACTGACTACGCTCCCACCCATCTACAGTTGTGGTCAAAAGTTTACATACACTTGTAAAGAAACATAATGTTATGGCTGTCTTGAGTTTTCAATAAG